>OY804581.1:75238324-75636264 GCA_963680875.1 Bathymodiolus brooksi | reverse complement strand
AAGTAAGACCAGATTGAGTATGTCAGTGTGTACTACCAGACAATTGTAGGTTGAGCAAAGAAACACAAATCATGTCATTGTTCAGATAAATATGATTGTATAGGAAACAAAGTTTTGTCAGAAATCAGTTGCTTCATGTAGAGACTCAAAGGGAAGATGTTTGAAATACATACATCCAGTCATTGCCAATTTAGAGAAGACAACGGTACGACTATATGTATGTTCTGGCAATTAGACGTCTAGGGGACACAAGGAGAAGACAACTGTTAGACAATATGTATGCTCCGACAATTTAAAATCTACAGTATGTTCTCGCAATTAGACGTCTAGATGAAGTAAATTGGAGGACTATAGGTATTATCTGACAATTAGGCGTCAAAGTGAAAACAAGGAGAAGACAACGGTTAGACTATCGGTATGTTCAGACAATTTGAAATCTAGATGACACAATTATATGACTATATGTATTTTCTGAATTAGACGTCTAGGAGAAACAAGGCTTGTCATGTAGGTATGTGAAGCAATTTGAAGTCTAGAGAAGACAACGCCGAGATCTTTTAGAATACTTATGTACAATGAAATCACCTCTCCTGACGCAAGAACATTAACATGTTTGACTTCCCTACTCTTTACACATCTATTCCCATTCTAAGCTGAAATATAGATTTAAGGAATTAGTTTAAATGTGTTCCATAATAACAGAATGGCCAATGCAGATACAAGTATCTTGTCCTAGGAAGGGAGCAATCTTATTGTGTACCTAAGAAAAGAAAGACATACAAAACAATAGCCAAGAGAAAAAGGACAAAATGACAAACAGTGATGTACAACACACTACACAGAAAACTAAAGTTCTAACAACACGTCCCTACTAAAAACCAGGGGTGAACTCAGGTGCTCCCTCCGGAAAAGGAACCAGTTCCTCCTCCACTAACATATTGTTGAATTCTATCTATCCTGTACACATGAAGTGGTATTACAACATCAGTCTATCTTTCTATCATGGCGGGGTCGTTGTGGTCGTTATCCTATGGTAGTTGAATCTACAACTACCTGTGCAATCAGTGCCTAACACCACTAATGTTATCAGTTCGAACTCCGTTCATGGCGAGATGTAATCGATACAACATTATGTGATAAAGTTTGTCAGTGACTTGCGACAGGTCTGTGGTTTCCTCCACCAATAAACTGACCACCACGATATAACTGAAATATTATTGAAAGTGGCGTTAAGCAACATTACCCCAACCCTTCTATCATGGCAATGCATAACTAGAGTATATAATGGTACGTGGAGCATGGATTAAGATATGGCTGTGTAGTAATATCTTAAAGCTTAAACATATATCGTGGTACAATTATATTATAAAATTCTAAAAACGTTAAGATCAATAGTTTGTATTTTAAATCTATTGTATTTATATTTGAATCCAAACCAATTATTAAAGGGAAAGCATAGTGCAGACCATTAAGTCCCTTTAAACCATGTTTACTAATGCAAAAACATATTGGCAACTGATTGAACTGCACCAATGTTATATTTTGTTTCAACTAATATTCAAACATGCCACCAGGAGACGAACCGGAAGAGAAACAAGATAATGCATTAAAGGTGGATGTCACACAGTGTGCATATTGTTCCGGGAAAAAACCTAACTTGAAACGACAAAAACAGGTTGATAAGAAAAATATCAAAACTCCTACAAGGAGCTGTGTATTT
This sequence comes from Bathymodiolus brooksi, assembly GCA_963680875.1. Classification (NCBI taxonomy): domain Eukaryota; kingdom Metazoa; phylum Mollusca; class Bivalvia; order Mytilida; family Modiolidae; genus Bathymodiolus; species Bathymodiolus brooksi. Next base: position 75,634,544 of record OY804581.1, on the reverse strand, counting down.
CTACCATGTACAAATGACACAAGTAAGAATAAAGTTTCAACAATGTCTAACAAGGCGGAAAATGAAAATGAAAGTAAACATGGAGAGTACAAAGGTACCAACTTCATAGTGGAAAAGGGAAATACACAAATGGACCCGCAAAGTGTGAAAACGAGACTCGTTGAACAAGAAAATGTGATTAAAGAAAACAGGAAGATTAAAATACGTATCAAGGACAATAGAGTACATGTAAAAAGAGAACAACTACAAAATCAGTTAGATGATGCAATGCGTGAAAACAGAAAATTAGAAAATCATAGCAGTATCAAACATAAAGAGAAAGGTCAAAATGAAAACGAGTCGGAAATGCATATGTTAGAGGAAAATAGATACAAATATTTCAGCATTAATTATGAGATGAACAATTCTGAAAAACCAATTAAGTCCTCAAAACAAAAGCCTCGTTTTGATGTCGATGAAGGTGTTAATGTTATGGAAAATGGAATATTTTACAGAGGAACACGTAAAACACATCGCAAAACTAAGAGGAAGAAATCGTGGAATGATGGTCGGTCTGTACCATCTGTTTTGTCAGATTCAGTCCAAGTTGTAGAAAATACACATAAAAATATTCATCCATCTCCAAGAAATATAGTTCAACCAATAGATGATCTACCTCGATCGAAGTATTGCCGTGAACATCCAGATTTCAGATTGGAAGAACACAGCCAAAAATCGAAGACCTTTAAAAGCAAAAATTCCACAACAAAGACAAAAGATCCAGATATACAAGCAAAGCAAAATAAACTGAAAATGAAACGGGTTGATTTAAAACCAGAAGTTAAAAAGAAAACCAAGCATGCTAAGAAAGTGCCGTCAGAAAGCCGTCCTGGTAGTCGGTGCTTCTATTCAGATGAAGACGACGCTGTACTAGTTTTACAATTTGTCCAAATGGAAATTCAGAAACAATACCAATGGACAAAGGAAGTAGAACTTCGTAATAAGTGTAATAATGGCATTCGTAAAGAAATGAAGATTAGAGACTCCATTTTCAATTTAGATGCAGGATTAGACAATGACAAAAGGGGTACTACTGCAAAGCAAGAACACGAGAAACCTAATAGTAGAGAAAATACTGACTTCACCGAAGAACAACGGACTTTAGAATCAGATAAGAACAATGATGATAATGACACAATGCCACAATCATTCGTTGATATACATGATATTGGAGTGAACGTACCACCCCCTCATCATAAAACTAAGAACAGTAAAATTCCCAGAGTTCCATCAAAGGTATGTCTTCCCTATCTTACACTTATTCTTACTTCGTTTTTTTCTCTCTTAGTGGTTGACTTATGTATTGTTTATAAATACGTAGATATCTAAATTAGTGCGCACGGCGCGTTTCTGGAACAACCTACATCTAATACGTTCAAAGTAAAAAGATTGGAAAGCCAAATTATTTTAAAGTCTTTGGGCGTGAGAAAACAAGAGATAACCAAAATGCCCTAGGGTCACTCAGTGGAGCAGGACCTTATATTTGATAATAATCACACTTTTAAGAACAAAAACATTTCTATTATATATTTAATAAACCTTGTCAGTGCCGAAACACTAACTACCGGACGAATGATAGTCAATCTAATTAACATTCGACCTTTGATTGCTCCCGATTATGTCGCACATAGCAAAACCGGGAGCAATTAAAGGTCGAATTTTAATTAGATTGAATGATAGTCCACCAGCAGAGGTATTGACCCAGTGGTGATACTAGTAATACAATATAGTTTTGTTTTTCAATATTTCGACTTTGAGTGTACCTGGTGAAGGTTATTCCAAAAACACATCGCCGCACTAAATTTGATATCTACGATTAAAACAAAATTGTACATTAAATGCTATATAAGTTTGTACTAATGATAAATTGTCCTGTATTCAGTCATTATATTATATATATATATAATAATTAAATACTATTAAGGAATTTAAGCTCCTCCCATTTTTGCAATGGGATGTCGCTATAGCGGCAAATAATTCAAAATAATGCGATAAATGGCAAAATATATTATACATCTTTATTAACATTTTACAATTAAATCTGGTATTTACAGTATTTATAATACACTAGGTATATATGTACGTGTTGTGTCGACGAAACACGATATTGTCCATGCATTGTTTTTATATATTTCGCATAGTTAATATTCGTTTCCAATATTGATTTTGATTTGATCTTTGGTGTTTTAACGCCACTTTCAACAATATTTCAGCTATATCATGGCGAAAAGTTTTAGTGGTGGAGGAAGCCGGAGTACCCGGAGAGAACCACCGACCATGGGCAAGCAACTGGTAAACTTTATCACTTGCGGCTGCGAGTCGAGTGCACCATTTTTTGTAATTTACAAAGCTGGGCGCGAACTCACGCCGTATTGGTGATAGGCTTGTATGAGTTGTTAGATCCAGCGACCTAACTCATTGAGCCACCCGTGCACCCTGTTTCCAATATTGAATGCCAGCATCAAATAAAGACGTAGATATCTAATTTTACTGTGCACGAAACATGTCTGTAATAACCTTCATCAGGTACGCTCAAGGTCAACAGATTGGAGAACAACGTAGCTTAAAATCTTTGGTAGCTCCTAAACATGACAGCTAACATCGGCTACGGTCACCAATACCTCAGGAAGGATAATCTTACCGTTGTTAATAATAATTACATCATTTAGGAACTGTAAATTTTGAACAGATATATCATGTTTGGGAGGGGTATTTGCGAAAAATACCAGTCGAGAGACGAAAAATTTCCCGAGTCGAAAGGCGAGGGATATTTAATCTCAAGACTGGTAAAAATGAACGAAATTCATCCTAAATATGAAAATACACGAAAAATACACCAACTATTAACCATTCAAAAGCCAGTATTCTTATATAAGGTGCAATTACAATAATAAATATATCTAATAAACCATGTATGTGGCGAAACACTGACTACTTGGTGGACGATACCCTCGGGGACTAATAGTACATCAGCAGAGGTATCGATCCAGTGATTGTAATAAAAATGAAGATATCTAATTTAGTGTCCTCGACGCGTTTCTGGAATAATCCTCATAAGAATTCGAAAGATTGGAAAAACAAACAATTAAACGTTTTATGGGGGAAAGAACACCAAAGGGTGTCAGCAAGATATATAAAATCGGTCAATATCACATATGCCTGAGGAAGAACATCAAAAGACAAAAAACCTAAGATATAAAACTTATATAAATAGAAGATAAATACAGAACATACCTAGTTTCTGATATAAGGTGGACTTTATTTCCTCGAAATTAAGTTACTTTTTATTTATTTATTCCAAACCTGGAAGAGTTTTCAGTTTATATATCCAAGCCCATTCAATATCCGCCCTTTCATCCGTGGATTCCCATATACATATTTTCACTGTTTTGTCATTTTCCAGAAAGACCGAAACAAAATGGTTAAAGTTGGTGGCGGGTGGAACAACATTAACCATTATTACGAGAGACATGTTCCAGTTCAGAGATTTGAATACAACAGATCTCCAGAAGAGAAGGGACAGACATTTCTTAGTTTTAAATCTCACTATAAATACCCACCTAAGACTAGACAATCATTCAAACATAAAAGACCAACACATAGAAAATCTCAAAAGGAAACGATTGTGACAAATGAAAACGAGGTTTCAAATTGTAAAGCATGATGTAAATGATAATACAATATGATTACTATATATATGTCAGATGTCTTTCATGAAGAGTCAAATCTACCTTAAAGGTCACCTCTATATAACAAATAACTGTCTATAAAGGGCAGTCTCATCTACCTCATTAATGATTAGTGCATATAATTTAACCTGTATATAAAGAACAACTGCTCCTAAAGGCCACATTTTCAGGTTCCCTTGAGTGGTCTTTGAATACAGGTTTGTCTGTATAATTATTTACTTTACAAGTCGCTACGATGTTCTGAATTGTAAATTAGTTAATTACTTAGTAGGCTATTGTTTAGAAACGGAGATGGTGTTATTACTCCGACATCATTAACAATGTTTATCATATTGTTTACCACCATTTTAATAAATCTGATCATTCGATACTTTCAATGCTAGTTCATATCATTGAAAAAATATACCATAGTATTAACAATCCAAACCTAGCAACACTTCTCCGTAGACAACAGGAACACCACTGGATAAGAGAACTAGAGACTGCAATAAAGGTAATAACAAAATTACCGAACTCCGAACAATCTTACAAAGGGAAAGTCAAAACTCATAATTATATAAACAGACAAAATCAGTCAACAACCGGAAAACTGTGAAAACCGTAATGACCCTGACTTGGTACAGGCATTTCTAAAGAAATTTACAAATTGATGGTATAAGTATTCTATCAAGCCATCCCTGTAGATCACTGAATGTGGTGGATATTTTCAACTCCACTCCCAGGTGTAGACGACGTCATGGTCATAATAGACCAAAATAGTATATGCCTGTGGAGGAATGACTTCTGTTTAAATGAATTACATTATTTAGGTACTGAAAATTTCAAATAAATATATTTAATAAATCATATCAGTTAAAAATTGTGTAATTCGAAAATGGTATTTGTACCACCAATCACATGCTCCATATTCATGGGCGGTAGGAAGGTACTACTTAGATATAAACAAACGACTTTCAGAAGTATATGTGTAATTATGGTTGATATATAGTATACTTTTAACCCAATGTAATTATTGATTATCTCCCCTCCCTTGTTATTCTCACAATTATGATTTAAAGATTGTTTTCGTTTAAATTCAAGATCATACCTGTTAAGAACCTTGACTTCCATAGAAAAGAATATAATATACATTTTTGTATAATTGTTATAGTCAATGACCACACAAGGACAAGCAATTATACTAAATGGAAAGATTTATACATTATTTGTAACATTACTGTTAAACGCCAACCAAGACTTTGATCACAAACATCTTAATGCATTGTGTTTAGTGTAGAAACAGCTAATATAACTTGATTAGCTCCCTTTGTTCATCCGAACGAAGACTGAAGGAATGGCATAACTCTGCAAAATAAAATACATAGACGTCAATTATACAACGGTTTTGGAAAATTTGGAATTTATCATAATTTCATTTTCAGTGCCAATGTCAAAAATTATGAAAAGAAAGTTTAAACAGTGATGTTCACCAATTACAACAATATCAACAAAACAAAAGAAAATTTAAACAGTGATGGTCACCAATTACAACAATATCAACAAAACAAAAGAAAGTTTAAACAGTGATGGTCACCAATTACAACAATATCAACAAAACAAAAGAAAGTTTAAACAGTGATGGTCACCAATTACAACAATATCAACAAAACAAAAGAAAGTTTAAACAGTGATGGTCACCAATTACAACAATATCAACAACACAAAAGAAAGTTTAAACAGTGATGGTCACCAATTACAACAATATCAACAAAACGAACAATTACCTCTCATCTTAACTGAACTCGCTAAACACAAAGAAAGAAACAACGACAACTGACGTTGTAAATCCAGGTCCTAGCTTGGAAGAGACACACAAATGTGGCGGGTTAACTTATACTAGTAACTGGATTTTCAAATGCCATATGTTCGCTAAATACATCAAACCGACGGCGGAGCAACTTTAATTTCTACAATCAATGTTCATACTTACTGCCTGATGCATAAAATTAGCTTTTACTGTCGTAGTTTTAAATACTCATCATAATTACAATTATAGATTTTGAATCATTTCAGGAGTTCTGATTCAGCCGATTTTAGCTTACTTGATCAATGTTATTCCAGAAATACACCGTGTGCTAAATCAGATATTTACAATTTTATTGCTAGTAGTATTACTGGGTCGATAATCTGCTGGATGACTATAAGTCCGCGGGGTATCATCCACCCAGTGATCAGGGGTCGATACCCTTGCTGGATGACTATTAGTCCGCGGGTATCATCCGACCAATAGTCACTGGGTCGATATCTCTGCTGGATGACTATTGGTCCGCGGGTATCATACGCCCAGTAATCAGAGGGTCGATACCTTTGCTGGATGACTATTAGTCCGTGGGTATCATCCGCCCAATAGTCACTGGGTCGATATCTCTGATGGATGACTATTAGTCCGCGGGTATCATACGCCCAGTAATAAGAGGGTCGATACCTTTGCTGGATGACTATTAGTCCGCGGGTATCATCCGCCCAATAGTCACTGGGTCGATATCTCTGCTGGATGACTATTAGTCCGCGGGTATCATATGCCCAGTAATCAGAGGGTCGATACCTTTGCTGGATGACTATTAGTCCGTGGGTATCATCCGCCCAATAGTCACTGGGTCGATATCTCTGCTGGATGACTATTAGTCCGCGGGTATCATACGCGCAGTAATCAGAGGATCGATACCTTTGCTGGATGACTATTAGTCCACGGGGTATCATCCACCCAGTGGTCAGTGGGTCGACTATTAGACAGTTTCAATAACTATCTACGACTACGGTCTACAACGACACCGACAGGTAAATTGCACGGGGCTATATCAAAATGTATTTACAACATAATTTTTTAAAGTTCATTTAATCACTGCTATATCGCCATTCAATCTGTCTGTCAGTATTAGCTGCGGAACCGTAGCCCTTTATGGTCCTTTTATTTTTATTTCTTTTTTTTTTGCGGACCACCGCAAAAAAAAAAAAAAAAAAAAGGACCATAAAGGGCTACGGCTCCGCAGCTATGTCAGTATATGCTTATATCTGTTTTTATTTTTATTATTCAAAAACAAATATTTCCAATTCCTTTAGTTTTTATTTCTTTTTTGAAATTTACGAAAAGGCAATTAGTTTGTTTATTTTTTAACATCATTAAGAATAATTAAAACAAAAAATTATATTATGAATATTTTACCTGCAGTAGCTTCATTCGTATCCCCAGGTTGATCTCGATTTCAAACTTGTAGATAGAAAACGTGTTGAAATGTAAAAAAAAATGTGTGCTTGATTGGAAATTTTGAGCTTTTTTTTTCTCGTTAGGAAATAATCGGATTCGGGAGCTAAAGTGAGCTTGGGAATCTATTCCTCAATTATTGAACGTAAAAACTCTTATATCTGATTTTTTGATTTTTTGATTTTTAGTGTTTTAACGCCACTTTCAGCAATATTTCAGCTATATAATGGCGACCAGTTTTAGTGGTGGAAGAAGCCGGGGTATCCGGAGAGAACCACCGACAATGGGCAAGCAACTGGTAAACTTCATCACTTGCGGTTGCGAGTCTAGTGCACCTTTTTTGTAATTTACAAAGCCCGGCGCGAACCCACGCTGTATTGGTGATAGGCTTATATAAGTTGTTAGGTAATCCAACTATCTAACTCATTGAGCTACCCGGGCCCTAACTCTTATTTCAATGTCAAAGCTATTTTTTATTAAATTAATATTTCACCGCAACGCTCAAGGAAAATAAATTAGCGACCTTGAAATTTCTTTATCAATGAAAAGATGTAAAAACCAACAAATCAAACCCTTTCATTTTATTCAATGTTGAAATAACTTCATGTTTCTATGTATAATGGATGATGATACAAAGGAGATGGTTACAACCCGTATCCCGGCCCTGACGAGATGCCCACAAAACGCAACAGAGTACCTTAGGCAGCTGCTGCAAATTGTACTTGTGATGATTCGGCCACACCCATATCCCTTGCTAAACATTCGTCCTAGAATTTCGAACGGGCAGATTGAAAATTGGGATGGATGCGATGCATTTTCCGATTTCTTATCACACAGATACTCGTTTTATTTAGCCACTGGAGAAACCTCAGAAAGCCTTCTCCGTTTGACTAGAACTACTCGACACTTGTTTTTAAATCAAACAGGACGAAACTACACCATATTACCAGTAAATAGAGTTATGTTGTATATGATGTGGCTGAGATTCTACCCATCTTATCATAATCTTGCTCTTATTTTCAATGTAAGTCTTGCTACGGTTCACAATGAGATAAATGAATGTATTCCGATCATAAAGAGAGCATTAGAACGTTTTATGCAATGGCCAACAATAAACGAATAGAGAGAAGAGCGATGTCAATGGACTAAGCTTGAATACGCCGTCGGGGCAATTGACGGAACATCTACAGAAATCTGTCTTTCGCAAATCGAACTACAAGAGCTATATTTTTCTGGACATCGACATTTCCATGCAATACATACGCAAGTAATTATTGACAACGCCGGTTATATTTGCTATGCCGAGGTGCGATTTTTAGGTCATCAAAATGATGCAAAACAATTTATCCAAATCGACACCCAACAGTTACGCTAATTACAACACAACAAATAAATCGAAAACCAGAACACCTGAGGGACCGTTCAATATTTATCAGATTTTTGGGCCGGTTCATTGGCATACTGGGCACATACTTTTTTAGTCCACGGGGTATCATCCACCCAGTAGTCAGTGGATAGATACCTTTGCTGGATGACTATTAGTCCACGGGGTATCATCCACCCAGTAGTCAGTGGGTCGATACCTTTGCTGGATGACTACTGATTAGTCCACGGGGTATCATCCACCCAGTAGTCAGTGGGTCGATACCTTTGCTGGATGACTATTAGTCCGCGGGGTATCATCCACCCAGTAGTCAGTGGGTCGATACCTTTGCTGGATGACTACCGATTAGTCCACGGGGTATCATCCACCCAGTAGTCAGTGGGTCGATACCTTTGCTGGATGACTATTAGTCCGTGAGGTATCATCCACCCAGTAGTCAGTGGGTCGATACCTTTGCTGGATGACTACCGATTAGTCCACGGGGTATCATCCACCCAGTAGTCAGTGGGTCGATACCTTTGCTGGATGACTATTAGTCCGTGAGGTATCATCCACCCAGTAGTCAGTGTGTCGATACCTTTGCTGGATGACTATTGTCAACTGGGTATCATCCACCCAGTAATCAGTGTTTCGGAGCCGACATGGTTTATTATATATATTCATGTTTGCAATTTGCAGTTCCTCAGGTCAATCTCCCTAAGGCATAGCCACGAAAAGTTTGAAGATATCAAAGGGGTAACCAGAAGCCGTAAAAGGACAAAAAATAAACAATGATCCACAAAATACTATGCAGAAAACTAAAGAGCTATTTGGTTTTTATATAATCTAACATAAAACAAAACTTTTTTGATTGTCCCTTCGGAATTCTCTAACGTTTATTGTAGCTATTTGTTTGTTTTAATTCTTAATGTCCCTTTACTGCATTAATACGCTCCCCAAGGGAGCGTTAATGGTAGAAGTATGCATCGGTACTATGGCACTTCAAAATCTTCAACAATATGGCTGCCAAACCGGAAATAAATTAAAAGAAAAATCACGTGACCTACACCAGAACTCTCTAGTCGATTCTTTTTCTCAAATAAAAATGAAACAATGTTCGGTAGCGGATACGAAAACTGTCCGGAGTTTGGAGTTTTAGGTGGTGTTATTTTTAAGCTTGATATTTTGTAAACAGGAAGATTACTGTTGTTCGGGAGCGTTTCAGGTTGCACCTGCCTCATGTTATTCTGATACCACTTTTGGCATAAGAAGGTACTAATTATCAAATAGGCTTCAAGTGTACTTATTGATTATTTTTATTAATAACAAATAAATTAATTAAAAATGTCAAGACTTTGAATGACAACAATACGTAACTTAATACATACCAAATGGTTGTTATTTCAGTCAAAACAAAGTGTTCAATGGACAATGCTGTCTTTTCTGTCATATTTCTGATTCAAAACAATTACTTGTAGATATTGTTGGGTTCAATAATTCAACATTTGTTCAATTGTTCGTTTAACACTTGTTTTAAAACGATTTAAGTGTCAAATTGTATTCAGTATTAATGACGTGGAAAAGATTAATATATAAATGTACCCAAAGACCGTATCATTTACGTCCTTGATGTATCAAAAACATACGACGTTAATTCGGAGGAATCTTACTTATATGTAATCCATACTTTTGCTTTAATCTAATAAGGTACTGGTTATCAAATATGCTTCAAGTGCACTTACTGGTATTTTTACCTGTTCTCCATAGAATTAATAATGATTAACTTTTATTATAATCAGAATGCATTGTTGTTGCCAGTCAAGAATAAATACGTTTTAAATGTAATTATTTATACCCTGAGCAAAATATATTTCATTTGTCATTGAAATAAAAGTAGCATTATTAACATTACAAGCCAAATCAAGATACCTGTAATTCTAATGATAATGTAGGAAAACACAAACACATACACACACACATACATACACAGAAACCAAACCCGAATAGAACCACAATCCTGGAAGGCAGACGATACCCGCATATTTTAATAATAAATAACTAAGAGATTAACACGGCCTCAAATAAAAATCCTTGAATGAAATCGGGTGGTTGTTAAGAGGACGGTTATTCTTCTCCACACATGGCAACTGTCATTCAAGCCTCTTTTCCAACATAATTAATGGTGGAGATCGTAGAGCTTTCTATTATATAGCATCAGTTCTGATGGACCTTTCTATTATATAGCATTAGTTCTGATGGACCTTTCAAAGGCTTTTGATTGCCTACCACATGCCATACTGCTAGACAAATTGTCAGCTTATGGAGTTTCAGATAATTCGGTCTCGTTACTAAAATCATACTTATCAAACAGTAAACAACAAATAAAGGTCAATAGTGTTCTGAGCAACTGGGCTGACATCCATAAAGGGGTTCCGCAAAGATCTATACTTGGTCCCCTCTTATGTCTTCATAAATGATATATTTTTGTTCATTAAAGACAGTTCTCTGTATAATTATGCAGACGATAATACCCTTTCCTTTGGCAGTCCCGATTTTGATCTACTTATTTCTACTCTAGAGTCTGACTCAAATCATCTCATTGAATGGTTCAAAATTAACAAAATGCAGGCTAATCCTGATAAATTTCAAGTTTTGGCGGTGGGGAGGAAAACCTATGAAAAACGTCCAACTATAAATATACAAAATTTTGAACTAACGTGTGAAGACAGTGTTAAATTACTAGGCATTGAGATCGATTATCAATTAAATTTTGACACACATATAAGTACAATCTGCAGGAAGGCATCCCAACAGCTGAACATTATCAAACGTTTAGGCCCCTATTTGAACAGATTAAACAAACTTACAATTTTCCATACTTTTATTCTTAATAATTTTAACTTTTGCCCTTTGGCCTGGCATTTTTGTACGGAGAAAAATTCCAAAAAGATAGAAAAAGTGCAAGAAAGAGCTCTTCGCTTTGTGTATGAGGATTACAATAGCTCATATGATAATTTATTGAAAAAAGCAAAGGTGCCTTCCTTGCAGATTCGTAGAATGAGAACTATGGCCCTGGAAACATTTAAGATTATGAATAAACTGTCGTCATCATGTCTCCATAGCCTTGTGCATTTACGAAATTCAAAATATTATTTTAGATACAACAATATACTGGACATTCCACATGTCAGAACATCAAGGTATGGCAAAAAAACATTTAAATTTGCTGCTGCTACATTGTGGAACAGCCTCCCAGACCATTTCAGGACTGAAAACAGTTTTTCTCAATTTAAGAGCTTAATGCAGTCCTGGAATGGTACTAAATGTTGCTGTTCTGCATGCAGATGATAAATATTCTGCTACTGTTTTTGCTCTTTTTATTTGCATATAGCTTTTAGATATATATTGCTTTGTTTTAGTGCTTGTCAATTTTTTATCCAAACATGCTTAATTTTCTGCTTTATTATGTCATGATGCATGTGGATGCCGGTGGGAACCCAGCGAGGCATTGCCACCTGGTCCCCGGCCGGCATCTATATGCAGTATGCACGGTACAGTAAAAACTCTTACAGATTTGCTGCATCTACATTGTGGAACAGCCTCCCAGATCATTTCAGGACTGAAAATAGCTTCTCTCAATTCAAGAGTCTTTTGCAGTCCTGGAATGGGTCCAAATGTTGCTGTTCTGCATGTAGATGATTACAATTTTGCTTCTGGTTTGCTTAATTTTTTAATTTTTAATTTTTTTAATTATTAATTTTTTTTAGTTTGGCTTGAAAATTTTATATTCTTTGATTTTTTAGTTAGACAGTGCTGCTTTTACTGATTATGTTGGTACCAGTTTTATGTATTCAGTATTATTATTTCATTATTTTTTTTACCTGCTGCATCTTTTTAAATGTTGCTTTATGTTGGAGCATCTGTGTGTGGATCTTGAACAAGAGTCCAAAGAGGCACTTGCCACGTGGGTTCTTGTTCAGATCTATACACAGTCCTCCTTTTTATGCCTGTATGTCTTAGCTTATTTTAGTTTGTAACTTTGCATGTGACTTGTGTTGTTTTATTGTTAATGTATATTCGGTAAAAAGCTCCTTAGAGCTTATGTTGTACTGATTTATTATGTGCCGAATCAAAATAAAGTTTTCTTATCTTATAACGTGGAGACTTCAATCAAGCTGTCTTGAATCTCTGTGTAGGCAGTTTGCCCCGACAACAGCAAACCTCCATCCAAAATCCACATGCATAGACCCTGAAATATATATATCGCATTAATTGAGAAATATATAAACTCAGTATGGATGTGCTGTTGGGATGTTGCTACAAAGGAATGGGGGTTTACAATTGGACAGTGACGTCATCTCATTAGCTGTACATTCTGGATCTCAATCAGTAGTTATTGGCGGACTTTTATATGGTATTTAATATAGCCGTAATTTTACACTCATTGCAATATGTACGATCAAGAAATTACCAAACCGTGCATTAAGTAACGATAAGACATCATCTGCGTAGCGACAGTTGAAATTAAAGGATTAAGCTACATTGTTCTCTTTTCTCGGAGGGTAGCCCTGCATAAAAACTGCTTCATCCGAATATAGGAAAAATTCAGCCGGAATAGGAACACAATAGATTCCCATTAGGATGCAAACAGTCTGTTGAAAAATATGGCCACCAAACACAATAAATATGCTATCGATTCCAGCAGCCCAGCATCTAGTACCACCTTTTATTAGAATTATAGTGGTCTGTCACATACCTGTAGTAGGAGTTTTATACTCTAAACAATTTACTAATATCTACACTTGTAATAAAGAAACAAACTTGAACCAACTCCTTTAACTGGGTTAGTGTGACGGATGGTGCTCAGTCACAATGACAACCAAATGACGAATTGAGACATCACTTAAGTGTAAACTATATTTTATTGTCATAATAAATGATAAAAAAAAATCCAATTAGCATTCAATACATAATTTAACATATATTTATAATTCATTATATTTATTATTACATAATGATTTTATTTAAACAATTTTATTGGCTATCATGCTGTCACCTGACATTCCGTAAAAATTGATATTGTTTGATTAAAACTCGTATTGACTTGGTTTCACTTTCGTTTTCTAACGAAATCTATAAAAAGAATCACGTGAATTATATTTCTATTCGACCAATGGACATAAAGGTAATGTGAAATTTCGTCCAATCAGAATCGTCGTATTAGCGTTACTTTAGAATGAAGAAGTAATCATCTTGTCCGACGCAGGCGATGGGCTTGCAGAAGTTAAACGGAGATTTGCAGAAATCTCGGAGACTTGGTTTCACTTTCACTTTTCATTTTAATGTAATAAAACAAGTACAGTCTTTTGTTGAGGTCAATACGAGTTTTTATGGACCTTAGAAATCAATATTCACCTCAGCCTAATGGCTTCGGTGAATATAGTTTTTAAGGTCCATAAAAACTCAAAAGACTATAATTGTATACAATTGGATTCGGAAACAAGCATAATTGCTTATGGAAATCCGGTTCCTTAGAGATTAATTTAGATATGCATTTCAATAGCTTATATCTCATCATTAGTTCTATTATCGGAATGTTGGAAAAGCAAAATATTAACATTTGACAAAGCAAAACTAAAAGCCAAAAATCAATGTTAAACTGGGTAAGGCTTATGATAACATAAACAAATCTATGTTAAACTGGGTAAGGCTTATGATAACATAGAAAAATCTATGTTAAACTGGGTAAGGCTTATATGATAACCATAGAAACAGTTTTAGTTTTAAGCTACTGGATATTTAATTGACTTCCAATGTAGGCAAACAATTTTATAATTATATATTGTCAAATAAACATACAGAATTTATAGCAGTGCATATAAAATATGTCATAAAACAGGTTTGAAAATACCAAAGATTTAATTACAAGCCGTAAGTCGAAGAACAGGCAATACAATGGCGAAAAGGACAAGCAAAAATTATCTACAATATACTCCAGGGGCGGATCCAGGGGGGGCGCACCCGGCGCGCGCCCCCCCCCCCCCCCCCTAAAATTGGAAAAAATATGATTTTTTTGGCGTAAAATTGTCATTTTTCACACGAAATACCCAAACATTTTCGCGCCTCCCTCCGCTCGGCACAATTTTTTTAAGTGTGCCCCCCTAACTTGAAATCCTGGATCCGCCCCTGTACTCCACAGAAAACTTAAGATTCGGTTAACTGGTTGGTTGGTTTATGGTTGGCTTATGGTGTTTAACGCCACTTTAAACAATATTCCAGTTATTATTTTTTATCTGTTTTTATTGGTGGAGGAAAAAGGAGTTGCCGGAGAAAACCACCGACCTGCCGCAAGTCACTGGAAAACATTATCACATTGTATTGTGTACACCTCGCCATGATCGGGGTTCGAACTTTAGTGGTGATAGGTACTGATTGCATAGTTGGTTGTAAGCGTAAGATTCGGCCATACCAACCCCACAACATGACGGGAGTGAACTCGGATGCTCCAAAATGGTATACTGAGTCTGTTCTCACCTGTATGTATTAGGTTTTAAGTGTTACTCACACACGTGTGTTTGATTTAAGTGTTTCTTTCTCTTTAAAGTTCGGCTGTTCACAATATTAGAAATAAACAATACATGTATATACATACATTTTACTAATTACAATCAACAATGATACAATGTACAATTATATTCCATACTTAAGTATGCAGACAATAGGCATAGGAATATACAGTGTTTCATACGATAATTAGGTTCGACTTTAAATCATTTATTCTTTTTGTTTGCCAAATATTTGTTTGTTGGGTTCATTGAATGTACAGATAATCACCGATCCTTCATTACTTTTGTCAGTTTTGTGTCTTAATATATTAGCACATTCATAGTTTTAAAATGTTTACAATAAACATTTTGTGTATTGATGTGCTTACATTGGAAATAAACTATAGACTAGAGGAATAATCCGTGTTCTGTACTTGTTCTGTTGCTAAGATAATCCGTGTTCTGCTACTAAGATAATCCGTGTTCTGTTACTAAGATAATCCGTGTTCTGTTACTAAGATAATCATTGTTCTGTTGCTAAGGTGAATTTGTTACTATGTTCCGCGAAAATGGTAGAATAATGCAACAAAGGAGATACAAAACTGTGTATCAAGAAGATTTAAAAACATCTCGTGAACCGGAAGTTGTGACTGTTGATAATGGTCGCATCAGCATGTTCTCTAGCTCGGAGATGAATGATAACAGAATAGTAGCAAGCAGGCGTAGAAATCGTCCAACCAAGAAAGTGCGAATACCTGACATTATTAATTATGCAGATGAAATGTATGAAGATTTATACATACCCATACCCTCTTGTGAGAAAGGGGCGATTGGATACACTTTTAGTGAAACAGGAAGTACTGGCATTAACAATGGCGTTGAGTTCAGAAAGAAGAACGGTTCTGATAAATTTGGAAAACAGCTAAAACTTCAATCAAGATCGAAAGTAAGTTTCGACACGGCTTCAACATCATTACAGATGACGTCATCGAGTAATAATTCGACGTTTCAGAAGAAGCCACAAGTTATAACACGTGACAATCAGCAGACGACAGACAATAACATTCATCCTAACCAGAGGAAACAAATTCCAAAAGTACAACTGATGGAAGAACATCCTAAAGAAAATTTAATGAAATTTACATCAACTCCTTCTTATCCTAGAGATAACTACATTCCTCCCGTCGTAGCTGATAATGGAGAAGAAATCTATGATCTAGTACAGTACGAAATAAAACAACTTTATTCATATAACAGTTTTAAAGAAAAGCGCACCTCACATGTGGGAAAGAAATTATTTGTATCAAATACAGATACTGGCATCATTAGGAAAGAGAGTTATAAAAATGAAAGGAAAGTTAAACATAGTGAAAAGTGTACAAAAGGAAAATTACACGGCAATAAGTGGAATGGAATTCACGATGATGAAAGGGGAAATTCAGAAGACAATGCTGCATCTCCGAACAGTCCGATTGAAAATTTTAACTTTGAAAATAATAATCTAGAAGAAGATGACGTCAACGCTCTCATGAAACGTAAACGTTTCTCTGAAAAAGGCAAAATACAGACACTTGACACGGAAGTAGTAAAGTCATTAAAAACAGAAATATCAGTTGATAATAGTTCAGATGAAAGTGATGAAAGTATTTGCATTGAATCACCTAACACTTACGATGAAAATTTTAAATGCCATTTTTATCGCACTGCCATTATCTACGGGGAGGAAAACAGGGAAGAACCAGAAACTGTTGTCGTGGTAACTGGTCACGTGCAAGGTATGCAGGTGAGGGAAATTCCACGTGAACCGTCAAGGCGCCCCTTAAGAACATACTATGATTACAGCGATGAAGAAATGGACACTGTACAGAAACCAATATCAAAACCGCCTCGACAACGCAAGATACGTATAAGACGTCAAGAGGTATAAATATGTGTTGTAATGTGTGTTTTATATGTAAACGTTTATTATAAGCAAAATGAAAGATTCAAAACCATTCCTGATTACATTAACAACCCCTCTTACGTATATATCGTTTGCCTGGAGTTTGAAGCCACTCGTGATTCTTAGACCCCCAAAATAAGGTGAAGGGTTTATGAAGAACAGCACATCTCACATCCGCTGTCAATGGAAAACAATTCCTTTTAAGAGTTTAAGATAGCATAGAACAATAAGTATATATAAATGAGGAAAAAAATATATATGCTATTTTCTGTTTGTTTTTTTATGAAATATTTAAACTTTATTTTAAGTAATAATTTACAAGATTTTCAAGATTTTTATTAAATAACATTCAGACATACAAGTGTAACATGATGACATTACAATAAATACAATAAGATTGACGAAATCATGGTTTGTTGGTTGGTTTAGGGTGTTTAACGCCGCATTCAACAATATTTCAGTTATATCGTGGCGGTCAGTTTTATTGGTGGAGGAAATCGGAGTACCAGGAGAAAACCACCGACCTGACGCAAGTCACTGACAAATTTATCTCATAATGTTGTATCGGGCACACCTTGCCATGCACGGGGTTCGAACTCACAATTTTAGTTGTGATATGCATTGATTGCACATGTAGTAGGAAATTTAACAACCATTCTATCAGGACCACGACGGTCCCTTGCAAAATGCACAGGTTTGACAATAGTATTTACATGAAATGCATGGCAATAAAAGCATTTACTTTTTTTACAAAAGTAAAACGTTTATATAGTATACACATTACAAAAAGATATCAATGCTATTATTTTTACCCAGTTTGGATATTGCACATAATAATTTGGCAAAATTTATTTCTAAGACTAACTATCATTATTACACACACAAAATATATAAATTCGTCACTAACAGGTCTGTTTCAAAATGTACAAATTCTTTCTTGTCTTGTGATATTAGTCCATCGTCCTGTTTCAATGGGAATACATAAATTACATGTTCTTTATTTTGACGTCCAAACTCGTTATTTTAGCAAGTATTTTTCTAAACCAAATTGTTTTTAAACTGACTGTAGAATTAACCTCTTGATGAGTTTGCAATAACACTATACCCAGGGCCGACCTTAAATCAATTGGGCCAATTGCTTCAATAGGACCCTCGCTTATGGGGTCCCGCGCTTGAGTTATCTAGTCTTGTCTGTTCAAGTACACACAACAACATACTGCTGGTTTTACAGAGCACTTCCTGAGGCAAACCCCTTTGGGATAAATTAATTAATTTAAAAATGATCAACTCTACTAAATAACAAAAATATGTACGAAACTTATAATGAACGTGTACATTTTGCGTGATGTGCTTAGTACAGTAAAACATATCAAAACCGGTCACTGAATAAACCGGATTCTTGTCGATTCCGGCCGAATATTTAAGTCCCATTTTCTTCCCTTTAGATCCTTTGTTAATTCCACCTTTGCAAACTGGACCTTGTATACTAAATATCGCGTACTTTTAGATGAGTATCTTAAATATTTAATATGTTGTTAGCATGTTCAAATAAATTAACAAATAACAAGGCTGTTTTTCTAATCCTTGCTCTACTCTATACACTGTGCATTCTTATAATGGAAAATATTACATATTCATAAACTAACATTGACGTAACGAAATAACTCATCAGCAATCAACAAAATGATGGAGCCATCAAATATTGTGTTGTAAACTTTATGCGAGTTATCTCCCATGTTTAGAACATTGCTGTTTTGGAACATTCTAGCGTAGCCTTCTAAAAATACAGGACTCGCGTGTATGTGCCTTATAGTAAAAACGTAGATATCAAATTTAGTACACACTGTGCGTTTCTGGAATAACCTTCATCACGTACGCTCACAATAACCTTCATCACGTACGCTCAAAATAACCTTCATCACGTACGCTCACAATAACCTTCATCACGTACGCTTACAATAACCTTCATCACGTACGCTCACAATAACCTTCATCACGTACGTTTCTGGAATAACCTTCATCACGTACGCTCACAATAACCTTCATCACGTACGCTCACAATAACCTTCATCACGTACGCTCAAAATAACCTTCATCACGTACGCTCAAAATAACCTTCATCACGTACGCTCACAATAACCTTCATCACGTACGCTCACAATAACCTTCATCACGTACGCTCACAATAACCTTCATCACGTACGCTCAAAATAACCTTCATCGCGTACGCTCAAAATAACCTTCATCACGTACGCTCACAATAACCTTCATCACGTACGCTCACACTAACCTTCATCACGTACGCTCACAATAACCTTCATCACGTACGCTCACAATAACCTTCATCACGTACGCTCAAAATCTAAAGATTGGAAAGGCATAATTTTAAAAGTTTTGGGAACAATAAAACTACCGACGTGTCATATGTCAATGATAAAGCTTTAACAACTAAGGCTTTATCTTAATTGTTTTTAATATTGTGGATCATTATTTTGGCCATTTATGTTGCAAATGTTGGATTGAATACCCCTGGACTGGTTGTTGTATGGTTGGTACAATGTAATAGTCCTTTAGATCCTTGTTTTAATATCCTTCCACGAATCCCCTCCACCAATAAGACTGACCACCACGATATAGCTTAAATATTGTTGAAAGTGGCGCTAAACACCATAACCCTAACCTTCCCCCGAATGATATATATATAGTATCAATGATATTAAAACATAATTATTACAAGTTTAAGACTGGACATGTTTTATTTTTGATAGTCAAGTAAAGAGTGATATACAATAGACATAGAGACAAATAGTTTTAATTGATAATGTCTTTAACCACGTTCCGACATGTTTGAATGAACACAGAACATTAATACTTCGGTAGATAACTACGTTCCGACATGTTTGAAGGAACACAGAACATTAATACTTCAGTAGATAACTACGTTCCGACATGTTTGAAGGAACACAGAACATTAATACTTCAGTAGATAACTACGTTCCGACATGTTTGAAGGAACACAGAACATTAATACTTCAGTAGATAACTACGTTCCGACATGTTTGAAGGAACACAGAACATTAATACTTCGGTAGATAACTACGTTCCGACATGTTTGAAGGAACACAGAACATTAATACTTCAGTAGATAACTACGTTCCGACATGTTTGAAGGAACACAGAACATTAATACTTCAGTAGATAACTACGTTCCGACATGTTTGAAGGAACACAGAACATTAATACTTCAGTAGATAACTGCGTTCCGACATGTTTGAAGGAACACAGAACATTAATACTTCAGTAGATAACTACGTTCCGACATGTTTGAAGGAACACAGAACATTAATACTTCAGTAGATAACTACGTTCCGACATGTTTGAAGGAACACAGAACATTAATACTTCAGTAGATAACTACGTTCTGGCATGTTTGAAGGAACACAGAACATTAATACTTCAGTAGATAACTACATTCCGACATGTTTGAAGGAACACAGAACATTAATACTTCAGTAGATAACTACGTTCTGACATGTTTGAAGGAACACAGAACATTAATACTTCAGTAGATAACTACTTTCCGACATGTTTGAAGGAACACAGAACATTAATACTTCAGTAGATAACTACGTTCCGACATGTTTGAATGAACACAGAACATTAATACTTCAGTAGATAACTACGTTCCGACATGTTTGAATGAACACAGAACATTAATACTTCAGTAGATAACTACGTTCCGACATGTTTGAATGAACACAGAACATTAATACTTCAGTAGATAACTACGTTCCGACATGTTTGAATGAACACAGAACATTAATACTTCAGTAGATAACTACGTTCCGACATGTTTGAAGGAACACAGAACATTAATACTTCAGTAGATAACTACGTTCCGACATGTTTGAAGGAACACAGAACATTAATACTTCAGTAGATAACTACGTTCCGACATGTTTGAAGGAACACAGAACATTAATACTTCAGTAGATAACTACGTTCTGACATGCTTGAAGGAACACAGAACATTAATACTTCAGTAGATAACTACGTTCCGACGTGTTTGAAGGAACACAGAACATTAATACTTCAGTAGATAACTACCTTTCGACATGTTTGAAGGAACACAGAACATTAATACTTCAGTAGATAACTACGTTCCGACATGTTTGAAGGAACACAGAACATTAATACTTCAGTAGAAAACTACGTTCCGACATGTCTGAAGGAACACAGAACATTAATACTTCAGTAGATAACTACGTTCCGACATGTCTGAAGGAACACAGAACATTAATACTTCAGTAGATAACTACGTTCCGACATGTTTGAAGGAACACAGAACATTAATACTTCAGTAGATAACTACGTTCTGACATGTCTGAAGGAACACAGAACATTAATACTTCAGTAGATAACTACGTTCTGACATGTCTGAAGGAACACAGAACATTAATACTTCAGTAGATAACTACGTTCCGACATGTTTGAAGGAACACAGAACATTAATACTTCAGTAGATAACTACGTTCTGACATGTCTGAAGGAACACAGAACATTAATACTTCAGTAGATAACTACGTTCCGACATGTTTGAAGGAACACAGAACATTAATACTTCAGTAGATAACTACGTTCTGACATGTTTGAAGGAACACAGAACATTAATACTTCAGTAGATAACTACGTTCCGACATGTTTGAAGGAACACAGAACATTAATACTTCAGTAGATAACTACGTTCCGACATGTTTGAAGGAACACAGAACATTAATACTTCAGTAGATAACTACATTTCCATCTTTAGAAATAATTGGATCATTGTAGGCTATTAAAGATTTGCAATGATTCGTGTTGTGCATTTTAATAAAAAATGAACTGAAGGAACTTCAAGAATATACTCAAAACAGCTCATTTTTGACCGTTTTTTAAAGCTGCCAAAGGAGTTCCGTCTTGTTGGAGAACATTCACACCAAGAATAAAAAAATCGAGTCAAATAAAATACTTTTTTTAAATTGATAATAGCTGGTGATAGCTTAGAATTGCGGATACAGAGCAATGACTACAGACTGGACAGACTAGGGGTAAAAAATTGTCTGGTGATGATGTCTACTGTAGGTTCAGCAAACTATTACCTTACAAGTCACCGTCCAATGTGGTGGTCTAATATACAATAAACAGTCATGCATACCATTGTCATAATATAGATAAAAATCATCTCATTCAGTATAAAATGATATTGACCAGTAAATACGACCTATATAAACTTAAAAGACATTAAATTGTATTGTATCCTAAATAACCGTGACGTTTGCCTATAATTAACTATTTCATCTTCAATTTGATCTAAATGTAATTTTAACTGAACAACTAAGTAGTAGTAATTCAAAACCTTTTATAAGATTGTTGTTAATTGACCAAAGAGTTGATACTATCGTATATCTACTAGCTGGATAAATAACCGTCGTGAAATTAAAAATCTTTTCTATAGATGAAAATGAATATAAATATGATATTAACAATTAGTAGGTATTGATAAAGACATTATTAACACGAGCTATTAACGAGTGCGGTAGATCGTGAGTTCGAACCCCGATCAGGTCTAACCAAAGACTATAAAATTGGCATTTGTCAATTCTCCGCTAAGCACGCACCATCAAGGAGAAAGAGAAAAAAAAAGACTGGTTAGCTCGGAATCAGGAATCCGCGGACTGTTGTTTCAGTGAGCTAGCACTAAAAAAAAATATCCAATTAAGCGTGCTGGTCTAGTACAAAGTGGACCTCATCATCATCTAATTGAAAATTATTTTGTTTTCGCCATGATATAGCTGAAAAATTGTTGAGTTAGCGTTAAAAACCAATCACACACTCAGTCTATTTTAGTCTTCCTATTGAAAACATGTAAATATATACTCCATGCCTATACAGTCCTTAAAAAGACTGTATGAACTCCATTCATCAACAATAGCCTTATTGTCGAAATAAGCTAAATTTCTACAATGCCTTTCTTGTAACTAGACATGAACTAACAG
The DNA here is from genome assembly GCA_963680875.1 of Bathymodiolus brooksi. NCBI lineage: Eukaryota > Metazoa > Mollusca > Bivalvia > Mytilida > Modiolidae > Bathymodiolus > Bathymodiolus brooksi. The sequence goes on along the minus strand of OY804581.1, from coordinate 75,611,690 downwards.
ATATATGTTGTATGGTAACTTATAAATCAATGGGAAATTGAAGTCGTGTAATTAAACGTCAATAAATGATCAATAAATTTCAGTTAATTTCCTCTGCTTTTGTTTTGTGTTCCGTCTTAGCATGTATCCAGAATCAATGTGACACTCTATATTACAGGTATTGATTGATTCTGTTACACCTGACACAAGAGGTGATCTTCTGTAGCATTTTAATTAAGCCTATACAGGTTTAAAATTGCAATTAGTTAATTAACTTGTTTGGATTAAAACTCAATTCAATTCAATTGGATTATAATTAGTACTGAGACACATATTATGCTAATTACTTTTTAACAAGACCGAAAAATGTATATTATTATCATCCACGATGTCACAATGTTAAAATCGATTGAAAAAAACACATTAAGTTGATATATTGTTGTTGTGTATCAATCATAATTGTTATTTGTATATGCCCTCCTGGGGCCCTGATTTGGTTAATAAACTTATTTCTATTTCATTGTATACACGTGTTTGTCATTAAAACAACAAGTTTTAATCTGGTAAAAATATTCAAATTAATATCGTATTTTTAAATTGAAAAAAAAAACACTGAAGTGTTACATAAATCCTTCATACAGCTATATATGTGTGTATGTAAACTGTATATTCTAAGTTTGACCTGGACTGTGCAAAGAATTTATGTAAATAATTATTTGGGTATGTTTGGATTATAATATGTGTTTATATATATGAAGCTTTTCTCTCGACAATGACCAGCTGAGTGTGACGTAAAGTGACAGTCTATTTCTTTTCTATCATTGGCCAAGCTATGTTGGTAACCAAGGGATAAAACGTGTGATCAACGGATTAAAATCCATGTTGTAATTATAGCTACGGTTTTCTATAGATGAAAGAATGTTTTTAATTTGACATTTAAAGTGGTGGGAGTTTTCTATAAGATAATTTACAAAATATTCATACTTTAAAACGTAACACGCTCCAATGGACTATGATGAGCAGGTATCGACAACACAGCAACGAAGATGATTTCGAAATGGTAACAATAAGAAAACGTTAGATTATATTCGCTGAATCAAAACAAAACGTACTACCAATTGTGATTTTTTTTCAAATTATATAGTAATTTTTTTTTTCTGGATGTAAACAATTTAAGTTGAAAATTCATTCACGGGAAGCAAGAAAATGGAGAGGTCACGAAATAAAATAAGATCACCAAGAATGAAGGCATGTAATGTACAGTATGCTCCCGAGGGGAGACGGGGGAATGTTTACCTTGATGAGGATGGCAGAAGGATTTATCGTACTTCTGGCAAAAGTGGAAATTCAAAAAGATACGTTGTCATGGATGATGGAGAGCTTAAAAGAGGAGAACGACAGGAACCATCAAAAGTTCAGAATGTAGTTTACCAAGACGAAACGGAATATGAAACAGTAAGTGAAGCTGATTCCGAATATCTAGTTCCGGTTCGTCCTAAAGGCGAACGCAATTCTACAAGGAGAATCGTACAAGGTAGGCCTACTGTTATTACTAGAACTGTATCAGAAGAGAGGCCTCGTGTTCTTACTAGAACTGTATCAGAAGAGAGGCCTCGTGTGGTGAGTAGGAGAATAATAGAAGAGGATATTCCAAGAGATTCAAATGTTGTCTTACGATCAAGGCCTGCCAGTGGTTACGTGGCGAGACGCGATAATGACAATACACGTGAAGCTTATGTTGTGAGGTCATCTAGACCTGCTAGTGCAATTGTTCGTTCACGACCGTCAAGTGAGATCATTCGAGAGCGACCGTCGAGTGAACGTATTATAACGAAAAGAATTGAAGATGATGTTTTAAATACACGCGAGGTTTATGTGAGGAGAGAAAGACCATCGAGTGAGATTATTCGAGAACGGCCATCAAGTAGCCGTATTGTAGCGAGAAGAATTGAAGATGATACTTTAGATACACAGGAGGTTTATGTAAGGAGAGAAAGACCATCAAGTGAAAAAAGAATTGTAGAAAACAGAGAGATTGTGCATATCAGAAGACCAAGATCCGAAGAAAGGGTTTTACGAAGGCAAGAATACATTGATTATCCTCAGGAATATATGGTACGCCGACCAGTCACACGTGACGTTGGGTGTCAGATGACCACAACTTACGTCATACAACCACCACCAAAACAGAGAAAGCTTCTGAGAAACGTACAAACTCAAACTATCAAGAAACAGAAGGAAAGGAAAATTAAAACAGCAACACATTATTATCAAAGGGAGACGGTTGAGGTGGTACAGGAGCCTGAACCTCCAACCCCTAGAATGCCTACTCCTCCACCTCCACCAAGAATACCCACCCCAGAACCACCAAAGCGAAAGTCAAAGAAGAAAACAAAGAAGGTATTACTGTAATTCTTCTTATATATACATGTAGTGTAAATGTTTCTTATCAACAACTTCCAACTTTCTATAGAAATATGGTCTATATAAGGTTTTTTTAATTAGTAAGAGTTAATAATTCCTTACAACTTCAGTACTTAATTGTTGTATAGCTCTAACCTAAAAGTATATACAAAACAAGACAGTTGTGTAATAAGTAATGTATTGGTGTAAGAGATACACAGCATACACTGTCCATCTGTATATATTGCCTTTAAATGGTTGCTAACATGTTTTTGTCAACTTTTTAATCCCATCTTTTATTCTATCTCTATACTGATGACGTAGTACACATATATACATGTATACCTTAATAACAAGGAGTAAGACTTAAACTAATAATATAACGGAAACAAATGATTTTATGGGGGGTTCATGACTGGAAGGACATTTATCTTTTAATTAGTCAATATTGGAACATTCATTTTTTTTTAAACCGCCATGATATAGCTGAAATATTGCTCAGTTGACGTTAAACAACAATCACTCACTCACTCAATTTTTAAAACTGTGATGTTTAGTAGATAACATATTGATGTATAACACGTAGAATGGTTCAGACCGAAACAAAAAAAAAAGAGTATAATATGGTTTTTTTTGCCAGCTTTGGTGCTTTTATCAACTACTTTTATCATTCCCCTCTTATTTTGTGAGATCCAAGTCTGTTTTTTACACCTTCCAGTCTCCCCCATAGAATAACAGGTCTTACCAGAAGACCATTAATTTCAGCCATCCGCCATGAATGTTACTTGTATATTGTTTTACCTTTCTGTTCCTATATAGTGTAAATTGTTGCATGTCTTGTTTTTCCTAGGAGAAAATGCAGTTGGTTGAAAAACAACCGAACTATCCCGAACCAGTATACGATACAGTGGAGGTAATCTATTTAATACAGCTTATACAGAGAATATCAAAAATATTTTGCATGTAGATTTGATTACTAAACAAAAAGAACAATACCGAACACGGCTTAATTGTGTGTGTGTCAGTTAATGATATCTAGTAGACGCAACAAATCAAAAGGTTTTGTATGGAACATATTTGTTGTTATTTAAAAAAGCAGATTTATAATTAAGCACAAATTAATCTTGCGGTAGACCCAATGTTCCATTTTAAATTTATACAAATATAACCTGTATTTAAATACATTTTTTACAACAGGGATTTAAAAATCCCTTTTTCTGGTTTTGTGCCATTTTGTTTTGCTAGATACAAACTTTTTTTGTAATGAAAGTAGCAAGGTTCTGAGAGACATCATTCTATGGGAACACCTATCCTGTACCAATGTATTCCATCGGAACACCCCTACGGTAGCAATTTATTCCATCGAAACACCCCTACGGTAACAATTCATTCCATCGGAACACCCCTAAGGTATCAATTCATTCCATCGGAACAACCCTGTGGTACCAATTCATTCCATCGGAGCACCCATACGGTACCAATTTCCGTAGGAATATGTTTCATTAGATTAACGTGTAAATGGAATAGTATAACACACACTCATTATATTATATATTAGAGTCTGTATATAGAGTTCAGAGTCAAGTTAAGGAATTACTCTGATACAGTATCTGTAATAATGACATGATTATAACCTCGTTTCCATTTTTTTTTCAAAGTAAAATTTGCTTATCAAGTAACACACACCTAATATCAGAGGCGGATTTAGAGGGGGCGTGCGCCCCCCCCCCCCCCCTAAAATTCGCAAAGCATGTGTTATACAACGTTAATTAAGCAGTTCAACAAACAACTTTTTCATGAACGGTTAACTCGTGACCTGTAATTAAGTCAAAATGAATAGTAATGATATTAGGAGTAAATTTGGGATATCATTCTAAAAAGTTCTCCCATTGATAAAAATCAGTATACTGTCCGTCCGGATGAAGTCTTTCGTTTCGCCGTTGGTTCATTCATTGAAAACGTATGATTCGTTCTTGTTTATTGACAAACAAAGGCGAATATGTTAACATTAATGCTGCATGAAACGATTCTGATCATCTAATTTAGTTACGTTAGCTTATCAGAAATCATGAAGGAAAAAAATAACAAGTTCATGTATTGACAATTTCCGCTTTTGTTTGTCTATAAACAAGAACGGTCGAATCATACGTTTTCAATGAATGAATCAAACGACGAAAAGAAAAGCTCCATCCGGACGGGCAGTATTAACTAGAACCACCCGAAAGGAAAAGCACCGAAAGTACAAACCAATTACTGAAATGAGGAATGCGTTAAAACTAAACCAATAGTTCTTTGAAGGGTTAAAATATCGTGATCGATCAGTCATGAGTTGAACAATTCGCATCACGGTTGTTAAAGAAAAGTTTTACTTTAGGTTCTTATAATCTGACAAAAACATACTGTTAACAATTATCCGACAAAACTAAGACTCAAAGTCAAGTTTTTTTGGTCTGATAAAAATGGTGTGGTTGGTTCAAAATTGTCGTTCAAATAAATGTCTGTAATTCCTCAAACCCCCAGAGCTTCCGGGGGGCTTAGCCCCCCTGGGCCCTCTACCAGGGCTCTGCCTTGGACCCGCTGGGGACCTTAAGCGGTCCACAAACCCCTCGCCTACTCACACACCCCCCTAACCACAAATCCTGGATCCGCCCCTGAATATGGTATTTCAAATTCTTGCTTTTTTCTTGGTAGATAAAGTTTTTTATGGTACTTATTTTGTACATATTACTGGACCAGAACTATAGTAAGAAAGTCGAGGCTTTCTCTATGTAGAATATAACATCTTATTATCACACATTTCATCATATTTGTTATTTCATGCACCATTTAGTTTAATATCTTAAGTGTTAATATCTAGCTCAATATTAACTTTAATGGTTAGCAACAGAAATCAATAGAACGATTGTTTAATCAGATATTGTGTCAAACTCGTAGACATGACATCCATTGCTTTAGTTCAATGTTATCGATTCTTCTGTGAAATACTGTTATATCTACAGTTGGCTTTACTATAAATATAAGCAAATTGTCACCTTTTTTTTTTCAAGAAAACAGCCGTAAATAGAATTAAATGGCAGATACCTTCCTCACTTTTCAAAATTAATCGAATATTTTTTTTTATTATTAAAAACCGGTTTTATCAATGGTATGTAGTGTAAAATGGATTTTCAGTTTCAGTTGTGGTAAAAAATTAATTGATTGGTACGCAGCGCTCTTTATGATTGGTGTTAAATCGTAATCACGATTACATCGGTCACGGAAACATCACAAGAAAAAAAATATGTCAAATTTAATGATCCATCACACATACATAGTCACCTTGGTGTTTTATTATAGTAAACAACTTATGTTTATTCGTTTACATGCGATATAAATATTAGAGTAACAATGGAACAGCTAAATGTATATTTGTTTGTTTGCAAGGCGATTTAAGGTAACCATGGTAACCAATAAACTGCATTTAGTTATTTCTGTTGACAACAAGTGCTGTAAAAAAAATTCCCAGTCTATAAATTTTTTCTTACAATTTTTAAGTTGATATTTTAATGGATTATTTTTTATAACAGGTAAATATAATCCACAATGTTTTAACTTGCAATTAAAGAAAATCCTCTAAGAATAGCACATTACAGAAGAATTAAATACAGAGGCTACATTCTTATATAAAATACTTTGAATCATTTCCAAAATTAAATTTCAATAACCATTGACTAACAAACGATCTTAAGTAAATATTTGCTTTTGAAGTTTTGAAAGAATTCAAGAACTTCACCCATGTATTACACTTTGTATTTCAGTAAAAGCCGCTTTTCCGTCAATGTGACCCCAAATTAATTGTTTAAGATACAACATTATTAATTTTGATATCTTTCCAATCTATTTGCCTGCAATTCCTGAGAAAGAGATCAGTATTTATGTCAGCAATTGCAGATAGATAAATGGAAAAAGATCAAAATCAAATTGTTCCAGTCTCGAAATCCCGATATTAATTTTGACATCTTTCCAATCTATCTGCCCCCAATTCCTGACATTAATTTAGATATCTATCTACCTCTAATTCCTAATGTTTTCTTTTTGATATTTCCGATCTATCTGCTTCAAATTCCTGACATGGTTTCTCGTAGGAAAACAAATAACAAACAAAAATATATTTTACAAGTCTATTTACATTTTATGAATTTCCTCAGAAGAAATGAAAATTTGAGAAAACAAAATGGAAAAAATGAGCAACATCTTAAAAAAAGTCATATTTGTAAACAGCACTTGATATTGGTAATGGTTTTAAAATCTAAAATAACAGACGCTCTAACGTTACTTTTCTTTCTTTTTAAAATTATTGTTAATGTTAAAACTATTTGGAATAAATTTTGCACGATACAGTTGAATTTTATCTATGATTTTATTTTTATGAGTAAATAATGTTTAATTGGAGAATTATTTTGTATTGTTTAAAGGATTTAGAAGTTGTTCCTGATTCCTCCAAAATTTATTACGAAGAACCAAAGAAAGTACCTTCCTATCAGTATCCCGAGCCCGACCCGCCAAAGTACGCTTATTATGAACCGTCAGAATACTCAACTAAGAAAATTGTACCTGCAAAGGTAATTTTAAGGAATAATTTCTGAAATTAAAATTTGTAATTATGACATGAATATGGTCAAATTTATAACTATACTATGAGCATAGCCACATTTATAAATATGACATTTGACAAAAATTTTAAAGTTCCACTAAGCTCTACAGAACAGAGGTATTATCCAGTAAATCCTCTATAGACATGTCATATCATTACTTACCAAAACATGTCATACTATTACTTGTCATACAATTACTTGTAATACCATTACTTGTCATACCAAACTTGATAACCTCACTACTAATAGTATACATAAACTGTCTTCTGCACTTTAAGCATGCTTAAGGTAGATGCACTACTAGAATTTCTAACATAAATAGACCCCTATGCCATCATCATTTCATTTTTGTTTTATGTCCTCTTGTTGTTATAAACAATAGAAATATTGGTCAAATTTCTTGTAGTAATGTGAGTAGAATGTAAGACATTTCCCGCCCATAATTCAGCGCCACCTACATCCGCAAATTCCATTGATATATAAACAAAGGAATGTAACTCTCCCATCAAGAAAGGGGAAGGGCTTAAAGGATTTTATTTACAGTTGTTGATAAGAATTTTAAAGATTAAATATGTAAACTTAATTAATGTTTCATGCTTACATCGTTCCAGTTCGTTAAGAATGGGAATTGCATGAATGGTCATGAATGTGTTGCATATAAAAAACGAAGGAAAAATTCCAATACGGTTGTCTCATGGTAAAATATTACACTTTAGTCATTTTTAAAGTTAGAAAATTTAATATTAATGAAGATTTTCCAAGCTGAATGACACTATTTGATATATCTCTTTAAGTAGTTGCTAATTTTGGTACGTTACGATTCATTTTCCTGAATCGATATCTGTAAGCACTTTTCAACTAAGCGTTCGAATAGCATGATGACGACATGACTGTTACAGAAATAACAAGCAAGAATTAGTGTCTTGAGTTTTTGTAATGTGGGCCAATAGTTTATTATTATGTAACTTTTTGGGTCAATAGCTTGTTAAGTCTATCAAATATTTCTAGTACTGCTTAAATTTCTGCCAATTGCATGTTTACTATACATTTGTATTTATTTTTAAAACATAAGAAGATGTTGAATAACAATGTTGATAAACTTACTTCAAGGCTGCAGGTCCTTTTACGTTGAATGGAAAGATTCCTTCCAAGATCACACTGAAAGTTCTAGATTACTTTAAAACAAAAGATCCTGATAAATTCTACGTCAACTTGGTGTGTATACAGCTTTGCATGTTGTCAAGTAAATTGAATTTTCTTATAGAAGTTTGTATTCTTTTTATAGTGTATGAAGTTGAATTTGTATATAAAGTTAAGCGTAAATTGTAGGTCAGCACTTTTTTATCCTGGAGTTTTACCAATTACTGTATATGTTTGCTAAAATATATATATATATATACTATTTAGCGATTAGTATTAGGTAAGGTTGAATATTTCGATTTTTCAAACACGACTGTATTCTTGATGTATTAGGAATGTGCAGGTGCTTTTGAATTAAGAGAGGCTAACGAGGGATAGTTACTGTTGGGACCTCTAGTCAGACATGTATTATAATAGACTTTCCCTGGAGTAGACAGAGGCTAACGAGGGGTACTTACTGTTGGGACCTCTAGTCAGACATGTATTATAATAGACAAACTGGAGTAGACAGAGGCTAACGAGGGATAGTTACTGTTGGGATCTCTAGTCAGACATGTATTATAATAGACTGTCCCTGGAATAGACAGAGGCTAACGAGGGATAGTTACTGTTGGGACCTCTAGTCAGACATGTATTATAATAGACTGTCCCTGGAGTAGACAGAGGCTAACGAGGGATAGTTACTGTTGGGATCTCTAGTCAGACATGTATTATAATAGACTGTCCCTGGAGTAGACAGAGACTAACGAGGGATAGTTACTGTTGGGATCTCTAGTCAGACATGTATTATAATAGACTTTCCCTGGAATAGACAGAGGCTAACGAGGGATAGTTACTGTTGGGACCTCTAGTCAGACATGTATTATAATAGACTTTCCCTGGAGTAGACAGAGGCTAACGAGGGATAGTTACTGTTGGGATCTCTAGTCAGACATGTATTATAATAGACTTTCCCTGGAATAGACAGAGGCTAACGAGGGATAGTTACTGTTGGGACCTCTAGTCAGACATGTATTATAATAGACTTTCCCTGGAGTAGACAGAGGCTAACGAGGGATAGTTACTGTTGGGACCTCTAGTCAGACATGTATTATAATAGACTGTCCCTGGAGTAGACAGAGACCAACGAGGGATAGTTACTGTTGGGACCTCTAGTCAGACATGTATTATAATAGACTTTCCCTGGAGTAGACAGAGGCTAACGAGGGATAGTTACTGTTGGGACCTCTAGTCAGACATGTATTATAATAGACTTTCCCTAGAGTAGACAGAGGCTAACGAGGGAAAGTTACTGTTGGGACCTCTAGTCAGACATGTATTATAATAGACTTTCCCTAGAGTAGACAGAGGCTAACGAGGGATAGTTACTGTTGGGACCTCTAGTCAGACATGTATTATAATAGACTGTCCCTGGAGTAGACAGAGGCTAACGAGGGATAGTTACTGTTGGGATCTCTAGTCAGACATGTATTTTAATAGACTGTCCCTGGAGTAGACAGAGGCTAACGAGGGATAGTTACTGTTGGGATCTCTAGTCAGACATGTATTATAATAGACTTTCCCTGGAGTAGACAGAGGCTAACGATGGGTAGTTACTGTTGGGACCTCTAGTCAGACATGTATTATAATAGACTTTCCCTGGAGTAGACAGAGGCTAACGAGGGATAGTTACTGTTGGGACCTCTAGTCAGACATGTATTATAATAGACTTTCCCTAGAGTAGACAGAGGCTAACGAGGGATAGTTACTGTTGGGACCTCTAGTCAGACATGTATTATAATAGACTTTCCCTGGAGTAGACAGAGGCTAACGATGGGTAGTTACTGTTGGGACCTCTAGTCAGACATGTATTATAATAGACTTTCCCTGGAGTAGACAGAGGCTAACGAGGGGTAGTTACTGTTGGGACCTCTAGTCAGACATGTATTATAATAGACTTTCCCTGGAGTAGACAGAGGCTAACGAGGGATAGTTACTGTTGGGACCTCTAGTCAGACATGTATTATAATAGACTTTCCCTGGAGTAGACAGAGGCTAACGATGGGTAGTTACTGTTGGGACCTCTAGTCAGACATGTATTATAATAGACTTTCCCTGGAGTAGACAGAGGCTAACGATGGGTAGTTACTGTTGGGACCTCTAGTCAGACATGTATTATAATAGACTTTCCCTGGAGTAGACAGAGGCTAACGATGGGTAGTTACTGTTGGGACCTCTAGTCAGACATGTATTATAATAGACTTTCCCTGGAGTAGACAGAGGCTAACGATGGGTAGTTACTGTTGGGACCTCTAGTCAGACATGTATTATAATAGACTTTCCCTGGAGTAGACAGAGGCTAACGATGGGTAGTTACTGTTGGGACCTCTAGTCAGACATGTATTATAATAGACTTTCCCTGGAGTAGACAGAGGCTAACGATGGGTAGTTACTGTTGGGACCTCTAGTCAGACATGTATTATAATAGACTTTCCCTGGAGTAGACAGAGGCTAACGATGGGTAGTTACTGTTGGGACCTCTAGTCAGACATGTATTATAATAGACTTTCCCTGGAGTAGACAGAGGCTAACGATGGGTAGTTACTGTTGGGACCTCTAGTCAGACATGTATTATAATAGACTTTCCCTGGAGTAGACAGAGGCTAACGATGGGTAGTTACTGTTGGGACCTCTAGTCAGACATGTATTATAATAGACTTTCCCTGGAGTAGACAGAGGCTAACGATGGGTAGTTACTGTTAGGACCTCTAGTCAGACATGTATTATAATAGACTTTCCCTGGAGTAGACAGAGGCTAACGATGGGTAGTTACTGTTGGGACCTCTAGTCAGACATGTATTATAATAGACTTTCCCTGGAGTAGACAGAGGCTAACGATGGGTAGTTACTGTTGGTACCTCTAGTCAGACATGTATTATAATAGACTTTCCCTGGAGTAGACAGAGGCTAACGATGGGTAGTTACTGTTGGGACCTCTAGTCAGACATGTATTATAATAGACAAACTGGAGTAGACAATGAAGTAACCTCATCATAAAATTGTCCAGAAAAATAATATGGATGTTGTTATTGGATTTACATATTATTAATTATAGCTGTTTTATAATGGTGAATACCGGATATGTGTAACCATTTTAATCAATTTAATTAAAATTGAAGATGTTTATTTATTTATTTTTAATCTGATAAACTGTTTAGTAGAACGGTTGACCGATCTTTTTTAAACAGATTGAACTTCCATGCAATTTTAATAAGATTGCATTTCAAAATATATCCATTAGATAAAACTATGGAAGTATTATGATAAGCATTTAAATCAAATATAATTGTGTGTACGGCTTTTATTATTATTTTTTTCTATTAGAATTTTGTCTTTAGAAATAGGAATTTAGATCAGACGTTGCAATAACATATATTGAAGAACATATGTTTGAAACAGAAAAAAAATAGTCTTATTTTTAGAATATACATAAAATTTATTTGTGCGAGTTGTGGAAACAGGAAGAAAAACGAGCCTCTCGAAACCCCTCTCTTTTGTTTTGAAGCGAGTTCAAAGTATTTGCGGGCAATGTACGTATATTGTGTTTATCATGCAAGGTTAAACAAGTCATAACTTTGTCAAATTAATCTGTAAATCAAAAACACAAAAAGACACCACCACACCACAGGGGCTAGGTGCGTCGGGAAAAAAAAAATAATAAAATACTATATAATACTACAAGGGGGCGAACTCACTTGCTTCCATTTTTTTAAGTCGTCGTGTTAAATTGATCATAACTTCGGAACGCCTTAATATTTTCAAAAAATGTTTCCACCAGTCGAAAGTAAAGTAATTTTCCTTTCCAAAGAGACCCCAATTGTTAGTGTAGGCCTCCGAACTGCTGAGGTATCATACACGAACCAAAACAAAACGGCGTGAAAATCCGAAGTCTTAAAAACGCTGGGATGACCACTTCCCATCTGTGTACAGACTTTCCCATGCGTAAGCGAGTCATTTTGACTAGCTAAATACTTTCATCCATTCAAATTATGATAAAATTTCTTACCTTACGCCAATTTATATGTCCTTTAAGTCTGTTTTTGAAATAAATCCCATTTGCATCCTTGACAAACGCCATAGACGTGAAAATTGAGAGAGTTCTAACGGGCTTTTGATTGGCTTGAACAATCTGTTTCAGCCAATCAAAAATCCCGTTAGAACTCTCTCAATTTCAAAAACAGACTTAAAGGACATATAAATTGGCGTAAGGTAAGAAATTTTATCATAATTTGAATGGATGAAAGTATTTAGCCAGTCAAAATGACTCGCTTACGCATGGGAAAGTCTGTACACAGATGGGAAGTGGTCATCCCAGCGTTTGTACGACTTCGGATTTTCACGCCGTTTTGTTTTGGTTCGTGTATGATACCTCATCAGTTCGGAGGCCTACACTAACAATTGGGGTCTCTTTGGAAAGGAAAATTACTTGACTTTCGACTGGTGGAAACATTTAATGAAAATATTAAGGCGTTCCGAAGTTATGATCAATTTAACACGACGACTTAAAAAAATGGAAGCAAGTGAGTTCGCCCCCTTGTAGTATTATATAGTATTTTATTATTTTTTTTTTTTCGGACGCACCTAGCCCCTGTGCACCACACCATTCCAAACACTGTTTAACGCGGACGTCGTAGAGGACATCATTTAAACCCCGTACTTATCTTGTAGCCTCCGTTCTACATAAGAGACTTTATACAATCAGTAGGCGTGTAACATCAAAATTCATACACATATCCTTTATACTGGGTACTTTATACAATTAGTAGCTGTATGGCATCGACATTTATTCACACACTCTTTATACAGTCAATGAAGGCTCATTGTAGGATAACACATTGTTTTAATTCTTTTTACTTCAAAATGCAGTGGGGAAACCGATTGAATATTGAAATTGCATGATTTTCTTCATTGTCTAGATGTTGTATAAATCCTGCATGTTTTATTTTTGTTGTTTATTTTTCACGTATTTTGTTTATCTTAATATAAAATGAATTGTCAACAATACAAATAACTATTATTCTACATTATTTTTCATTCAGTAAATTATTAAAAATTTAATCTGTTTTCAATTAAAATGAAAGATTTTTTTTCAAGAATGATGTTATTTGATGATTATTTTTAATTGTTTGTTTTTTTAGAATCAGTTTTTATTTTTAGACACATACAAAGTTATTTTTTCCGTTAACCATGTTTTTTGGGGGAGTAACGAATTTGTTAGTTTATTTATTTTTGTTTTAGAACCATTAAATTTTAGATTGTGCATCTACATGTATTATATAATATAACTATAACAAGGTTTAATAAGTTAATAAGTGTTATAATGTTTAATTTGAAGGATATAACTGCAGAATCTACTACCAGTGACAGTTGGTACAATAACCAGGTAAAACCTGCAATGCTTGTATTTATAATAATCTTGGCTTTATACACGTATCATACATTGTTACATATTCAACCGTTCTAACTTGCATGTCGTGGTGTATGTTGTAAGCATCACACATTTTGCTTAAAAGAAAAAGAACCTATTTTTTTTTATCAACAATCAAATGAATGTACCTATTATTTAATATATTGTTATATCAATCTTTTAGAACCTAGCGAATACCTATGCAATCAGTGGCTATCACCACTAACGTTGTGAGTTCGAATCCCACTCAGGCGAAGTGTACTCGATACAACATTAATCGATAAAGTTTGTCAGTGACTTGCGACATGTCGGTGGTTTTCTCTGGGTACTCCGGTTTCCTCCACTAATAAAATTGACCGCCAGGATATATCTGAAATATTGTTCAAAAACATCACAACCCTAACCCTTTAGAACCTACAGTAATACTGAACACAGGCACTTGTTTCTGGTAAAAAAAAATATACCTAGATACTATATATACCACAATGTACGTAACCGTTCATTTGTAAAAAATCTAGGTCATCGCGATTTTCGCGTTTTTTCAACTCGACGGACGCCAGCATGGAGGAATGGCCTACATCATCTGAAACTACGATAATTTATCTACAAAATGATGTATAAAACACCTACCTTTGCTGAACCTCAACAATACAACAGACCTTTTTCCACGGGTCAGTTATCAGCTTTCATCATCCAGTTGAAAAAACGCGAAAATCGCGATGACCTAGATTTTTTACAAATGAACGGTTACGTACCTTGTGGTATATATAGTATCTAGGTATATTTTTTTTACCAGAAACAAGTGCCTGTGACTGAACATTATTAGCAAGATCACACCGACATTCTAAAAAATCTACTTCGAGTTATATAATATTCACACAAAGAATGTTTGGATCAATACCAACTTCTTTTTATTTTGTTATTTTCGTTCTCCAACATGATAGATTCATTGTGTGGAGTTTAATTCAAACTGTGTATTGTAAAGTATTTATGTAAATAAATTGAAAGTAAAGTCTTTTTACTTGTAGGGAAAGGATCCTATACATTAAGTATGAAGATTTACTTCTTGTGTTAAATCGCTACATGTAACTATTGCTGGTGTGAATCTGGCTTTTAATGAATTGATCACATTTATTTTTGTAATTTTCCATATAATATTATCAAGATCTCACAATTTTTTTATTTCTAATATATCAAAGTTTTAATAGGATTAAACGTTATTTTATAATATATAGGTTTATTACTATGTAAAGTCGGTCGTCATACTCCTTTATACATCAGTGACTTTATAGTCAATCACTGAGAAATTGGACGAAATCTGATACAAAATAAAATTCAATTCTTTAACTTAGTTTTTCAAGTTGAAGAAATATATTTTGTTTGCTTAAAGTATATAGACATGTATATTTAAATCAGAATTTGTGTATTTAATTACTGAATATAAAGTTGGCTCAGTATTTGTACCAAACAAGGTAAAAAAAAAAAAAAAAAGGTTATGACCGTTTTCCAACATTTTTACTTGATATATTTCATAACTATATGGTAAATGAAATATCTGAAGAATTTTTTTTTCAAACTTTTAGTCTATAGAATAATATATATGGCGTGGTACAATATAAATCTACCCGAAAGATTTATTTAAAAGAAGTAAACTAGAATATTGAATGACAATTTTGATATTCTTTTTATAGAGAGTCACAAGAGCTGATATGTTTTATACTGTACCTTTAAAAGGCAGCACCACATTTTATGGACCGTATACGTATCCGGCTAATCGTAAATCGAAACATAAACGGAAGCGTACACAAAAAGAAATAGTGTACGAACATCCACGGTATGTTGAAACTCCAACGAAGGATAGAAAGAGACAAAAAGCTGTCCCAGAATCAGGAAAAGTGACATCTGGCGATTCAGTTCCACCGGTGGAAGTAGAAACGTATCTACAAAAGGTTCCCCGTAATCCACCTGTTCAAATTAAAGATTATGTAGTAGAGCCAAGATCATCCTTGAAACGACATAGTGATAAAAAAAGAAAGCCACGAGGTCCAGTACAAATTGAGGATTATGACGCTAAATTACCACGTGGTCCATCCTTTTATATGAAGGAAAGCAATCCTGTATTGCCTAAGGACAAATATGAGTACAATTCAAATGTAATGTATATTAATCCAAAGACAGACAAAAGGGAACCTTTGAAATACACAGTAGAAAATGAACCAAAAATAAACGACAAGAAAAGGCCAAAAGAACAAGAAGAGGAGGCCAGATATGTTATAATTCCAGGATTAGGGGACAACCCCAAACAAACTGAGTGCACTATAGTTGACAACACAGACAAACCTCCAGACAATGGACCATTGGTTATCATTAAGGACCCTTTGAATGAGGATAAAGAAAAGGCAAGTCTAACAGTCCAAACAAATATGGAGGATACATATCTAGAACCAATATACCATGGTCTACTACCAGATAAAGTATAATCAGCACATAAGCCTAATGCATGTTTATATCAGCATTTATTTTAGTTGATTAGTATATTTACTTTTTGTTTTATGTAAAATATTACAAAATGCAAACCCTGTTGCTTTAGATAGAATGGAAATGTTCAAATCAACATTTTACTAAAAGTTGAATTGTATGTTTATTTTATTTATATTCAATTATAATCTATAACCTTAATGAAATATTTTCTACTTGTTAATTTGGTTTTCATATTGAATGTCATTTTATTGTAGAACAAATTGATGAAGAAATTATTTCAAAAATATAGTATGGAATGTAACTTTTGTTGTTGTTGCTTCTTAGAAATGTTTATTTATTACTGCATCTTATTTAATTATTGCTTACACCTTAGAAATACCATAGTAACCATAGTTACGGTCCTAATACAGCAAAATAGCTAGATATTTCCATTTTGTCGTTTCGGATTGTATAATGTATTAAAGAGGCACGCTCGGGTTTGAATGCATGGTTTTAGATGTTGTTTGTATATTTATGGACTATAATTATATCCTGTTATACAAATAAGTAAAAGTTGTCATATTGTATCTTGATTTCAGTAAAGCCACAATGTTTAGCTGTTTTTGAATGTTTACCTTGTAAAGATTGAAAATCAGACCCTAAGAACTACTTTCAAACAGTATCAAACATGTTTAAATGTTTAATACATAGATCTAATAATATTATACTTTTACTGTACTAAATAATTTTGAATTTTTTATTCCATTATTAATTTTATAGCGTCTTTATCATATAAATGGTTTTTTTTATTACAATATCACTAGGTGAAACAAGATCCGGATGAATGCCCAATAAAAATGAAGGTAAAAAGGGGAGTCTTGTTTGAAGCACGCATGCATGTGATCATAGCACATATATATCAAATTTTGTTCCAAATAAGATATGAGGATTATTTATATATATAAAACTAACTGCTTCTTAGCTTAATTGAGTTTTTTTTTACGGTTACGGGGATAAAGACACATAACATTATCTGAGATGAAATTTTGAAGGCTCACGAGACACATGATTATTTTCAGTTTTGGTAAACAAAATCATCGAATTTATGATGATTTTAAAATAAGTATTGTGTACCTTCCACCACTCACAATTTAATTAAAATTAGATGTTTGTTGTATATATGGTTTTCTTGTTTCTCTCTCTCTCCGGTGAGACACCGAGGGGAAAAAATCAACTAACATATAATTTTAATTAGATTGCCAACACTCCAAAACCAAAACTCAAAATAGTATTAAATTGGCTATTTTTGCACTATTTGTCTAATTCCAGTCCATAATATGCACCTTGTTGTAGTGTGAGGGTGGGTGGACAAACATCTTACGTAAACTGAAAGATAGATTATTTTGTTGATCTTTTGATTAAAAAAATCACAAGAATAAATATGTATTAATATTGTAAAATATTCCCCCAAAGCTGGTTAGTAGGAATGCCACAAACTTATTGTGTGTCATTCTACTTATTCTACATATGGTATAAGCACATTTGTGAACATGCTTGAGAATTATTTACTATCCCTGAAGATCAATATTCGTTGTCTCTTTTGTGTTTGTAGTTATAAGGTCAACAAACAGGACGCCTGTTAAACATATATATTTACACGTGGTCTGTACAACATTTGTACACGTATGGTGGTTTGTAAACAAATAATCTTGTTGGGGAATAAAATAAATACTTCTAGGTTTAAAATCCGACGTAAATGTAAGACGAAGAACTACAATTAGTGTACGTTTCCTAAAGATATGTGCTGAAGTTAAGGAAACAGTAATCTTAAACAGAAACAAAGTTCAAAAACGTGAAGCACTTGCGCAAGACAGACCATAGTCGTGTACTATTAAATGTGTATTGAGTATTATAATATGATATACCTTATATAATTTTACTAATACATCAATAATAGGCTTTCTAATAGTTCTTAATATTGTGTATTAATTAGTTTCTTTGTGTTCTTTGTGGTTGATATACAAATTTATATTATTTTTATTTACAGGATAGAGCAAAACTCATGATATTTGTAATAGTTATATTAAAATCATATACTTAAAAGCTGTAATGAAGCATGATATTATATAAGTTTTTAGTTTTTAATTCTTATCAGGTTGCATTCAGTTTTCGGAAAATGCAATAATACGTTGTATTTCATTATACAGTAAATTTATGTTAATATATGCATAGATCTTTTAAAAAGTACTAAAATAAGATCTTGAGTACTCGTCCTTTGTTAATATGTCCCACAAGGGCAATCGTAACTACTCGGCCATTCTCGCTACCCTGCAAATAACCCGTACGTACATAGTAGAAATTCTTCTTAAATTGTTTGCCGGAAGTTAAGTTAAGTTAAGCCGCACAAAAATATAGTCCACGAAAATCCAATATGGAAGACATATTAAGTAAAATATAATCATGCAAAATTAATTAAAACTGTAATTGAAGTGTAGAAAATTGTTTAAAATATAACTTTATCAAACTTTCATGTAACTGACATGTGAAAAGTAGTGCGATTTATACGCCTAATGCATACGAGGTTATTTGCAGGGTAGCGAGAATGGCCGAGTAGTTACGATTGCCACAAGGGGTCACGTTTCTGTGACGTGGTATGATGAAATTAGACCAATAGGATGATGCATTACTTCAGGACTATATATGCATCCTTTGTTACATGAAAATATCAGAAAGTTAAAGAATGAAGTTATTTTCCTATTATATATATATGAATTTCATTTTTAAAGTGGTATGTCTTATCAATTAGTCATTGCTTATACAGTCTGTCATACATGTAGATTTGTTAAATTCATTGCTTCAATCGAGGAAAGTTTTCCTCACTTCGGTGCGTTACTATTATTCGATCCAATGTTGGTATAACGCAGAATGTTCATTCTGTACCACCAAATGAATCAAAGCATATTATAGTTAACAAATCACACTTCAATCATACCTCAATATTTGGTAAGCGGCAATTTGATTGGACGAGTAAAGGTCAATTGAGTATGACCCCTATGCAATGTTTCGTTAGATCATACAGTCTCCTTGAGATACTTACACTTGTAACACATAAGAGTACAAATAATTAAATTGATCGGAAATATATTTTAAAAATCTTGTTAATGTTGCACTACTCATACAAATGCGTTTTGTAAATTTTATTCAAAATATAGTAATACAAGATTATGTTCAAAATATAATAATAGAAAATGAAAATATATGTGAAATATCTACATTTTTTGTTACAGACCAAAGGGAAGGCTCACATGGTTCGTGTGGGTGGAGGATGGATGAAGGTTGAACATCACAGAAATCACCACACACCCCTCAAGATATACGAAATTCCCCGAGACGCTAATGATGATAAGTTCCTGTATATTAAGTCAAGATTCAATACCAGTAAAAAAGATGCTCCAGTAGCCTACAAAAAATACAGAGAGGAAATAGTACGAGGTTGATGTCAATCTTAGTGGACTGTCACAAATAAATCAACAGCAATATTGTTGCATTTCAGTTCTTAAAAGGAATGTTGTAAACCAGTTTATTTTCGCATGAGAATGTTATGACGACTTTTTCTGGGATGATGAAGTGAATTGAGTATACATGTCATTCCGAAAAATACAGGTTTTTTTTCCCATTTGTTAATTAGAGGAAAATCTATCAAACACATACGGTATTCAGGTCCAGTACGAGAAAATAAATAGCTACAAAAATAAATTGGTTTACAAAAAAAGTAAATAAATATTTAGTTGTGAATTTTGTATGAACAATAGAAACAATTTAGAACTATCAAAGAACCTGTGATATAACTATAGTCTGAGTATATAGTGATTTAACAGTAGATCTAGTAGACGGTGGAAAACTTTAATATTCCATATAGAAAATAGATATCTAAGACTGGATCAAATGTACAATAGTATAAGACATATAGTTCATTAACTTTTGCTAGGTTTTATAGTTGATATCCTATATAAGGAATGTTCTACCTTTAACAAGAGTTTCACAAGATATGTACATTTATGTCTGTTACCAAAGGCAAAAGATAATTGTCAATACTTTGAAAAATAGTTTATCTTATTGAGAAGAAAATGGCGCTTCATTAGTAACTTCTAATTCATACCACATAGTTTTATATATCATTTTGTTATAGACTGTTGTTTTTATTTTGTTGTTGATGCTGTTTTATTTTGCATTTTATTACATTTGTTATATTGTCTTGATATCCGTTCGGTTTTGATACAAGAGATTCCATTGGTTTATTTATTTGATATCCGGCCAGTTTTAATACAAGCTATCCCATTGGTTTATTGTTTTGATATCCGTCCAGTCTTAATACAAGAGATTTCATTGGTTTATTGTTTTGATATCCGTCCAGTCTTAATACAAGAGATTTTATTGGTTTATCTTTTAATATCCGTCCAGTCCTAATACAAGATTTGTCACTGTAAAATAGAAGGTTTGAGATATCTGTTCTGTCTTAATATATTGATTTATGATAAGAGATGTGTCAAGGCTCTTGATATCAGTTCAGTATTACAGTTTTATGCATATAAAAGAAGTTTGGAGGATGGTACCAATACACGACAGTGTATATTATATTTTTCATAATTAAATAGCATTCTTCAACCCTTTAATTCTTGCAAAACAACAATTATTAGTAGTGTTTTCACATTGATAGACGTGCATGGGATATGAACTAAATACCCTATAAAGGAATCGATACAGAATTGTAGAAAACGTCTGCAAGGAATTTTTGGACTGAGGTCAATCCGAATGTAAGGAGGACCCTGAACATGTAGAATACAATGTAATATGTTGTATTTTGCATTTCTATTTATAGATTTGTGGAATTTAATTAGTTAACTTTATTACAAATCCATGCGGTTTTTTCATTTAATAAAAATCTGCAGAAAATTCTATATTTACTATTTAACAGATTAAATCATGATTTGGTAAATTCACATGTTATATAATCACAGAATGTTCACCAATGGTATCAGTTTTCTGCCCTAGTCATGGTGCTACTATAGACCCTGTATTTGTTATTGTAACACTACTGTTTTATACAGTATATTTTATAAGTCTAATATTTATCTTTTCATTTAATAAAGTATTCTTAATGACTCGTAGTGGGTTTTTTTTCTACTGTAATGTAAACAGTTTGAATTGTAATGTCAGAAAACTAATTGTAAAGTACCAAATGTGAGGGACCAGTAAAGCAATCATACACCGTTAGACGTAACAACACCAGTGGAGGTTTGGGTTTATGGTGTTTAATGCCACTTTCAAGAATAATTCAGTTATATCGTGGCGATCAGTTTTATTGGTGGAGGAAACCGGAATACCCGAAGAAAACCACCGACCTGCTGCAAGTCACTGACAAACTTGATCATATAATGTTGTATCGAGTACACGTTGCTTGAGTGAGAATGAACTCACAACATTAGCGGTGATATGCACTGATTGCATAGATAGTTGTAAATCCAACTTCCATATGATTACGACCACGACGGTCCCTCAGAAAAATGGCTTCTATGCAGTATACAATGGATTTTCAAGGTAAAACTAATACAATTCATAAAATTTAAAACCTTGGCATGAAAAGATCATCTGAAAATCGAAGTTTGCATTGCCAAAGTTTTCATTTTGAAATTTGACGATATAAATTGTTTTCCTTTATATCTAAGTATGAGTACCGGGTAAATACACGTTGGAGAATAGCGAAGTCCATCAAATGTAAAATACCCCTAATGTGAGGGACCAGTAAAGCAATCATACACCGTTTAGACGTAACAACACCAGTGGAACATGAACTAATAGCCAATAATTGTAATGAAAAAGAAATAAGAAAGATGTGTTCTTATGTGTGAATTCGCATTGTCCCCATCAAAAGCCGGGAGTGAATTCGGGTGCTCCGTAAGGGAAAGCAGACCGTGTTCCGCATGTGTTATTCAGAGTAATGGCCAAAGTCTGTAAATGTTGTAAACCTGGTAAAATGAACGGAAATTGTTTAAGATAGTGCAAATCCTGAGTCATCAATGAGAGACCATGATGGCGACTGTAAGAAAAAATTGAAAATCCTGAGTCATCAACGAGAGACCATGATGGTGACTGTAAGAAAAGATTGAAAATCCTGAGTCATCAATGAGAGACCATAATGGCGACTGTAAGAAAAGATTGAAAATCCTGAGTTATCAATGAGAGACCATGATGGCGACTGTAAGAAAAGATTGAAAATCCTGAGTCATCAATGAGAGACCATGATGGCGACTGTAAGAAAAGATTGAAAATATCAAAGGGGGGAATCAGTAGCCGTAAGGACAGACAATACAATGTCCCAAAAGATAAAAAGGGCCATAAAGAAAAAAATGTCGAGAAAACATTACACAGAAAACTGAAGATTAAGTAACACGAAGTGAAAGCTTCAAAATAACTGCCATTAATCACTGTGTCGGTGGTTTGCTCGTCAATAGCCATCATCATGTATCCAGAAAATACAGATATGATACATGGGCCATGGAATATCACATTATATATAAATTACGTATGCTGGAGCTGCTGGGATGTTGCTTCAAATGTCGCATTACAATAGTGAAGTCATCTAGCTTGCAGCTACGTATGTGTCTAAATCGGTCATCATTGTCAATGAACAGGCAAAGGTAGAGTTATGAACTTTAGATTGTCAGTGGGGTGATTAATTACTACCTCACTGAGATAGATACGATCCAGAAAATCATCAAATCACTCATTATTTAAGGATTGGATGTCATCTATATAGAGGAAGCTGAAATTGAAAGATTAAGTCATCTTTTCTCTCGTTCCTCTGGAGTAGACCATGTAAAATTTAGCATCATAATAATCTAGGAATCATTTGGCTAGAAAGAAAGCACATATACCCATAGGAATGCCAACTGTCTGTTGAAAACTACGACCATCAAACACAACAAATATATTGGCAATTAAAAAACGTTCTGGAGTCTTGAACATGTCAGATTTAAAATTGTTTTATCAGTTCACTTAGTGTATCAAATATGGTCACTTACAAAAGATAGATAACTCTAAAATAAAAGGTTGGCAATTATGAATCTGTTTTAATCAACAACGACATATATCCAACTGGATAATATCATATGATGCAAACAGTACAATGTAGTTTCTTGCATATTAATGAAGTAAAGAAAGAATTGTTATTAAGTTGTATTAGTTTAAACATATTTTATTAATTAATTCAATGTAACATTACAATATTCAGCTATATACATTACATAATAAGAAGTAATTAATAGGATTAGGAAACAAGTTACAAGAACTTATATTAATCCCTATCCGTATAAGTTGTATTACCTGGTATATCACGGCTGGTAATCGGCACAAGCAGAACAGTTGGTTCTGCAAAGAAATTCGTGAGGATAACTTCCGGTTTTGGTGGAGGAGAGTTCACGAAGACGCTTCGCAAGGTATGTACATATCAAAAATTGAAATTTTCTTTTTTACTGCTCGAATATTGCAAAATCAGAGAATGCTATGCTGTGGCGAATGCTTTCACGATTAGAAACATGTATAGTTTCTTCTTGTATATGAAGTGTAACTCTCGCAAAATCAATCGTCCCACGAAAAACATGACGAAAATTGTGACACTCTTACATTTCTAAGTTGTTCTTGACAAAGATGCAAGTTAAATTTTCATTATTTTTTCATCATGGGAGTCTAAATGTAATCGGGGATAAATTCCGATTCGTCAGAAGTAAATTGAAGTCTAGATAAATCTACAAGCTGTCAATTTTCTCGTTTTCCTGCTTGAGGAGATCGGTTCTGATAGAGCACATTGCGAATGCATGAGGAGATTTGTTAGTTTGTTAATTGTTTTCTGCAAAATTGTTAAATTGACACTTTTAAACACAAAACTGATAAATACTCTAATCAAAATAAACTATTCTCTGTCCACTTTCAGGAGATGTTGACTCTTTACAAAAACCCATTTCGATATAGATTGCCTGTATCACCGCCAAGGAAACGAACAAAAACAAGTAGCAGTACACCAAATTTAAAATCCCCATCAATCAGGACACCAAGTTTATTTAAAAAAATCTCTTTCAATTTCAAAATATTTATATCCTTTCAAACGGGTTTACACATCTCTTCGGCGCAACCTTTTTACTAAAGACGACGGAAACTTCACCGCAGATCTACACAAGTTATAATATTACATGATTTCAGCACATACATAGGTCTAACGTAAATAAACATTCACTTAGTGCTAGTAGTCATGAATAAATTAAACACAAGATGTCAATTAAACTGTGGACATATCCTTAAAATCGGTAAAGCGCTTTACATCTTGTAACCACTACTAACAGAGATCTTTTTTTATTTACAAGTGTGTACACATAACACACTACATAATAGAAAATAAGGGTAATAACAAAATTACCGAACTCCGAACAATCTAACAAAGGGAAAGTCAAAACTCATAAGTATATAAACAGACAAAATCAGTCAACAACCGGAAAACTGGGAAAACCGTAATGACCCTGACTTGGTACAGGCATTTCTAAAGAAATGGTGGGTTGAATCAGATTTTAAAGCGCCAAACCTCCCGCTTTCATTACGGCTCAAAGTTTCCGGCTGTCACTATAACAGTATTTACAACAATACTTGAACAAAACAGGTAAAACAGTTGCCAAATCAGCGCCAAATGTCAAAAACACTTTTACGTCACACATTGATAAAAAAAATATTTTTGACATTTTTGTTGAAACCTTATCTTTATACATTTTCACTATATGAAAATCCATCGTTTATAATCTTTTCTGCAGAGACGGTATATATTTCGACAAGATCTTGGTATCGGAATATAAACTTTTTAAGAGATCGAATAAGGCGAATCTTTTAATAGCCCTGGTCCAGTAGCCCGTTTCTCAGATGAAGATGACGTTTTAGGAAATCAGAATAATTGCTACTGGCCCTTGCATAACGAATCAATTGCGAGATGTAAACACCATATGCAGGAGAAGCTGTTATTTTGCTGCACATATTTGGAAAATTTATGATCTTAAAATTGAAGTCGTCCCGTTTATCATAGATTTTAGTACTGATTTGACCACTGTCGTCAAAGGAGTAGGTATGATAAGGGAAGAAATTGGCCTAAAAAATAGACAAATTTTAAATGAAACGTATAGCTTTCGTTGTTTCTTGATTTTATAAGACCTTTACCCCAACTACTATGATGGTAACAATTTTCCATATTTGCACGTGCGATGACGTCACACTAGTCAATGAAAAGTCTATCGTTTCGTGAAAATATATGAAATCTAACAAGAAATGTGTATTTAATGTCAATTTTCAGTATAACCACAAGCAGGTACCAACGGCATATTTTAGTATGATGTTTAATATACATAAACACATATCTCATTTAATTTTTGTGTTGGTACCCGAGTGTGGAGAGTATGAAATCTGCAATAAGAAAATAATTTTAAGGTCGATTTCTCGTCAGCGGCCATTTTTTATTGACCGTTTTCATCCGTAATAAACAGAAATAGAAATCGACCTTTTAATCTCATCTAAAATAAAGTTGGTTATCGTAGTTGTTTTGCTACGGGAGTAAAACTTGAACAGTTTTCATGAAACAGTTTTGACGTTAAATAAATTTTGGAGGTGATTTACTGCCGACCTGATTGTGCTTTGAGTCCGACGTGTTTTTTTCTAACCCTCAGTGGAATTTCATGTGTTACTATACTAAAGTATACTTTAATATTATCCCCACAATTCACAAGAAAGTACAGAAAACAAAACAAGCAACCAAAAAGAAAATTAGTACGTCAGATTATCTTAGAAATTAATTCATTGGACATGCAAACACATCGGAACTTTCTATTTTAGTAGTCCCTTTACTTTTTATTATTATTTTATTTTCTTTAACAAATATATTTTATTTGGCTCTTTCGCAAAGTGAATTCCCGATGAATAATTGTATTAACGTAAATTTGATTTATATATTATAGTATTATTACGTGATGTTTTTCATATTGGCCTAGTTATAGGTCCGAGGCCTGCTGTATTGGCCTGAGGCGCAGCCGAATGCCAATACAGCAGACCGAGGACCTTTAACTAGGCCAATATGAAAAACATCATGTAATGATACCTTTATTAATTAACCAGTCCAATATCTCTCGGGATTTTTCCTTGCAATTGTCGAAATGTCTAGCGGATTCCGATCTAGTTGTTATTGGACTGACTGGAATTGGGCCAATACGGAAAATATCCGTATTGGACTGGTTTTTGCCGTATTGGCACAATGAAAGTTTTTATATTGTATTGACAGATTTGATCATATAAAGGCTAATAAATCAAAGTTAATTAATAAAACTTAATATTAACGTTGCGGTGGCGTAATTGTTTAGCACACATGACTGCCGATAACAACATCGTGAGATCAATATTTTATTCTTACTTATTTCAATAAAGTATGGAAAAACAACAATATATTTGATAATTCATAATTCATCTAATAACGATATAACGTGCATGTTTTAACATAGTACACGGATGTCAGGTTTGATTTACATATTCGGTGTTTTGTTTACAATGGTCCTTTTGTTATCCTTACTAAGAATGTCATTGATATAGGCTCTCGTTTATGAGTCAGTGCTAAATGTGTAGTATTACTTGCAATTTTAGTGGTATGATTTTACTTTAATGGGCCATGACCGATAATACAGTATTACCAAGCATTCTATTTATATAATCTATCACGTTTTACTTTTCTCAACAAAAAAAGTTTGAAGATACCGTAAATATAAATTACCGTCTTCCAATCAAAGTATACCACCGTAGTTGTACTCTTAGACATATCAGAATCGAAATAAATCATGGAAGCCAGAATGTGTTTTGAGTTTTAACATGGATTGGCGGATATTACTAAATTGTATCCCTCGCTTCTGGCTCGGGATAAAATACTATTCTCTGATGTGCTCGTTGCAAGTAGAATTTTGATTGGCTAAAAGGGTACTTTTAAAACTTCAGGGAAGCCGTGCGGTGACAGAAAATTAATAATCGCTCTCACCTATGTGCTGTCCATTTATATTGTGCACAGCAGACGACACACATTTCACAAGATGACAGAAAATCAATAATCGCTCTCTGTGATCTTTGTCCAAAGATACACGTATTTATGTTTTTCCTATAATAAGGACATACTTATTAATGTTGGAACATTCAGATAAAAATGTTATCAGTCTCTAGATGTTATATATCCCGTTTTAAAGGGATATACATGTATAACATCTCGAGACTAATAACGTATAATATCCGCCAATCCATGTTAAAACTCCCAACACATTCTGGCTTCCATGATTTATTTCTTAATTATTCAACATGGATTACATCCTCTCTTGCCGCTGTAGCGCTGCTTTACCATGTTATGCAGTTGACTTGGTTCCTTTGACATTCTAATTACTGAGAATAATTTCCTCTCATGATTTAAAAAATAAAAAGATCAACATTCGGTTATAAAAAGATTTAAAAAAAGCAATTTACAGAGCTCAGCATTGACGAGTTTATGCGGTTGCTAGGGATAATATTTGGTTATTAGGGACATTGTAAGGTTTAAGGAATTCTTATAATATATACTGGTTAGCAAATGATAAGATGTCTCTAGATCTGCTAAGGTGCTGTTGTAGAATTTGTTTTCTTGATTAAATAAAAGGTCCATGAAGATCTACAGGAAAATACTGTGCATAGGGAAACCTGTTGCTATGGACGGGGCATAACTATGAATACAAATATCAAAATGTATTTTTGAAATATGAAATGACATTTGTAGTGTGTATAGCTTGACAAAAATGTACCACTTAATCAAATATCAAGTCAAAAGATCGTAGTTGTCAAAATTCAACCATTAATTGCAATAATATAGGCTAATTTAATGTTTACAAAACCGTTGCTAGGGTGACAAAACTACACAAAAATACTATATGCTACCAGAGAGAATTGGAATATTATTTTTAGAGTGTACATACACAGAACATAACATTTTGTCGAAAAGACTATGCAATATATGTAAAATAAAACCACCATATTTGAATTTCCAATGATTATTTGGACCCTCCTCCATTTACGTTGCTAAGCAACAAAGGACAAAGTGAAATCATAAAAAAAAATATTTTTCTTACCTTTCAATGATTGTGTTTAATATTATATCTATATAAACAGTTTCTGAGATTGGGCCAAAATCTACCCTTATCATACCCACTCCTTTACCACAAATTAATATTATTCTCAACTGTATGATATCTAATCTAGAGTGTATCATTTGTATTAGAAATTATAAAGATATGATTCACATTAAGTTTAAATATTCTTGATTATAAAATTATCTTAGTGCATTTTCAATTTTTTCCAATGTAAGGGAAGTTAATCTTGTGTATCCAATACACAATGGAAGTTGTCACAAACAACAAATGATCAATAATGACAAGTTAAATCATGGGAAACCGCAGTTACAATTATGAATTGATTCCTTAAATGAAATGTTTCTTTCTAGGTGGACAGCCCATGAACAATGAAATATTACTTTTATACTTTTAAAAACCGGACGGGAAGAAGGGCATCAGTTCGTGAATTTATTACCAGACAGACATGCAAAATTTGTGATTATACAGTGGATTACATGTGTCCTACCAAAACTAGCAAATCTCCTCATGCATTCGCAATGTGCTCTATCAGAACCGATCTCCTCAAGCAGGAAAACGAGAAAATTGACAGCTTGTAGATTTATCTAGACTTCAATTTACTTCTGACGAATCGGAATTTATCCCCGATTACATTTAGACTCCCATGATGAAAAAATATTGAAAATTTAACTTGCATCTTTGTCAAGAACAACTTAGAAATGTAAGAGTGTCATGTTTTTCGTGGGAAGATTGATTTTGCGAGAGTTACACTTCATATACAAGAATAAACTATACATGTTTCTAATCGTGAAAGCATTCGCCACAGCATAGCATTCTCTGATTTTGCAATATTCGAGCAGTAAAAAAGAAAATTTCAATTTTTGACATGTACATACCTTGCGAAGCGTCTTCGTGAACTCTCTTCCACCAAAACCGGAAGTTATCCTCACGAATTTCTTTGCAGAACCAACTGTTCTGCTTGTGCCGATTACCAGCCGTGTATATGTGAGCTTACGTTGCTCCTATGATGAAGTCATCACTACAAACAATGCTACGATCGTCGTCACAATCTGGTTGACCGTTACGATACATCGATTTCTTAAATGACGATGGATCTTTTACTTTTTACGTAGATGTTCTCTTTCCTCTATCACTGCCAAGACTTTTACCGGACTTGGCTGTATATATGGGTATCATGGCAGGTGTTTTATAAGAAGCAGGAACTGCTTATCCTTAACGAGCACCTGCGTTCACCCCCGGTTTTTTAGTGGGGTCCGTGTTTCTCGTCTTTTTAGTTTTTTGTGTTGTTCTATTATGTGTCATTACGGTCTGAGTTCCGTGTTATGATGTCCGTTACGATATCCGCATAAAAACGATGTTCGGTTCGTCTTTACCTCAAGTTGTTCATGTCTTATTTACGTTATTTGTGTTTGTTTGTGTATAGTGGTGTCCAATACATATTGTGTTGTGTTTTTGCTTTGTTTGTCTTCGTCTTGTGTACCCTATGTTGCCAATTTCTCTGGATTGTCCATTTTTGATTCTCTAGCGTTTATTTACTCATACATTGATATAAAGGAAACAATTTATATTGTCAAATTTCAAAAGGAAAACTTGTCAATGCAAGCTCCGATTATCGGATGATCTTGGTGTCAGTTTCACGGCGAGGCTTAAATTCTATGAATTCTATTAGTTTTACCCTGAAATATCCATAGTACACTGCACAGAAGCCATTTTTGGTGGTACAAAACTCTTCCATTCCCTGTTGGTGGTTCGTATTGGATATTAACGGCCATTGCTATTATAAGATCGAGATATCACCCTAAAGGAAACCCCTTTTCTGATTCTTGAAATGTAAATAAAGAGTCAAACATTACAAGAAAACCGAAGACTCGTTAATTAGAAATATATCAGCGCCTATCACCACTAACATTGTCAGTTCAAATCTCTATCAGGGCGAGATGTACAACATCATGTGATAAAGTTTGTCAGTAACTTGCGGCATGTCGATGGTTTTCTCCGGTTTCATCCACCAATAAAACTGACCGCTGCGATATAAATGCAATATTGTTGAAAGTGACGTTAAACACCATAACCCTAACCCCGTTAGAAAGAGAAATGATACATCAAACAAATGGACACATATATCCTGCAAGATATTAGTCTGGAGTTAGAAACTGAAAAAAAAAATGTTGTTCATAGTACGGATACAAAACATTTAGTTTATGTACAGCATCTTTTATGTGAATTTTCTAAACAGTCGTTGAATTGACTAACCGAGTTATGATTTCATTATACATTTCCGGTGCTTGCATGATTGATGTGTTCGCATTTAAAGGTTAAATATAATTGATCAATTAATATGTTTTACAGATATAATTTACCTATGCACAGATGTATGTGTATAACACATCCGTCGTTAAGGATATTTAGGAGACGGATTAGTATAAGCTTAGCTTTTTTCCAAATCCTGTCATGTTAAAACAAAATTTGTGTGTATTGTAACATTATACCACTTTATCATGAATAAATATGTTTACACTAAGGATATGTGTACACGTTATGGTCTAGTCAATTTAGCCCAACAAATTGCTCAACCTGCAACTAATTGCAACACAAGGTTTTTTGAGTGCAATTTAAAATATGGACTTGTATTAACAACATACTAAAAATATACACAAATATAATTTGCGGAAAAGGGTATTTTGGGGTGAAATGTGTGATTTTTTAGTGAAAATCACGTAAAAATGGAAATGAAGAAGAACTCGGTTATTGGTGGGCGAATTTTTATAATCTAAGCTTTAATGGGGTGCAAATTAGAATATGGACCTGTATTAACAACATACTAAAAATTTAATTTGCGGAAAGCGTATTTTGGGGTGAAATATGTGTTTTTTTTAAGTGAAAATCATGTAAAATTGGAAGTGAAGAAGAACTCGGTTATTGGTGGACGAATTTTTATAATCTAAGCTTTAATAGGGTGAAAATTAGAATATGAACTTACAAGTGTTAACAACATACTAAAAAATATACATATAAATGATTTGCGGAAAAGGGTATTTTGGGGGTGAAATATGTGTTTTTTAGTGAAAATCACGTAAAACTGGAAATTGAAGAACTCGGTTATTGGTGGACGAATTTTTATAATCTAAGCTTTAATGGGGTGCAAATTAGAATATGGACCTGTATTAACAACATACTAAAAATATACATATAAATGATTTGCGGAAAAGGGTATTTTGGGGGTGAAATATGTGTTTTTTCTTAGTGAAAATCACGTAAAACTGGAAATGAAGATGAACTAGGTTATTGGTGGACAAATTTTTATGCGCTTTAATGGGAAAGAGTATTTGAGAAATTATTCATGTAAGCCATAGTTTGTAGGATTTTATAATATGATAGCATTATTTTCATAAAACTATTCATCCGAACTATATATAATTGTTATATGAAGGCGTCATATTTGTCCTCATAGCTGTCCCGTTAATTAGAAGGAAATAGTTTCTGTTAGAGGTAAAGCTCGCTGAGCATTAACACCAAGGTAGGCATATCGACTAATCATTCAGTGGGTGGTATCAGAGTGTAGTAAAATCCGTGAATCCACTTCCTCCAGGAACTATGCATGTCTCCATGGACATTACATATGCGTATATGAAATTAATCTGTAATTATATGAGCAATATAGAACAATATATTTTGACACTTCCCTCTATCAACCAATGTTTTTGGTTAGATTCACTGAGAACGCTGACATAAAGCGGAACCAATCCGAAGATGAACTTCTAAATGCCCATCATACAATTTTTTGAAATACAAAAAGTATATACTGCAAAACAATGACAAATATCAATATCTTTCCCCCACAAGGATGTCCTCATATATCACGATGAAAGTAGAACTGAATATCATATATTCTCTGGGTACTCCGGTTTCCTCCACCAATAAAACTGACCGCCACGATGTAACTGAAATATTGATGAAAGTGGCGTTAAACACCATAAGCCAGCAATATCATATCATTTGTATGCAAAATATGTATCACAATCAATTCCATTGCAACATTATTTTTCTAATAAAAATATTTCTTGAGAATTTTTTTTTAATTTTACATTTCAACAGAGCACCAACGACCAATCCTAGCATATCATACAATTATTGCCCTCATTTGAGGTACAAATTCAGATTTGTCAACCCGAGAGCGATTGTTTTCCTGATGGCTTGCCCGAGGTACCACACTTGTTTTATGGGTTGACGAATTTGAATATCTACCAGATAAAAGTTTCATTATTTTTATCCACAGTAGTAACACATATATTATATGAAACAAGCCATTTTTATTGGAGAAAATACCAATGCCATAAGAGCCGACAGCTTGTCGTTTTCTACGTCCCCAACCACAAAAAACATTACCAGTCTGACAATCTCTTTCACATATCTTTTAAAGAAATGTGGAAGAGATTGTCAGGTTAATACTATAAGATTGTTTTCCTTCCATCTAATATCATATACAGTAAAGTCCGGTAAAAGTCTTGGCACTGAGAGAGGAAAGAAAACATCTACGTAAAAAGTCAAAGATCCATTGTCATTTGAGATATGGGTCTCAGCCAGATCGTGATGACGACCGTAGAATTTTTGTAGCGATTTCTTCAACCTAGGAGCAGCTTAGTCCTGAAAACATATGTAGAAATGAGAAACTTGTAAGTGAACATTCAGAAAGAAAAATTGAGGAAAACAATGAAGATGAAGGTGAAATGGAAACAGAAAGAGACACAACTGAACAAGAAGAAACTCTGTTAGATAATGATAAACAGCCTTGGCTATCTGATATAGTTCTCCCCCCTATGACTAAGACGCGGGGAAGACCCAAAGGTTTAACACAAACAGTGATTGGATTACCAACGAAGCGAATGCGTTCTTCAAAATGCGCACCCTTCCAAAAGAAATCTTCAATTGAAATTGAATGTCTTATATTAGAATGGTTTGTCGGGAAGGATTATGCCACTAAAGCGATAAAGGACAATTTCATTATAAGTAAGGAACTGGTAGAGCAAAGGCCAGAGTTAGTTTCCTCATCTTGTTTGGACTTGTGAATATTGAAATTATAAGAAAACGCTGCACAACTGAAGCTTGGAAAACAATTGAGATGGTTTATGGAGAAAAAAGGAGAAATCCAATATACATATGTGAAACATGCACTCTTGACGCAGATACAAAAGAAGCAAGTGTGATGTGCAGTTCATGCTTAGAATGGCAGCACTTGTCATGCGCAAGACTGAAACTCTTCCCAAAAGCAAATCACTGGTTTTGCAACAAGTGTAAAAACTAAAGTCACCAAAATTATGCATGTATCAAATAATTTCTGATATCCATAAGCTCTTTAAAAATTTGTTAATTTTAAAATTTTAATTCATTAATTTAATTTTCTAAATTACCCTGTTTTGGTATCTTAATATTTCTTTCTTTTTTAAGTTTTAATTATTATTGATTCTGACTAAGCATTTTATTTATAATTCTTATGTTTTAGCTTATGTACTTTGTTCTTATTTTCCATTGTATATTTGTAATAAATGTTCTTCCATTATGATTTTTATATCTTACACCTTATATTTTCTATTATAATCAGTGCCGGCAAAATAGCCATTTACCATTTTTCTGCTTATTTTGCCGGCGCCGGCAAAATACCCACTGCCAAAAGGAAGTGATGTCATCATGTTTGTCGTAGAGTTTTTAATCTTCCTCCATTGTCGATTTTAAGGTGAAGGCCGATGTAAGAAACAGCCTTTTGAGTGTCAGTAGTATCTTTAACTTGATCAACTCATTGGATAGATGGCATGCAGATAATCACCGAATCGAGTATTGTTCAGTAACAGAACATCATTTATATATCAATATCAGTCATGTTGTTCAGTTTGTCACAATATATCTGGCATCTGTTGAGGACAATTAGTTAAAATGTAATCCACCTGTTGATGCCAGTGGCATTGCTTTTTTTAATATGAGGAATTATTTGTTGATTAATTAGATTTTATTAATTGATGTACCTTTAGATATTCAGGCATTATTTGTTTGCTAACACTACTGGTATAGGTTCTGCAGAGTGTGTTCCTATGTATAATCGATGCGATTTCTATGTATTAAAACAAACTTACAAATTCACTACAATAATGGTCTGATCTTGTTTGAGGTTTCTTTCATTTGTTGTAAGGACTACCTTTATTTGTTGTAAGGACTACCTTTCATTTGTTGTAAGGACTACCTTTCATTTGTTGTAAGGACTACCTTTATTTAAGTTTAATGTGATAAACATCAACATGGTCAACAAACTGAAATATTTAGTGAAGGTTATCTTCTTTTTGTTTTCTTTGAGAAGTCCGGGAATGAAGTCTGCTATAAAGGAAAACGTTGGAGAAAGGGAGCACAGTTAAAACCAATAGAAATGCTGAATGTGTGTGGAAAAACATGTTGACCAAATTAAACATACCAATTACCTTGTTTATAAATAAAAAATAAAAAATCGAGCATTTTGATGATGTCAGTTAAAAAAATATTAAGTTAGAAGAAGTGTTTTCTACAAGATATTTGTATCTATGTTGGTTTTTCATTTTCAAGAAACAAAGTTGAATTTGTTCTTTTAATACCTATTTTAGCTAGGAGTGGGGATTAGTTGTATAAAGGTTAGAGAGGTCAAATGTATCAATGTTATTGCAGGAGGAGATAAATATTGATTGCATGTGCTCTAACAGATATTTAGATTTGTTCAGAAACCATATCTGATTCACATTACCCCTGAAGTACTGCTAGTGTCACAGCAACTCTGAAGTCCGGCTTTGACTGTTGATAGAATATATGTTAATAATTTGGAAAACGGTTTTATTTTATGGAGCATTTGGCAGATCCAGTAATATAAGGCTGTTTGTAAGAACACATATGCAACATAGGTATCCTATAGAGTGACACAAGACCTAATTTTTCCTCTTCAAAGTCAAAGGAACACGAAACAGACTTATGATTGTCCAAGATTTTCTCTTTCATGGGTGTGTCAAGGCCTAATTCCTTTATCAAACAGTCAATGTAATGTGATTAGTTTTACATACAAAAATTATATCATTATGGGTCTTGTCTGAAAGGACAACATCTTTGTCACAGAGGTAAGACAACATAAGGGTCTTTGCAGATCAATCTTGTGTTGGTACTGGATCTATTAAGTTTTTTAAATTCTAATTCATATTAACATCCTCGTAGCCTTAACATATGAAATCTTAAATTGGTTCTGAAAAATAGATCTACAGTATGTGTGGCAGGAGATATGTTGACCATTTAAGAACACCTGATTTCGTTATTACTTTGTGTGTTGTCGGTTATATCAATGGAGTTTGTGCTACATTTGTTTTTACTCAGATCCTGAGTTGTCCACCACAATTTTAACAACAGATGAGAGTTTAATAATTACCGGTAGTTATTATTTAGACACTCTTGGTCAGTCATTCCTGTCGAACAGAGATTTTCCAATTGATATATAATTAACTTGTTCTCTCCATGATAAAGCCGAAAAATTACTGAGTTGGCGTTAAACACCAATCACTCACTCACTCCAATTGATATTGCAATATCCCACAAAATTATGGAAAATGACATTTTTTCAATAGAAAAAGATTTTTAATTGTCACTTTATACTTTATTTTTGATATTTCTGTATTGACACATGTATACAACATAATAATCAATGAAGCAGTATTACAGTTGTATTTGTATAAAATAAATAACAACAATTAAGCTGTTGTATGATAAATGTTTAATAAGCTGTGACTATTAGAAGCCAGGCATCACAAAGCTGAATAATAATCACCCAATATAAATAATAATAAAAAAAATAACTCACTAAAATTAATAAATTAATACAATACTGTTTTTTTTTTTAAAAGTCTCTGCTTTAAATACTTCTACTCCTACGAAATACTAAAGATAAACATTTGATGTAAATCATAAGATGGTTCCAACTACCATATGATCACGACCATGATGGTCCATTTAATTATATGTTATGATGTTTGTCAATATAATGTATTAAGAAATAATCACAGTACTGATGTTTAGATTTTAAATCTGATTAAAACAATTAATTCTATGGACAAAATTCTGAATGACAAAATAATGTAAGCTGCTTAATTTCCTGATTTTTAAACGATTCTGAATATTTCTATTTTACATGTACAACCAACATTCACACAAACTAACAAAGATATCAAGTTTAGTTTCACACTGATCATTTTCATCAAAATATTTCACATTTCAATAATATTTTTAAACACATGATATTTAAAAATCAATCTTCCCCACCCAGAAATAGCAAACATTTTTACAAGATCATAAGAAAATAGTTAGTTCAAAGGTCATAAAAGATCACATACACACATAATATACCTTGTGAGATTGAGATTACGATTCTCCCCATGAATTATCAAATACCCTGATGAAATCGGCAAGATCAATCAAAACTCACAAATATGAATGTTCTATTTCAAAATCAGATTCTCTTTCAAAATGCCTATACAATATGATACCGTATATAAAATTGTGCAGTCTTCTTCCATAAAAATCTTTTATTCTACTCTAAATGGTTAAAAATAAACAGGTATTCAAATGTTATAATTATACACAAGCAAGTTCGTAGGATTTACGACAATCTTCTGAAGATTTACGTAAATCGTCTCTATATTTAATAAGTTCGTCAAAATGTTTTTGACTCTTGATCATCTCTGTGTTTTTACGAGACTCGTAATGGAAGTCTGGTCCAGTTGATTCATACCTGGGGAAAGAAAAAAAAATGTTCATCTCTAATATAAATCTAAATATAGTGGTGGTGGTGGTGTTTAACACCACTTTCAACAATATTTAAGTTATATCATGGCGGTCAGTTTTATTGGTAGAGGAAATCGGATTACCTGGAGAAAACCACCAACCTGTCGCAAGTCACTGACAAACTTTATCACATAATGTTATATCGAGTACATTTCCCAATGAACGGGATTCAAACTCACAACTTTAGTGGTTATAGTCACTGATTGCACAGGTAGTTGTAAATCCAACTATCATACGATCACGACCATGACGGCCCCGATACCAGATAGCCTTCAACAAAAGTTTCATTATCATAAACAAATAGCACCAATTTTGACTTCACTTAAGGTGGTAGACCTGAGATACCCTAAAATTTTCCCATCATTCAATTTTTTTTAAATTTGCATCATGGAATAGTTATGTCTAAATACATTATCTGCCAAAGTTTAAAAATATTTCACCGTGCCATTTTCTCCATAGCACATCTTAAATATAGCAGTTTTGGGGGTATTCTTGACGCCAGATGGTAATACTAGTTTCGGAAGATTCTAATAGATATGCACATTTATTTCTGATTGAAAGGGAATATTTTGGCTTTAATACACTTGAGAGTGTTGTTGTTGAATAAATATGAAATATCTAGCATATCTGAATATCCTGTTTGGAGATAATCACGTGCAAAACAGTGGAAACTGCAAAAAAGGGGGGATGCCCTGAGGACCACCTTGGTATTAAAAATCGGATTAAAAAAATTCCTGTCAATTAATTTCCACCAAAAAATGTCACACTGAAGAATAGACATATAGACATCACTGCACCAAATTTTACAAACTTTTACCGTCAGATTTTTAAAATATTTAAATTTATGTTTTTCATGGAAGGTACCCAGAAAAAAATGAAATTGTCGAGGAAAGTTATCACACACCCATCCTTTGCTAGTTTCTTTGTTTGCGAGATAAAAAATAACTAGTTACCAACAACAAAAAGCTTTTCAATTCTTATAATTGACAAAGTGGATGTCCAAATTACCAAAAGACTGCATTTGTCTTTTTTATTTTCAAGTCGGCTGGGGAGGGGGAGGGGTGGTTTGAGGGTGACTCTGCTTGATTAATTCATTACAAAAAAAAACACAAAAAACACAGACAGCCACCCAGCTGTATTGTTAAATTCCTTAAAATTCTGTGCTCCAGTTGTATTCGTTTGATTCTGGTTATTCTTTAGTTGTCTTAGAAGAAGGGGGCGGTGGTATAAGAGAGGATCAGCTATTACAATTTTTTTGCCAAACATAGCTTTCTATCTTTGCTAATATCTTGTTTATATCTTTCATATTTAACATTAAATTCATGTTTTGTATTTGTTTTATTATTATCATTGATCTTATACACTCCCAAAGGGTTCGGGAGCGTTAATGGTAGAAGTATGAATAGGTACTATGGCACTTCAAAATCTTCCAACAATATGGCTGCCAAACCGGAAATAAATTAAAAGAAAAATCACGTGACCTAAACCGGAACTCTAGTCGATTTTTTTTCAAATAAAAATGAAACAATGTTCAGTAGCGGATACGAAAACTGTCCGGAGTTTGAAGTTTTAGGTGGTGTTATTTTTAAGCTTGATATTTTGTAAACTGGAAGAAAAATTACTGTTCTTCGGGAGCGTTTCAGGTTGCACCTGCCTCATATTATTTATTGATTTTAGATTTATTCATTTTTGCCTTGAAATCTGTCAATGACATATAAATGTTCGTTTCCTTCCCCCGATTTCCTACGTCCCCATGATCGCCGTGTTTAAAACTTAGACATGTTGATTGTTTAGCTTTTAAAAAGCTACAAATAACTCAAGTTTTGTGAAAATAATTAGAATATAACACAATTCAACGGCCAATTTGGTAAAGGAAGTGTCTGTTTGTATATTTTAAGATTTGTGATTTAATATTCACCTGGAATTTCGTCAGTACAAATTTGCAGAAGTTTGTCGTGATACTTTTGTATCAACAAATTAAACCTTCTTTATTGCTTGAATAAAACCTTTTCCTCTTATTCTTATGTATCTTTCCATTGATTACAATTGTTTTGACAATCAGCTTTACCATAAAACGAAGATTATTTGCAAGAAAAGAGTGACTTGTAAAAAGAAACAAGGCGACTTTAATTTCGCTTTGTAGTCGAGGGAGAGCGACTTCAGCCGATATAGGGCGAGAATTTCGCCCACTTCGCCTGGTTTGGTGAGCCCTGCAAGGAGCACAGCTATGGAAAGGTAAAAGGAAAAGGAGTAATTTTTTTAACTGGCCATATCCAATGTAAACAATCTTTGTCACCAAGAAGCTTGGAATTGAGGGGGGAATTTTCAAACGCACAGATGATCATATATTTGAGAAGACACTGAAAATAGAGTTATCTCCCATACCCCAGGTCTACCCCCTTAAGTGATAATTTCTAACCACCAAATTGACAGAATGCACTTAAATCATAAACTTGTAGAATTGGTATGCTTTACAACATTTTTTGTGCAGTTAGTTGTGTAAAATGAGATATTTTTCCTCTAAAACTCCTTGACCAGCATAGTTGAGTGTAATAGTACTAATACACAGCAAATCAGTATATTTACACACTTCTGTTAATATTCAATTATTGACCAGCGATAATTCCACCAATATCAACAAAATGAACAATCACTTCTTATCTGAAATCATTGAACATTAAAAAGAAGACCCAAGACATATCACATATAAAAACAAGGTCCTGACATTAGATACACACAACCATATGGTTGAGTTAAACCGATTAATGGGATCACAAATCTCCCCCATCTTGATAACTGGATCTCCAACGGCTATACATATATAAACAAACGAAAACGCCCTTGCACAGACTCACTTCCACTCAAAAAGATCACATACTATCACAAAAATGAATGACAACATAAACATGAGCAGTACAGGTATGTCTGAATTCATGATACACTTCTGTTATCTTAGCTTTTCTTTTTTTTATTTACCAGAACCATACATTTCCATATAGTAATGTTTCATAGATCATTGTTTCTCCCTTTTCTTTTGACCACTGAATTGTCTGTCCTTCACTTTACAGCTTCTTATCCCCTCTTTTGATATCTTCAAACTTTTCATGTAATAAACCAATCTATATAATTAACCAATCTATATAATAAACCAATCTATATAATTAACTAATCTATATAATTATGTATTAGAGGGTTTTGGAAAAATAAAGCATAAACATGCATTTTTATGACTACAATTTTACCTTATCATATTCTATCTTATCAAATTTAATTTTCAGGAAAATTACATTTTTGGACCATTTTTTTTCTCTTGCAATTTTCTTTTATCCATTTCCTCAAATCTTGCCCTCTACTTTTGGGAAAGTCAAAAGCATCAACCACTCTAAATATTTTGTTTGAACTTTGAACCATATAGTACCTACCAATTTTGTTTAGGTGCCCTCAAGCGCTCTAATTCCTGCAATCTTTTCAGCTCTAAATATCTGTCCTCTTCAATGCGTAGTCTATCCATTCTAAGTGTTGCCAGATTTGATATATATGGTGAAGTAAACATTGGGTTTGATCTTCCTATAAAAGAACACAAAATGGTTGTCTATATTTGAATATCAAGAAAACACTCATTTTCAGCATGGTTCCTTCCCCTATGAAGAATTTAGAACAAGAAGTTAACCAGTAATTGAAATTAAAATCAATATCCACAACATCAACCACTCCTCTTACAAAGCTTGAACAAAAACAAACAGAAGAAGATAGATATGTAGGTCCTGGCTCAGACAGGCACAAACAGGTGGCAGGGTTAAATTGATTAATGAGATCCAAACTCTTCCATCTGATTAAATAGATATACAGCGTGCAAACAATATCAAAGTACTGTTTTCATATATTTATATCAAGTTAGGTGTATACATTTTCCTCTCATTTTGTTTTTTTACATATCTCCTATTTGAACATTTATACTGAAGCTTATTAAAAAAAGGGAGATAACAACATACAAAATGTAACAATATAAACTATTTATGAGTTTTCTTAACTAATGTTCAAGTTCTTGCATAAATAATCAAAACATAAATACAATGTCAATATTCACTTCCTTTTTATTTGCCATGCTAGGCAATTCTTCAACTTGTTAAATATAAAGAATATCGAGTTAAATGTTAAATATTAAGTATTTACATCATAATTGATGACAGAAATTATGTGATACAATTTCTGATAACATTTAACTATTAATTAACTTGAAATGAACCTATTTAAAGAAATCAAATTTAACAAGACATGAAATAAAACTTTAAGATTGAAGCAACAAAAACATTTGAAATCTTACTGGTAGCTGGTGCTTCTGAACCCATGAGGTACATTGAGTTCACACTTTCTGGTTCATAACTTGTTTTTACATATGGAATTGCTGTTCTAGGTCTTGGTATTCTCTCAAGTTCTGATAACTTCCTGTCTAAATTTGACAGTTCGTAGGAAGCTCCTAGTGTAACTGGAAAATATTTGAGTCCAATAGAATCACTAACATTCAACAATGATAAACGTTCTCCATCTTTGTGTTCTTTTTTACTTTCATTTTGCATGGATAAAGCAGCACCAATAGTTCCACTGTATTTATGTGGTGACCTTGCCCTTGATGATGCACCATGTCTGGGAGATAATGAGTATTCTTGTCTACTTA
The DNA here is from genome assembly GCA_963680875.1 of Bathymodiolus brooksi. NCBI lineage: Eukaryota > Metazoa > Mollusca > Bivalvia > Mytilida > Modiolidae > Bathymodiolus > Bathymodiolus brooksi. The sequence continues at coordinate 75,569,885 of OY804581.1, read as the reverse complement.
AATGAACAGGTTGTGTATACCATAGTGCTCTTTCTTGATCCACTGGTAACCCACCAAATGATTCGCTGTATTGTTTTCGTTCTTGGAGTTCATCATATTCTCTTTCTATGGACCTCCTATCGATGCTGTCTTTCAAACTTTTTGGCAACTGATGTTCTGAAAATGTCACACTTCTACGTAAGGTATCACCAACATTTCTGCTTACATTCTCTAAATCTTTAGCCAGATCCCCAAGAGATTCAGCATATACTCTGTCACGATATTTTTCAGTATCACATAATCTATGTTGACTAAGCCTTGACGTAGTGTTTGTCAGTCTAGAGTTCTGCAAGTAGAGAGGCTTCTCACTGAAAGAGAAAATAAAATGAGTTATCTCCCTTTTGTGCTTTCTCACTGAAAAATAAAATAATATGTTATAGTTATCTCCCCTTTTGTGTAAGAACAAGACAATGAATGACTTTGGAATCATCACCAAAGGCTTTAAACAAAAAATCCTGCTATATTGTAACATCAAATGTTTAATCATATTTTTGTATGATACCCAAAATTCTTTTTAAAACAAATTACACTAGAGACTTAATACATTTTATATATGCAATAAAAAATTAATTGTTTTAAACTTGACAGCCAATATAGTACATAGCTGACATTCTGGTAATACTGTACAGCATTTAAAGGTTAAGTAAACAAACTACTGGTATAACTAGTAAAATTTATAAATTTGACAAAGTCAGTAGACATGAGGTCAACAACGCCAGGTAACACATTCCCGGCTGAAATATACCCTCCATAATCAATATGTAGATCACACATGGTGAGCTTATGTTGTATGGTAAGAGAAACTGACATGATCACAAAAACTTCAAGTAAATAGTAAACAACGTCAGTAGAGGTGACATTTACCCTCCATGACCAATATATGGTACAAATATGTTGAGTCTAGGTTATATGGTAATAGAGAAACAAGCCTAATCACAAAAACTTGACATTTCTACTGGGGTCACTGCTGTAAAAGCAATACCTATGTCTCGACTTCTATGAGACAAAAACAGTGGGGAGTTCCCATCTTTGATCACATACACATTGAACTTTACATAGCAAGTAAAGCAAACATTACAGTTTTCACAAATATAAGACCATAATGTTGAAGATGAAATACACAAATGATAATGCTTGCGCACAAACTTTTTTTTTTTTTTATCAATTTCTTTCCATCTTGAAAAAAAGTATTCATATTGTACAGTATCTGAAATTCGATAAGAACCTAACTTCGATAGGTCAGTATTTTTAGTGTCGCATTCGAATACTGGTGAGGTCATCACCCGGAACTTTTCGGTATAGAACGACCTAGTGTTGACGTCTACCGCAACTTGGCACAAGTAAACAAAAATCGAGAAAATGTCTTTTAGAGAGGTGAGTAACTTATTTTATTCATCCTAGACTAGAAAAACTATGTTTTCACTAATACCATTTTGATTTGACCGAAAAACGTTGATTTTCCTCATGAAAACTTATTTAGAATCCACTGAACTGTCACTGTCTTGATTGTTCAAATGACGTCCAGATGCGTCTTTAAAGAATGGCAACTTACAGAAGTGAGAATAAAGTGCTAGCAATGAAAAACTAATTAAATCTATGATTTTATTGCAAGTTTATGTCTGTATATTTATTTTTTTTTAAATTAAACATTTTTTTCCATTAAAAACATCTAGAATTTTATCAACTACAATCAAAGGTCATCTTGAGGCTTCATAAAATATTTCATTTTTCTACATTTCCAACAGTCTGCAATTTTTGAGAGAAAAAAAATATTTGAAAAAATATATACTTCACAGACACAGTATCTTCGAACTTGGTGATTAGTGTCAACATTTTTTGGGTCGAATGAGTTGAAATTATCTCCCCTATCGAAATTAGGATACACCATTTTCTTTCAGGTAAAAACAACAACACACTTCATAAGATTGACACCAGTCAAACTGTTTATTGGATGTTTCTTCTTTTTTGTACAGTTAAACAACTATATTAGTAATTTAAGTTCATTAAAGTATTTCATACAAAAAATCTACGGGAAGCGTGACATAAGCCAACAAGTTGTTACGTTATCGAAATTTGGTAACGCCAGGATATGAATAACATTTTGATAACATGCTGTTGAATTTATAACTTTTTATTCATTTAAGACCATTTATATTTTTTCCATCAAATTGCAAGGATGTCTGTACAGTACTAGGTCTAGGGTGCAATGGACGAATGGTTTGTTAACGGCCACTAACAGTGAGACTGAGTGACACTGTCACTGCGATCCATAGATTTACCCAAAAACATCACAAAACACACCATAAATAAAACGACAATTATGAAATCAGCGGACAGATGAAAAAAATATGCATTTGTGGACATTTGTTTTAGTTCTAGAAACGAGAAAAGTAAATTGAAGAGTTATTTCAAGGAATGCCAGACAACTCGGCCCGTGGACAACTCAGCCCGAAAGCGAGGACAAGTCAGCCCGTAAGCAAAGACAAGTCGGCCCGTATGTCAAGACAACTCGGACCGTATTATTGTTCAATATTTATATGTGTATTATATAATTCTTTATTTATTTATTTAAAAGACAATTATTATCTTTTAGTGAAAAAGAATTATTTATTCAATGATAATATTACTTGTGACCAAAAATGTGATTAGGACGTGATTTTGTTCTCATAACATTATAAGTTATCTACGTGTCGATCCGTGGGCATTGAGATTGTACCACCCTGAAGCACTTCTGTACAGCCTGAGGCGAAGCCGAAGGCTGTACAGTGGTGCTGAAGGGTGGTACAACCTCAATGCCCACGGGTAGACACGTAGATAACGATTTTATCCCCGGTTTGAAAACAAAAACTGATTTTTAATGGATTTTCTTGTTCTTTTTATAACGTAATCATGACGTTTTTGTACTTGCGGAGTAAAATGCCATAGCTCATGTGAAAATTTGGGTGAATTTCGATAAAGTGTAGGGAGATACCTTTGGCATTGAGATTGTACCACCCTTCAGCACCACTGTACAGTCTTCGGCTTCGCCTCAGGCTCTACAGAAGTGCTTCAGGGTGGTACAATCTATTTTGGGTGGTATTATAGTACAATAAAACAAATGAAGAATTGATGTGAAAACAATAATGAGAAATGATTTTAAAATGACTGTATTCAAACAATTGACCATTTCTATAAAGACACAACATGACAACAAAATCAACGTTTCATATAGCGCGAATCAACAAAATGTTACACTACATGTTAAACATGACCATCAATACCGTAGGAACTTTAAATCTCTCAACATAATTTGGTATATTGTTTGTTTTTTTCTGCATTTATTGAGACGCTTGATTTTTTTTTTCAAGAAATACGTCGTCCATTCTCCATGTTGAATACAAAGCGCTTTGAGATTGTTTATATTTTACACCATCTTTACATCATGTATAGCAACGTAAAGACTCTCAGTGACGTTACGTAACTACCAGCCGGTAGCATGGGTTTTGTACCAACGGGTCATAGACCAATCAAAAACCGACATTTTTATCAAGCCGGGGATAAGGTCTATTACATATCATTTACAGGAATAAAATTAATATTAAAAATAAATAATTTAAGAACAAATTATTTAGAGCTTATAAATTATGAAATTTCATATAAGCATTATGTATTATTTTTTGTTTGTATAAGCTTCATGGTTGCTGGAAAAGTTGCAAATGGGTGTCATTAAACAAAACATAAATAAAAAAATAATTATATCTTAAAGATGACAATATGTAATATCAAGGCATATCAAGTTGTCTTTGATAAATATAAAAATTTTTAAAAATTAAACTGTTAACAGGATTTTGTCAAAATTGGGTTTTGTTGTCCATTAATTCAAAGTTTAATTTTTTATATTGTATTTTGGCGGCTACATAATTTCTTTTAATTACATGTCTGTCGGTAAAAGCAGTGTTTTTGACCAGAATATAAGTTATTGATAAAACGCTGTATTTTTATTGAAATATGATCTGAAAGGGAGGTTTTCATTCCTAAATGTGTTTGTCATAGGTCAAAAGTAAGAAAATTCTTCCAAGTAAAATTTTTATTTCGGCAAGTAAAAGCAGCGTTTTTGACCAGAATAAAAGTTTAAAACGCTGTTTTTTTTTTATTGAAATAAGATCTGAAAGGCAGGTTTTCATTCCTAAATGTGTTTGTCATAGCCATAGCCATAGGTCAAAAATAAGAAAATTCTTCCAAGTAAATTTTTTATTTCAAACTCAAAGTGAATGAAGATCCATCAATCTCAACATTTATTTCTGTGTTTATTTAAATGTTTGTGTAAGATTCAATTCGTTTTTGTGGTGTTTTTGGGTGTTTTGTGGTGTTTTTGGTTAAATCTACGGACCCCTGTCACTGTGTTGTCAGTGTTGACAACAGTGTTGTAATAAATGACGTGTTATGCAATTCAAGTGAACTTGCTTGAAAAAAAAAATAAGGAAATGGTTGTCATATAATTGACCTATATGAAGCCCTCTGTCCATGCAAAACAAAGTCTTCGTCGGGATTTAATATTTGTCTGCTCCTTGTAAATTCCCGCATGCTGGAATTATTTGTTTACGGAAATTGAAAGCTGGATACGGCGCATGCGGAATGCAGAAGTTTGCCACTATCAGTTGTGCGTTTTCAGTCGCCATAGATGCAGGTCGCTTCGTAACTGGGTCGATTCGTAATAAAATTGGGAGGAAAAATCTAATAGAAAATCGTAGAAAGAGGCAAAATCGATACCCCCGCACAAATGTACGACCGTTTTATTTCCTGGTAAAATGTGTCGGGGTCATGCAAGTGCTTTCCACATGTGAGTAAAATGCCAACCCTCACTTATTTTAATATAGCACTAAATACCACTGTCATTCCATGAGTCTGTTATTCTGTATTGTTTCAGTTTATGCAATAACCATTTATTGTAAATGTGTTCGTGCAAATAAAATATTGTCTATTGTCTATTGCCTTATAATGAATTCAGAGGAAAAATCAGTCCTTGCTACTATAGCAACATTTATTCTGAAGAACATGAAATAGCATGGCTCTCTTGTTTGCTCTGGACACGAGGAGGTCTGCATATAACAGTACCTTGAGCATCGTCCCTTGGTGTCCTTAGCTGAAATGAGACCACAGGCACTCGAATTCCGGAACCCCAAATTTCCTCATTTGGTCCCTCCCGCGATTATGGTATGGATCGTTGTCTGGAAGTATATCTTTGAGCCATTTATCCATATTTTACAACATTTCGTGTTACAACTCTCTCGTTCTACTAACTTTTGTTTCTAGATCCAGCTGCCGTTTTACTATAGGTTTTTTTTTAAGTAAAAGGGCAGCTGGACCTAGAAGTAAAGGAAGATGACGAAGAAGAGCTACCTATAGAGGACCAGAAGGTGATGCCGCGGGCAGAAACCACATAAGGTAACATAAGATAAGGTATGTACTGATTTTGCTGTCATACATTTGTTGTTTTATATATGTTAAACAATCATGACTGTTAAATGTAAATGCCCCCTTGGGGACCTGACTATTTGGAAAAATTAAATTATTCCATTCTATATACTGAACCGGGCAAGCTGAGACGATTGGCATAACAGAACAGGCATATGTTCAATGTTTTGCTTGCTTTTCCTTTAATATATGCATATTGACATTGTACTTTTATTCATCTTGCAATGAGCGCTTCAAATGTGTATACATTTTGCTGTTATACACCAACAAATGTATAAAGTACCATGTTGTTGTTAGTAAATTCCTCCATTGACTTCGGAGCACCCTGTAATCACAGGTAAAATGTCACTATTGGTGGTGGTATACATACATATATATATATATTATACATAGACGTTCATTAAGCAGTTTTTAGTAACTTTTTCAGGAACTTCTCATAAATCGGATATGTTCACTGCCCTAAATATATGAATGTCATATATGAGGTTTCGACTGATTTCTTCAATATCAGCTCGTATATCACTGTGGTTTCCAAGAATGTTTGTGACTAACCCATCAGAGCTGTCCATCAGACATTGCATGAGAATTTCAGTGTCATTCATGATTTTATCTACTATGCACCTATCAAAATTTTCTGACATAAGAAGTTGTAAGGTATTAAGATGTTTGTCTCGTATGTGAGTGTATGTGGTGCAATGTAAAACTAGATGTATCCTATCATCACTGTCTGATTTGCATAAGAGGCAATTTGATGAAACTGAGTGTTGGTTAAATTTTGCCCTATTTGCTTGCAAAGTGTATGTGACTGTGATGAGTTTAGCCTTGATAATGCCTTTGTAACTGCACGAATATTATTTAGAACTGAGTGCCACAGTTGGTGTGACTGCTTGTTTAAATGTGTAGGTAGTACAAGATATTTTAGAGATGGTGTGTCATTTATGTCGTTGTGCCATTCGGTGTGTAGATGTTCTTCGAAGGCTTTATTCAATAGCTGTTTCCATTGGTGTTTAGTTGGTGGATAGTCCATCATATCATATGCCGTTGGCAGGTTGTACTTCTGAAGTAGCTTTCTTATATGGGTAAACCAGCTGTGGCTATGATGGTCTTTTAAGGCTAGCTGTCTTCTTGCTATTTCATATTCTATGAATCCTTTATTGATAGTTATGTTGTAGAATGCTCATAAACTGTTTTTCTCTATTAGCATTGTGATGGGTATAGCACCAATCAGTACATGGAGCATCTGTCATGTAGACCTTGTAGTTATTTGAGTAGTCGTCTCTCGAATGTCAGTAGCTTATGTTCTTCACTTTTCATGTTCACGGTGTAGTACCTGAACGGCTGCTAACGAAAATTTCAGAGCGTCCGGAGTTGCTATCCGAAAAAATTCCGGTTACTATTCGAAAAAACCACGAGAAAACCTGGTAAGTAGTTGAGTTTATGTATCTTTTACCTAATACACAATCACTGTCTATACATCTTTTACCTAATACACAATCACTGTCTATACATCTTTTACCTAATACACAATCGCTGTCTATACATCTTTTACCTAATACACAATCGTTGTCTATACATCTTTTACCTAATACACAATCACTGTCTATACATCTTTTACCTAATACACAATCGTTGTCTATACATCTTTTACCTAATACACAATCACTGTCTATACATCTTTTCCCTAATACACAATCGTTGTCTATACATCTTTTACCTAATACACAATCGTTGTCTATACATCTTTTACCTAATACACAATCGTTGTCTATACATCTTTTACCTAATACACAATCACTGTCTATACATCTTTTACCTAATACACAATCGCTGTCTATACATCTTTTACCTAATACACAATCGTTGTCTATACATCTTTTACCTAATACACAATCACTGTCTATACATCTTTTACCTAATACACAATCACTGTCTATACATCTTTTCCCTAATACACAATCGTTGTCTATACATCTTTTACCTAATACACAATCGTTGTCTATACATCTTTTACCTAATACACAATCGTTGTCTATACATCTTTTACCTAATACACAATCGTTGTCTATACATCTTTTCCCTAATACACAATCGTTGTCTATACATCTTTTACCTATTACACAATCGTTGTCTATACATCTTTTACCTAATACACAATCGTTGTCTATACATCTTTTCCCTAATACACAATCGTTGTCTATACATCTTTTACCTAATACACAATCGCTGTCTATACATCTTTTACCTAATACACAATCGTTGTCTATACATCTTTTACCTAATACACAATCGTTGTCTATACATCTTTTCCCTAATACACAATCGTTGTCTATACATCTTTTACCTAATACACAATCGCTGTCTATACATCTTTTACCTAATACACAATCGCTGTCTATACATCTTTTACCTAATACACAATCGCTGTCTATACATCTTTTACCTAATACACAATCGTTGTCTATACATCTTTTACCTAATACACAATCACTGTCTATACATCTTTTACCTAATACACAATCGCTGTCTATACATCTTTTACCTAATACACAATCGTTGTCTATACATCTTTTACCTAATACACAATCGCTGTCTATACATCTTTTACCTAATACACAATCGCTGTCTATACATCTTTTACCTAATACACAATCGCTGTCTATACATCTTTTACCTAATACACAATCGCTGTCTATACATCTTTTACCTAATACACAATCACTGTCTATACATCTTTTACCTAATACACAATCGCTGTCTATACATCTTATACCTAATACACAATCACTGTCTATACATCTTTTACCTAATACACAATCGCTGTCTATACATCTTTTCCCTAATACACAATCGTTGTCTATACATCTTTTCCCTAATACACAATCACTGTCTATGTATCTTTTCCCTGATACACAATCGTTGTCTATGCATTTAAACGTCTTCTCGGAACTTTACATATATTTATTCTGACATGTTCAAGTTCAGTTTATACATCTTTTCCCTGATACACAATCACTGTCTATGCATTTAAACGTCTTCTCGGAACTTTACATATATTTATCTGACATGTTCAAGTTCAGTTTATACATCTTTTCCCTGATACACAATCACTGTCTATGCATTTAAACGTCTTCTCGGAACTTTACATATATTTATCTGACATGTTCAAGTTCAGTTTATACATCTTTTCCCTGATACACAATCACTGTCTATGCATTTAAACGTCTTCTCGGAACTTTACATATATTTATCTGACATGTTCAAGTTCAGTTTATACATCTTTTCCCTGATACACAATCACTGTCTATGCATTTAAACGTCTTCTCGGAACTTTACATATATTTATCTGACATGTTCAAATCTGTTTTTACCCTGAAAAAAGCTATTTTTTTCTAAACAATGAAAAAAGGTCCGAAGCTTGAATAAACAAATTGTATACGATGTAATGTATCGTGTGAAATTTGCCATTTCCGTAAACTCTGGTAATCGTACGCGTTATTTCTATTGATTTTACGCTAAAACACGTTTGTTGATATAAAATTTGTGCTGGTATTGAGAATTTCTTATAAAGTGGTACATTTTAAAAAAAATTCTAGGTTACGGTTACTATTGGACAAAAGCACCGGTTGCTGATATCTATTTCCATGTCAGAGCTGAATAATAAAATTTGACCTTCTGCGTTGTACAGCGCTGAATTTTTAACTTCATTTATCTTTCGTTTCTTTTTTAATGGCGCCCTTTTCAGTTCTGTACTATTTGGTTTGATCAAGACATTTTTTGTTTGTACTGACGTTGCAACGACTTCACTTTCTTTAACTGTTGACAATTTGGGGGTCTTTTTGGTGTCGATGAAACCATAAAGAACTCTTGATTTTTCTCTTTTTAGCTGAAAAAAGTATGGAAGTTTTTGTTAGTTTAAACCAGTGCCTCATTTTCAGTTTTTAACCGGTGCCAAAATTCAAGGCAATAGTATAGTATCCGTAACATTGAACAACATCGAAAATGCACCTATGTTTGTATTTTTTCATTATCGTATAAGAATAATAAGATAAGATAAGAAAACTTTATTTTGATTCGGCACATAATAAAACAGTACAACATAACCTCTAATGAGCTTTTTACCGAATATACATTAACAATAAAACAACACAAGTCACATGCAAAGTTACAAACTAAAATAAGCTAAGACATATAGGCATAAAAAGGAGGACTGTGTATAGATCTGAACAAGAACCCACGTGGCAAGTGCCTCTTTGGACTCTTGTTCAAGATCCACACACAGATGCTCCAACATAAAGCAGCATTTAAAAAGAAGCAGCAGGTAAAAAAAATAATGAAATAATAATACTGAATATTTAAAACTGGTACCAACATAATCAGTAAAAGTAGCACTGTCTAACTAAAAAATCAAAGAATATAAAATTTTCAAGCCAAACTAAAAAAAATTAATAATTAAAAAAATTAAAAATTAAAATTAAGCAAACCAGAAGCAAAATTTGAATCATCTACATGCAGAACAGCAACATTTGAACCCATTCCAGGACTGCAAAAGACTCTTGAATTGAGAGAAACTATTTTCAGCCCTGAAATGATCTGGGAGGCTGTTCCACAATGTAGATGCAGCAAATCTGAAAGAGTTTTTACTGTACCGTGCATACTGCATATAGATGCCGACCGGGGAACAGGTGGCAATGCCTCGCTGGGTTCCCATCGGCATCCACATGCATCATGACATAATAAAGCAGAAAATTAAGCATGTTTGGATAAAAAATTGACAAGCACTAAAACAAAGAAATATATATCTAAAAGCTATATGCAAATAAAAAGAGCAAAAACAGTAGCAGAATATTTATCATCTGCATGCAGAACAGCAACATTTAGTACCATTCCGGGACTGCATTAAGCTCTTAAATTGAGAAAAACTGTTTTCAGTCCTGAAATGGTCTGGGAGGCTGTTCCACAATGTAGCAGCAGCAAATTTAAATGTTTTTTTGCCATACCTTGATGTTCTGACCTGTGGAATGTCCAGTATATTGTTGTATCTAAAATAATATTTTGAATTTCGTAAATGCACAAGGCTATGGAGACATGATGGCGACAGTTTATTCATAATCTTAAATGTTTCCAGGGCCATAGTTCTCATTCTACGAATCTGCAAGGAAGGCACCTTTGCTTTTTTCAATAAATTATCATATGAGCTATTGTAATCCTCATACACAAAGCGAAGAGCTCTTTCTTGCACTTTTTCTATCTTTTTGGAATTTTTCTCCGTACAAAAATGCCAGGCCAAAGGGCAAAAGTTAAAATTACTAAGAATAAAAGTATGGAAAATTGTAAGTTTGTTTAATCTGTTCAAATAGGGGCCTAAACGTTTGATAATGTTCAGCTGTTGGGATGCCTTCCTGCAGATTGTACTTATATGTGTGTCAAAATTTAATTGATAATCAATCTCAATGCCTAGTAATTTAACACTGTCTTCACATGTTAGTTCAAAATTTTGTATATTTATAGTTGGACGTTTTTCATAGGTTTTCTTCCTCACCGCCAAAACTTGAAATTTATCAGGATTAGCCTGCATTTTGTTAATTTTGAACCATTCAATGAGATGATTTGAGTCAGACTCTAGAGTAGAAATAAGTAGATCAAAATCGGGACTGCCAAAGGAAAGGGTATTATCGTCTGCATAATTGTACAGAGAACTGTCTTTAATGAACACAAATATATCGTTTATGAAGACATTGAATAAGAGGGGACCAAGTATAGATCCTTGCGGAACCCCTTTATGGATGTCAGCCCAGTTACTCAGAACACTATTGACCTTTATTTGTTGTTTTCTGTTTGATAAGTATGATTTTAGTAACGAGACCGAATTATCTGAAACTCCATAAGCTGACAATTTGTCTAGCAGTATGGCATGTGGTAGGCAATCAAAAGCCTTTGAAAGGTCCATCAGAACTGATGCTATATAATAATTTTTGTCTAGGGCTTCACGCCAATCTTCTAGAAGTCTGAGCAACGTGGTCTGGCATCCATGTCCACGTCGGAAAGCACACAAAAAAGGGTTAAATATTGTGTCAAAAAAATCAGACAATCGTGTTTCAAATACCTTTTCAAAAATTTTAGAAAAAACAGGAAGGACACTCGCAGGTCTATAATTTGTTTTACTTAATGGGTCATTTTTCTTGTGTAATGGTGTTACCTGAGCTTTTTTAAGAGAATCAGGAAATACACCAGTGTCAATAGACAAGTTTATCAATGATGTTAACTGGTTGGATATTATTGGTTTACACTGTTTGATAACTTTGGCTGGAATGTTATCAAACCCAGAGGCTTTTTTTATATTTATTTTATCTATAATTTTTTCAATTTTATCAGATGTTATATGCTGGAATTCAAAATTTTTCTCCACATCCACATGATTTTTACATATACATATATAAATACTTGTATTATTGATTTCATATATCAGTAAAGCTATAAACAGGGTGGTAATGGAGATATGATAAAAAACCAGACCAAAAATACAGTTTTGTTACAGTTAGATGAAAGGTTTATATGCATTTATTCATTTTAGAACCATTCTCTGGCATGGTTCATACATTGTTTATTTTGGAGAAATGAAGTGTTGACGATGATATGTCGTGACGAGATGGGGTCACGGGGTACTTTAATCTCGTTGAGATTAGGATTCCGAAGAAATTTTCTGTCTGTTCTTCATCCTATTAGGGTTACTTGACAAGTACGTGTTAAAATGGTGTCCTCTAAGACGACCGCGTTAAACTGTCTTTTTGTGTCTTCGTATTCCCATAAATTTGACAAAGTTATAGCTTGTTTGGCAATGCATTATAAACACAATATACGTAATATTTTGTCCGCTTCGACACAGGAAATAAATGATCGTCGATAAGTATATTAAATTTATAATTTTACTTGGTACGAAATGATCAGGTTACGAAACGACCAGGCTACGAATCGTCCATCATTCACACTTAAGCTTTCGAGAAACCTAGAACACCGGTGTGGACATGCACATTTCCGTTCTGCATTGTGAAAACGAAAGGAGAAATTAAAGAACGCAACAAATATGTCAAACCCAGAGAGATTTGATGGCATGTTACTTGCTATGGCACAGCAATGTGATGGGGGAATAAAGGAGGTGATTGTTTTAACATTATGGACTGCAAATCACGAATCTTTGAATAGTTGAGCAGACGAACATTTTGTTTCTTACTATTTTTATTATTAGAGAGGTCTGGAATGTTCTTCAGTTGTTCAATGTACAGAAACACTTCAATTCAATTCAATTAAAAAAAAAATAATAATAATACCAGAATTTGTATAGCGTCCTATCTAAAACAATTACATTAAGGTTCTTTACATAGATTTAAAAAAAAAGCAGCATAAAATACTAGATAAAAGTAGCAAAACATAAAATAAAAGTAACCCCTATGCATATATATAACAATGATAAAATTAAATAATAATAATCTTGAATGTAGTTGATAGCAGACGGAAGAAGAAAAGAAATGGAAAAGGGCTCAAGTCCAGTATACTGCAAAAAGAAGTTCTAGGACTTTTCACTTTACATATTCATTTGATATTAATACGCCCCATATAATGTATTATGTTATGTATATTAAACTGGTAGACAAGATGACAAGCTGACAGGTTGACAAGATAAGACAGGTTGACAAGGTAGACAGATCGACAAGGTAGACAGATCGACAAGGTAGACAGGTTGATGAGGTCGACACGGTCGACAGGCTGACAAAAATGAGTATACAGGAAGTCATAATTGATAATTTGCCAGGGTGACCATTTGTATTTGTAACAAGAAAGGGAAAAAATGTAGGCGTCCACATTTTACCCGTGACCTGAAACCTTCTCAAACTAGCGAAGCGCTCTATCCATCTGAGCCGCTACACTCCTCCTTCCTATTTTTCAGATTAATTTTTTAATTCCCTTGAATCATAACACCGCCCGACATCTCCGCTGGATTGATGCATTGTCAATCACTTCCGAGGCGACCACACCAGTAAACGAACCCGGGACCTTCCCAACACTAGCGAAACGCTTTATCCATCTGATCCGCTACACTCGTCCTTCCTATTTTTGGGATTAATGTTTTAATTCCCTTGAATCAAAACACCGTCAGACATTTCCACTGGATTGACGCATTGTCAATCACTTCCGAGGCAACCATGTGGGGTTGAAGTTAAATTTGATTGGTGTGTCGGTATGACAATTTTCGCTAACTCTTGCTTCTGCAAGAAATGTAATTGATATAATATTTATTTGTGTATGTATTTGATGTTTGAACCAGAAGAATTATTTTACTAATATGAGACAACATGTTTTTCATGTAGAAAGGTCCGATTTTGACATGGAGTGACCCGGTAGAACCACCGACCTGCAGCTAGGGAACAGAAATAACCCTCCTCAGACAGTGTTAATGGTTGGATTTAAATCAGAAACACCATTCCTGATAGTGTATAAATGGAATAATTAAATTGATGCACTCTGCTAATGATGTGAAATATAACCCTAACCCTAAACATAGTGTATAAATGGAATAATTAAATTGATGCACTCAGCTAATGATGTGAAATATAACCCTAACCCTAAACATAGTGTATAAATGGAATAATTAAATTGATGCACTCAGCTAATGATGTAAAATATAACCCTAACCCTAAACATAGTGTATAAATGGAATAATTAAATTGATGCACTCAGCTAATGATGTAAAATATAACCCTAACCCTAAACATAGTGTATAAATGGAATAATTAAATTGATGCACTCAGCTAATGATGTAAAATATAACCCTAACCCTAAACATAGTGTATAAATGGAATAATTAAATTGATGCACTCAGCTAATGATGTAAAATATAACCCTAACCCTAAACATAGTGTATAAATGGAATAATTAAATTGATGCACTCAGCTAATGATGTAAAATATAACCCTAACCCTAAACATAGTGTATAAATGGAATAATTAAATTGATGCACTCAGCTAATGATGTAAAATATAACCCTAACCCTAACCCTAACCATAAACATAGTGTATAAATGGAATAATTAAATTGATGCACTCAGCTAATGATGTAAAATATAACCCTAAGCCTAACCCTAACCCTAAACATAGTGTATAAATGGAATAATTAAATTGATGCACTCAGCTAATGATGTAAAATCTAACCCTAAGCCTGACCCTAACCCTAACCCTAATCCATTTAAAGATGTGATTTATGAACACCCTAAACATAGTGTATAAATGTAATAATTAAATTGATGCACTCAGCTTATTGATGTAAAATATAACCCTATTAACCCTAACCGTAACATTTAAAATGTTTTCTTTTTTCTTATCTTGATGATTCAGTGCTAACAAATACAAACAGTGGGGTGAGAACAAACTTATATGTGACATGTCAACCCCATATATTGACATTGTCAACCGGTCGACCTTGTAAACCTGTAGACCTGTTAACTCCATATATTGACATTGTCAACCTGTAGACCTGTCAACTCCATATATTGACATTGTCAACCTGTAGACCTGTCAACTCCATATATTGACATTGTCAACCTGTGTACTGTGTCGGTATTGTCTACCTTGAACTAATTACAAAACCAAATTACAGCTTTAAACCTACACATAGGGATTATTTTTACCATATACTGGACTGGGGGTGTGAGTGCAGAAATAGGCCGATAATGACAACAATACCAACAGGCATATTATGATACATGTATATGCGATGTGCATGGCAAATACAATTCATTAAATTGCAAAGGATGGAAATTAAGCATGTTAAATGTGTCTTTTTATTGGGTTTTAACTGACACTTTCAGCAATAGTTCTATTACACTGCGGTAATAAATTTTATTGTTGAAGGAATCTGCATAACTGCCATAAGTTACAGGATCAAACTCACAATTTTTGTGTGGCGATAAGCATTGATTGCTTACAGGATCAAACTCACAATTTTTGTGTGGCGATAAGCATTGATTGCTTACAGGATCAAACTCACAATTTTTGTGTGGCGATAAGCATGATTGCTTACAGGATCAAACTCACAATTTTTGTGTGGCGATAAGCATTGATTGCTTACAGGATCAAACTCACAATTGTTGTGTGGCGATAAGCATTGATTGCTTACAGGATCAAACTCACAATTTTTGTGTGGCGATAAGCATTGATTGCTTACAGGATCAAACTCACAATTTTTGTGTGGCGATAAGCATTGATTGCTTACAGGATCAAACTCACAATTTTTGTGTGGCGATAAGCATTGATTGCTTACAGGATCAAACTCACAATTTTTGTGTGGCAATAAGCATTGATTGCTTACAGGATCAAACTCACAATTTTTGTGTGGCGATAAGCATTGATTGCTTACAGGATCAAACTCACAATTTTTGTGTGGCAATAAGCATTGATTGCTTAGATGTTAGGAAGATCATGACACTTAAACTCTATTAAAATTGTTAAGACTAAGCATGCTGACTTCAAGTTGAAGGTTTGAGTATGGATTCCAATCAAAATTAAAGGTCTTGCTATGGTCTTTGATGACACAATTCTGGATTGAGTGACATGTAATTGTGGCATGACTGCTTTAAGTCATAAATATTGTTGAAAGTGGTGTTAAACACCATAACCCTAACCCTAGTAATTATACACAACAATACAAATAGATGTGTCAAATTTGTAATTATCGACTTGGGTCATTGATCGGTTCATCTTTTGTCAGTTAAGTTATTATTGATTAGTTAACCAGTTGATAAATCCTTGCATCTTCTTTAGATCAAATCTGATTGAGGAAACTCTGCAGTTGTGTATTTGTGTATACATGTACTTATTTTAACAAAAACATACCTGTCACAGAAATTCGTGAACATAAATACACCATGAAAAAAAGTACAAAAACAATATATTGTGAAAGACTATTGGTTATTTTAGAGGATAAATGACCTATGTGAGTACCACATACTGGTAGACTGGTATCTTGTATTAATGGATGTCAGAATTATAAACATAATGATTTTCTAACATGAGTTTATGCTGTCATCTCTATCTTAAGTTCAGAGATGGTTGGTTTGACATTCTAATTATTGTATTATTTTAAGGAGGGGCACAAGACAGTGGAATGGAAGTCATTTTTATGAATCTGGTAACAATGTTTTAGGTATTCCACATTCTTGGGTTATGCTGTAATGTAGTTAATCTGATTTTTATATTATTTTTTCATTTCAGCTTATTAATGCCTTTTTTAGCTTTTTGTTGAGAAAAACTGATTTTTATACTGGAGGATTAAGAGACGATGCTGAGAAGGTATAATTAGAAATAAAATAAATTTTATTATATATTTAAATTTGACACTTGTTGAACTTGTGATTAAACTAACCAGATGATTAGCCCTAATTACATAATCAATTCCTAATCCCTTACTTAGCTAATGCAATGATTAAATTTTGTTGCTGAACTCATTTTTAATCAAGGTATTAAAATAATAACTCGTGAAGTAATGCAAAATATGTTAGATGTATTCACAGATTATTGTAAACAGTGGAAACTGTATGTAAATATCGACAAAACGAAAGTTGTGGTCTTTTCAAAACGAAGATATGAGGCAAATCATAAGTTTAAAGTAATTGGAGAAGAAATTCAATTTTCAGATAACTACTGTTACTTGGGAGTGTTATTTTACTACAATGGTAATATTACTAATGCTAAAAATAGATTAATAGTACAATCTCAAAAAGCTCTTTATTCCGTGTATTATAAAATCAGGAATATCAAAATCCCTATTGATCTTCAGTTGAAAATATTTGATGCTCTAGTTGCACCGATATTACTCTACGGAAGTGAAGTACTAGGATTTGAAATAATGGCAAGGACGATAAACATGCACACGGATTTGCAGATTTCTAGTTGTTGGGAACATATTTCGACTTGAAACATGCATGAATAGCTTAGTAAAGGTACCGCCGTATTCCAAATTGAATTTTCAGGGGGAAATTTTCTTCATCCAAAACTGGTGTAATATTACTTTTAACTAATCATATTTAATCATTGAATTAGCTAATTATGTGATTAGGAATTAAAAAAATGTAATTGGGGCTAATCCTATGATTAGCTTAATCACAAGTTCAACAATGGACCTCTGATGATTATGAATGTAGATTACCTGAATCTGAACAGTTTTGAATTATAAGATGATCTAAATACAAACACAACAGCTGTACAATTATAAAAGATAAAAATAAAAATACAAGTTTTGATGTGGCAATGCCGCAAATGCAAACTGAGTTTACGATTCACTGAAAAATAATATAATTTGTACCTTACCATTTACTACTTAAATACACAACTAGTACATGTGCCATCAAAATGTTGATCTTGAATTATCTCCCTGTAATGATATATATTCATTATACAAATGTAGTAGCATGACTGCTAAAATAGATTATTGTACTGTATATACATGTATAAATAACCTCATGTTAAAATAAATTATTGTATGTATGATTTAGTCTTTTGAAATCTGTAGATGGTTATGAGTGCATTTAGGCATCAAGACATGGCAGAAAGCAAAAATGTATAATTAACCTCAGAGACAGTTTATCATAAATTATTGTATGTATGATTTGGTCTTTTGACATTTGTAGATGGTTATGAGTGAATTTAAGCGTCATCAAGACATGGCAGAAAGTAAAATAGCACAGATTAAAAAAGAAAGAGAAGAAGAGGAAAAGAAACGGAAAGAAAAAATAGCAAAGAAAAAACAACAGGAAGAAGAAGAACTAAAGAAGTTTGAAGAAGAACCAAAAATCAAAGAATTAACGGATGAAGAGGCAGAAAAATTACAGAAACAGTTAGATCAGGTTAATACAGTACAGAAAGGGACATACCGTGATTAATCACCGTGATAGTGGTCATGTCTAGGAGAGTGATGGGGATTAAAAAAAATTAATTCATGTCGGTGATCAGGGGGCAATAAAACACCAGGTGTTAATCTTGTAATCAAGTGTGTCGTTTTACAGGTAAACTAGTCAGATAAGGTGTACAGGTGAAATTATGTTTTTATATCGCCTAATTTTTTTTTCAGGTACTGTCTCAGATTCCCCTCAGAATTAAGAAAAAACATTTTTATTTCTTTCCTCAAAACGTAAAACATCCTTGAACGTAATCCCGGGAATGAAATCCCGAGATCGAGAAAATAGCACGAGAACGGAGAGTTCATTTGAATTGATGAATAAAATGTAAATAATAAATGATTATTCAACTTCAATTCAGTGAAATCATGGGTTGTGCAAATTTGTTTCAAAGATTTTTAACCTTGGCTGTGTATTGCGTATCTACACGCGTACACGTGACCTGGCTTGTGCACAAATGAAGTTTCATAAACACATGCGCGATATGCGTGATTTGTTACGTTTTAAAACGTATTTCCAGTTCAATATTACATTTTAGTTCACTAATATTTTTTTATACGTTCAGTAATTTTATTTTTTTTTTAATCTTCGTAGAAAACCCAGTTAAAACCCTTTTCGTTGTAGAAATACGTACTAAATAATTTGTATACGGTCATTGAAGAATTTGATTAAAAATTAACGAAACAAATATTTATAAACAGATCGTTCAAAGAAGTACTACATGTCCAAAAGTCACTAAATTTACGGATATATTTTGGAAATTAGCGGCTAATCTGCAGAAAGTTTAGAAACGTGAAAAGAAATAAGGAATTAACCTTTATCATGATTTTACCCCTACAAATGTTTGACATTACACAGTATCTGACCAAAATCAAATGTCACCAGTTTATTTATTTATTCAAATTCAAATCTTAATTGGCTTTCAACCCAATAGATTTGTGACAAAATACAGCCAAAAAAAAACCCCAAAGTTTATGAAACAAATTAAAAGCATGCTCTTCGTTTTCCGCTTTTTGTTCATTTTGTAGCCATTAAGCTATGTAAATTTGGATTGTTATAGGTTTTTGTTTGCAATTTTAAAGAAAATTATTTTCATCTATAACGGTTTACTTGAATTGTTTTTTTTTTTCAATACGAGAGGTAAAAGTCCAAAACACAAGATAAATCAGGTTAATAGATAAATCAGGTTAATAGGTAGATCAGGTTAATAGATAAATCAGGTTAGTAGATACATCAGGTTAATAGATAGATCAGGTTAATAGTTAGATCAGGTTAATAGATAGATCAGGTTAATAGATAGATCAGGTTAATAGTTAGATCAGGTTAATAGATAGATCAGGTTAATAGATAGATCAGGTTAATAGATAGATCAGGTTAATAGATAAATCAGGTTAATAGATAGATCAGGTTAATAGTTAGATCAGGTTAATAGATAGATCAGGTTAATAGATAGATCAGGTTAATAGATAAATCAGGTTAATAGATAAATCAGGTTAATAGATAAATCAGGTTAATAGATAGATCAGGTTAATAATTAGATCAGGTTAATAGATAAATAATACAAGTTTTATTGTCCAAAATAAAAGTACACACAGATGAAAGGAGTTTTTGGATTTAATATTTCCCACAACAAATTATTCAGACACATAAAACTGGTATTATTCCTCATTAAATATGGTTGGTTTGGTTGGTTTATGGTGATTAATGCCACTTTCAACAATATTTTGGTTATATCGTGGCGGTCAGTTTTATTGGTGGAGAAAACCACTGACCTGTTGCAAGTCACTGACAAACTTGATCACATAATGTTGTATCGAGTATACTTCCTCATGAACAGTGTTCGAACTCACAACTTAAGTGGTGATAAGCACTGGTTGCACAAGTAGTTGTAAATCTAACTACCATACGATCACAACCATGATGGCCTCTCTCATTAAATATGTGCTTCTGGTTTTTGTGGTAGAAGGAATTTTGAAAAAGCAATGAGAAAAAAGATGAATTATGGTCCCATAATTTACTTGATGTAAAAATAGATTTTATTTTTAGCTTGACCTATTAATAATTTTTTTGTCATAACTTGTTTGTAGCTAGATATGAAATAAAAAAATAAAAAATTTGTAGGAAAAAGATGAAGGAAAGACAGAAGATGAAGGAAAGACAGAAGATGAAGACAAAACTGAGGAAACTCCAGAGAAAAAGGAGAAAAAAGAGGAAACCAGTGAAGACAAAAAGGTGAAATCAGTCAATTTAATAGACAATATACAGTTAAACCTCTATTAAACCTGTATTTAAAGGTCACCTTTTTCTTATCCTGTCATAGAAAATTTCATAATGAATTGAACCTCTTTTAAGAGGTCACCTGTCCTATAAGGCCACTTTTTCTTTGTTCCAAAGATGACCTCTTAATACATGTTTGACTGTACATACATTGTGGCAAATATAATATTTATTTGAACAAGCTTTAGAAACAGGAAGAAAGGTGAGTCTTTAGCGAGCTTTTCTTTTTCTGTTTTGAAGTGAGAACAAATAAATTTTATATTTCCTGACAATGGATGTGTATTGTGTAAATGTTTTTTAGCTTGATTAATTTTTAGCTCACCTTGCCAAAGGCCATGTGAGCTTTTGCCATCACTTGTCGTCTGTCGTACGTTGTAAACTTTCACATTTAAATCTTCTTCTCTGAAACCCCTGAACCAAGTTAAACCAAACCTGGCAGGGATGATCCTTGGGTGGGTCCCTTTCAAAATTGTGTCCGACAGACCCGCCCTCCATTCAAGATGGCTGCTGTTACTAAAAATAGAAATTTGTTCAATTGTCCATTGCTGCTTTATTGTAAATCGAAATGAGCTCAAATTTTAACTGCAGCTACATGACAATGAGTAGATTAACATATATTCTGGGTTTTTCTGTGAAATTTTTCTTTCAACCGATTTATACCGATTATACAAATTAGACATATTTTGATAAAAGATCACATTTAAATCTTCTCCTGTGAAACCGTTGAACCAATTTAAAGCAAATTTGGCTGGGATGGTCCTTGGGTGGTCCCCTTTCAATATTGTGTCCGACAGCCCCGCCCTCCATTCAAAATGGCTGCTGTTACTAGAAATATAAATTTCTTTAGTTGTCAATTTCTGCTTTATTACAAATCAAAATGAACTCAAATTTTAATTGCAGCTACATGCCAATGAGTAGTTTAACATATATTCTGGGTTTTTCTGTGAGATTTTTTCAGCCAGTTTATTCCGTTTAGGAATATTATGAGATAAAAAAAAACATCAAAATCTTTTGCTCAGAAATTTGAGTTGAAATGATCTTTGGGTGGCCCACTTTCAAAATTATGTGTAACACCCCCATTTTCTATCAACTTTAGATGTCAAATTGAAAACCAGGTGAGCGATTAGAGGCTCCTGAGAGCCTCTAGTTTTGGCCATTATCAAGTTTTTTCCTGTTATAATCGATCATCAAAACAACACTAGAAAATTAATCAAAATTTTACATAAAATTTTATCGAGTGCCAATCTAACAAATGCTTTTGTCTTGCTTTTTGATATGTAGATAATATAGATTGGTAGGGAGTTTAGGGTTATGGCATTTTACGCCACTTTCAACAGTATTTCAGTTATATCGTGGTGGTTAGTTTTATTGATGGAGGAAACCGGAGTACCCGCAGAAAACTACCGACCTGTCGCAAATCACTGGCAAACTTGATCACTTAATGAGCATGACTCAAACTGACAACTTTAGTGGTGATAGGTGATAGCACATTAGAACAAATATCAGAAGTGAAGCACCTTTACCAAGTTAATGTTTTTCTATCCTGATTTAGAATCCAAAATAATTAAGCATTTAAAGCTAAATAATAACTATGTGGTTAAACTGAGCAATTATAATTATTATAGTGTACAACATTATGTGATAAAGTTTGTCAGTGACTTGAACAGGTCAGTGATTTTCTCCGGGTCCTCTGGTTTCCTCCTCCAATAAAAGTGACTGTCACGATATAACTGAAATATTGTTGAAAGTGGCGTTAAATACCATAAAGCAAACAAACAAACAAACAAACCTAATTATATCCCACAATGATAAAACTGTGGATTTCAGGAGGACGATGATGAAGAAGAAGATGAACAAGACAAAGGAAAGTTAAAACCTAACGCTGGTAATGGTGCTGATCTAGAAAATTACTCCTGGAGGCAAACATTAGATGAAATCGAGGTTAACATATTTTATTATTTATTCTACTGTTAATGATTTATATATGACTGCTGATCTAGAAAATTACTCCTGGAGGCAAACATTAGATGAAATCGAGGTTAACATATTTTATTATTTATTCTACTGTTAATGATTTATATATGACCTTAAAAATGTTGTGTCTGATAATGGCATTGCAGTTTGTGATAAAAACATTCTGACAAACCAGCCCGAAAGGCATTTTAGATGAATATTTTCTATTTGATTAAGCATATTTTATGCAATTTTTCACTAGCCTGAAACAATTTTTGCTAGACTTGGGCTTAGGGCTAGTGCTTTTTGGTGCAGACTGGCATTGGTCTGTATAACTTTCCTTGGTCTTATTTTGCACAAATAAATAAAGATAAACAATATATATAGACAGTTGATTCCTCACATCTCAAAATGTATTATATAAACAAAATAATAAGACCAACGTTCTCTATATGCTGCAATGGAAGGAATTGAAAAATATAATTTCAAAAAAATTCTCAAGAACTGGCATATGACATTTAATTGTATTTGGAATGAAGTATTATTCTGAAATGCAGATTTTGTCTAGGGCAATGAAGATCAAGGGTCTAAGTAAGAAGTAAAAACCTGGGATCAAAAGATTAACATGGACTGTAAGGGGGAAATGACATGATTCATTTATATTGTGATATGTAGATTTATGTTTGCGTAAATTTAGGACACAATATTATTTGAAGCCTAAGTCCTTGTAGTCCAAAATTTAACTTATATGCTTGTGTATATTTTTAAAGGTATGATCCATAATGTAATAGTTATTCTGGTTTTATCCAGGGTACATAACGTAACACTTTCCTACTTAGGATTTATATTCCATTCTCCTGCCATTCTCAGGCAATATAAATCTTAAGGAAATGTTATATTATAAACCCTTTCTGAAACCGTAATAACATACATGTATATGTGTATAATGAATTATTGACCTGAAAAAATCTACTCATCAAAATTTTTTAGCAAGCACAATGGGATTCTGCTGTAACAAGATTTTTGTTGCAGAACTCAAAAGATGGAAACCTCCTCTCTTAACAACATTTCATATTTATGTGACCAATACACCAGACCCATAAATGTGTAGTCATTTTACTTAAAGAACAAATGTTTTTGTTAGGTTCTCTATTCTGCTTTCCTTGACCAATTCATTAAGGTATGTCAACACATCACAGTTAATTGATGCCAAACCACTTTATCAATGAATACATTCTGCTGAAACTACTGGTACCTTGATATATGTTTCTTTATTATAAATTTTAGGTCAGAATACCATTTAAAGTATCTTTCCCAGTAAAACCTAAAGATGTAGTGGTGGAAATTAATAAAAAGGTAAGTCGAGGGAACACCTTAAAAATCATCAGAGAAAATGGAGCTAAACTTGGAAGGAATGTTTCTTTGAAGGTCTCCATCAGATTTGATTTTCATTTCATTCAGAACTTCAACATGCCTGCTAGGCTAATTTTTCTTTGATTGGCTGAAATTTCAAATATCTTCTTAGAAACTAATTATATGATTGATGGACTTGTGGCTTAGA
This sequence comes from Bathymodiolus brooksi, assembly GCA_963680875.1. NCBI lineage: Eukaryota > Metazoa > Mollusca > Bivalvia > Mytilida > Modiolidae > Bathymodiolus > Bathymodiolus brooksi. The sequence goes on along the minus strand of OY804581.1, from coordinate 75,545,658 downwards.
AACTAATTATATGTGTGATGGACTTGTGGCATGTTAGGAATGTTTTCCTGATCTTATATGACCAATGGAATGATGATCGGAAATCCAAGATGACAACCGGGGGCAGTTGTGATCGTATGGTAGTTGAATTTACAATTACCTGTGTAATCAGTGCCTATCACCACTAAAGTGGTGAGTTCGAGCCCCGTTCATAGCGAGGAGTACTTGATACAACATTATGTGATAAAGTTTGTCACTGACTTGCGACAGGTCAGTGGTTTTCTCTGGGTACTCCGGTTTCCTCCACCAATAAAACTGACCGTCACGATATAACTGATATATTGTTGAAAGTGGCGTTAAACACCATATACCTAACCCCAAATCCAAGATGACAACCAACACTATATAATTTTTCTCAGAAACTCGATAGAAACCAAACTGTGTATGTATAATCATTGTATAGTCCCTTACAAAGTTTTCATTTGTGTGTCGATAGTAAAGCCAAGATGGCCCCACATTGGACATTGTTCAACATAATTCCCTATGGAAATTTGAATATAAAGCTGTTTTCTCATCAACTATAATCTTGTTTAAACTCAAACTCTGAAGATGAGAGATACAGGCTCAGGTGAACTTCTTGAACTCCTTCAGTTTTATGTTAAAGTGTCTTAACTGGTCATTACTTGACAATTTCTAAAAAAAAAACAATGTAAATTCACACCATGATATAGCAGGAATGTTGCAGAGGATGGCGGTAAATATCAATGTATCAATCAATATTTTCAGAAATTAAAAGTAGGATTAAAAGGACATCCACCCTTGTTGGAGGGAGAGTCGTATAATAATATAAAAATAGAAGAGTCCACGTGGATCATAGAAGACAGGAAGGTGTTAATACTTACTCTACAAAAGGTAGTTATAGTTCATTACATTAGTACTTAATTTAGTGTATAAAATTAAAATATAATCATGTTAAAAAAAATACATGTATATTGTTGAATTTGATTTTTCTTAATTCAGGGTAGTAACAAAAAAAATGTAGATATCTAATTTAGTTCACAAGACTTGTTTCTGGAATTACCTTCATCAGGTATGCTCAAAATCTGGAATTACCTTCATCAGGTACACTCAAAATCTGGAATTACCTTCATCAGGTACGCTCAAAATCTGGAATTACCTTCATCAGGTACACTCAAAATCTGGAATTGCCTTCATCAGGTATTCTAAAAATCTGGAATTACCTTCATCAGGTATGCTCAAAATCTGGAATTATCTTCATCAGGTACGCTCAAAATCTGGAATTACCTTCATCAGGTACGTTCAAAATCTGGAATTACCTACATCAGGTACGCTCAAAATCTGGAATTACCTTCATCAGGTACGCTCAGAATCTGGCATTACCTTTATCAGGTACACTCAAAATCTGGAATTACCTTCATCAGGTACGCTCAAAATCTGGAATTACCTTCATCAGGTACGCTCAAAATCTGGAATTACCTTCATCAGGTACGCTCAAAATCTGGAATTACCTTCATCAGGTACGCTCAAAATCTGGAATTACCTACTTCAGGTGCGCTCAAAATCTGGAATTACCTTCATCAGGTACGCTCAAAATCTGGCATTACCTTTATCAGGTACGCTCAAAATCTGGAATTGCCTTCATCAGGTATGCTCAAAATCAAAAGATTGGGAAGCCAAAGAGGTCAGTCAATAGAAAAAAATGAAATGATTGGAATATTAAAAGTAATTATTACATTGTATTTCAATGACACAGATGTTTTGTTTTTCTGTGCTGATTTAGAAAAACATTTTATTCCCAGATTTACTATCAAATATTTTTTTAACTTGCAATGATTCTAATTTACATAGTAACTTACAACCTGTACAATCAGTGCCTATCACCACTGAAGTTGTGAGTTCGAGGTGTACGCGATACAACATTATGTGATAAAGTTTGTCAGTGACTTGTGACAGGTCGGTGGTTTTCTCAGGATACTCCCGTTTCCTCCACCAATAAAACTGACCGCCACGATATAACTGAAATATTGTTGAAAGTGACACTAAACACCTAACCTTATTTCTTAAGTTTTAAGTGAAATATACTAATGTTTATTTAAAGTTAATATGATGGAATGTTTATTTAAGGTTAATATGATGGAATGTTTATTTAAGGTTAATATGATGGAATGTTTATTTAAGGTTAATATGATGGAATGTTTATTTAAGGTTAATATGATGGAATGTTTATTTAAGGTTAATATGATGGAATGTTTATTTAAGGTTAATATGATGGAATGTTTATTTAAGGTTAATATGATGGAATGTTTATTTAAAGTTAATATGATGGAATGTTTATTTAAGGTTAATATGATGGAATGTTTATTTAAGGTTAATATGATGGAATGTTTATTTAAGGTTAATATGATGGAATGGTGGAGTAGAGTAGTAACTACAGAACCTGAAATTAATACCAAAAAAGTAAATCCAGAAAATTCAAAGGTAGTATCATTTATATAGATATTTATAAATTGATAGTCCATAACTGGCCCAGTTGTTGAAATATTGTTACAATCTTTGCCTTTAAATTTTTTTTTCACCTACTTGCCCTAAAACCAAAATGTTTCTATTTATTAAAACAATTTCTTTCATAATTATCACTTGTCCGAATCCAGTTTTATTTGTCCCGGGCTTCAGGCAAGTGGGTTAGCGGCAAAGATGGTTGTTAGTGAGTTGTTAAAATTCCAACATCATATGTCTATGTCCCCCTTTTTTGTGTTCAGTGAGTTAAGGTGAGGGGTGATTGTTCATTTTGTTGATATTGGAGGGATTGTTGACCATCACTGTTTAAACTTTCTTTTCATAATAATTTTTAACTATTCATGTCTTTAGTATTTTAACGACTTGTTAGACTTAATCAAATTTGAACGAACTGTCCCTGATATTTTATAGTGTGACTTGTAGATAGCCATTGTCAATTTCATTTTCAATTTTTTTTTTTATTGTTTCAAGAAAAGATAAAAATTAGAAAAAGGAGCCGGACAGATGTGCCATACCCAATGTTGAATTCATTGGCGGTTCTGTATAAACTTCTTTATTACATAGATGTTCGTGAAGTACCGAGATTTACAAGTAAAAGAAAAATTGTTAATTCACTTTGTGAACTAAAAACATTTATTTCACTGTGTGATGTCACAGTACCAACATCGTCACCATCGAAAATATTATTAAGCGCCAGACAATGAAATACAAGTTACTTTATGAAACGTCTTATTAGCAGTGCCAGACAATGAAATACAAGTTACTTTATGAAACGTCTTATTAGCAATGCCAGACAATGAAATACAAGTTACTTTATGAAACGTCTTATTAACAGTGCCAGACAATGAAATACAAGTTTCTTTATGAAACGTCTTATTAGCAGTGCCAGACAATGAAATACAAGTTACTTTATGAAACGTCTTATTAGCAGTGCCAGACAATGAAATACAAGTTACTTTATGAAACGTCTTATTAGCAGCGCCAGACAATGAAATACAAGTTACTTTATGAAACGTCTTATTAGCAGTGCCAGACAATGAAATACAAGTTACTTTATGAAACGTCTTATTAGCAGTGCCAGACAATGAAATACAAGTTTCTTTATGAAACGTCTTATTAGCAGTGCCAGACAATGAAATACAAGTTACTTTATGAAACGTCTTATTAGCAGTGCCAGACAATGAAATACAAGTTACTTTATGAAACGTCTTATTAGCAGTGCCAGACAATGAAATACAAGTTACTTTATGAAACGTCTTATTAGCCCAAAACAAAATTATAAAATCTATGTAATGAAGAGTAAAACTATTCTGAATATCAAAAATAAATCACCTGTTGCCAAACAATGATGATAATTCATTTCATGCTCTGTCACACATTCATGAATTACTGCATTGTTCGGCTACTCATGACTTATTTTCTATATTCATAACGCAGGAGTAGTTTTACTATATTTAAGTGTTTTTCTCAGTTGTGTTCATGTTTTATTTTATATTAGTTGAGGAATATGTTCAATTTTTTAACAGGTTATATGATATAAGCTGGTTTGGGGGAGTTTATGCTTAATAAACCGTGAAGTGGTTTATGAAAAGCGTAAATGGTTTTAAACCAGGTTATGGAAGTATAACCTGTTCAAAAATTGAAGATATTCATTATAATTCAATTAAAATTTTTAATGACTCCTTGATTTTAATTATGATAATTTCATAGGGCTATTTGAATTTGTCGTTGGCAAATGAATATGTTGGCGACGTCACAATACCATCCCAGGTTATCAAGTATAATCAATTTTGCTCCAGGCGGATCAGTCAATCATATTGTAGTATTCACATCAAATTAAATTATTAAAATTGTATATAAATTTACAGCTGGCAGATCTTGATGGAGAAACAAGAGGGGTAGTAGAGAAAATGATGTACGATCAAAGACAAAAAGAATTGGGATTACCTACCTCAGAAGATAAAAAGAAACAAGATATTCTAGGAAAGTAAGTCATTTAGATTTGTCTTAAATCAAAATGTGTAATTTTGTCAAGATTTTAAAAAATAATTTAATATTAAATCGTCAACCAATTCTCATCACAAAACATTGAAACTTTCTCCATGAAATAGAATAACAATACCTGCATTTCGTTATGTGGTATAAGAAACTAAAAGGGCCCAATATTTTCAAAATTGATGAGGAATAAGTTTGTTATACAACCTGCCAATCATATTGGCAGATAGATCTGAAAGGTGATATCTTTATAGATGATAGTCATGGCTGATGAGAAACGAGTCAAAAGAGGGTAAAATGGGTTAATTTCATATTTACTCTATACAGTCAAACCTGCTTTAGTGACCACCTCTATTAAGTTACAGTCAAACCTGCTTTAATGACCAACTCTATTAAGTTACAGTCAAACCTGCTTTAGTGACCACCTCTATTAAGTTACAGTCAAACCTGCTTTAGTGACCACCTCTATTAAGTTACAGTCAAACCTGCTTTAGTGACCACCTCTATTGAATTACAGTCAAACCTGCTTTAGTGACCACCTCTATTAAGTTACAGTCAAACCTGCTTTAGTGACCACCTCTATTAAGCAATAACTTAACCTGCCTAATGTGACCATATTTCACTGTTTCCTTGGAAGGTCACATAAGACAGGCTTGACTGTATATAAGGTTAATTATCCCCCCGCCAACGAAGTTGCGAAGGGATATAGTAATGCTACTGTCCGTCCGTCCTTCCGTAACATCCATGTGAACACTCTAGAATCAACATCCTTCAATGGATTTTGACCAGACTTGGTACATACTCAGTCCTTAAGAGAATCTCGAACCCTATTGATTTTCAAGGTCAAAGGTCAAGGTCACCAGGTCAAATTTTTAGGTGAGGGGATACACCACGCTTTGCGTTGCCCTTGTTATACTAGAATTCAGGTGACAAGCTTATTGTGTCCACATTTATTTTGTTATTCTCGTACTATGATAGTCTATCAAACAGATCATGCTCCATAGGCAATATTAAATACTAGATGGATATATTTTAAAACTACAGATTACCATGTATTTGTTTGTCCTATAAGTCTTTCAATTGTCTGATAAGGACGACTGACTGAAAATTAGGAATGTATCAGTAAAACTGGGAATGGAAGAGATGGGGGGTAGGAAGCTAAGTGATGAACAACTATGTACATGTATAACGTAGAAGAAAATCTCCATAATTGACCTTTAACAGGAATTGATAGCATTTGTTAAATCAGGAAAATGTAACCAACCCATATTAATAAAAACGTAGATGTCTTATTTAGTGTGCAGTGCTTTTCTAGAATAACATTCACCAGGTACACTCATAATCAAAAGATTGGAAAGACAAATCATTTAAAAGTCTTTAGAAGTAAGAAAATCATAAGGCCTGACAGGATTGACAAAATTGTCTATGGTCACCTATACCCCAGGAAGGAGAACAGTAGTTTTATCATGATCTTTCTATCATTTTCTCTTCTGTTCCAAAGTGTGCTATTTTTTGTTTTTCATTATATTAACTATGTATTTCTTTTATTTTTCTTGTAGATTTATGAAACACCATCCAGAAATGGACTTTTCGAAGTGTAAATTTAACTGATACTTTGTCATATATTTAATTACATTGTCACACATTTATAAATCATCGTGTAATTTGTTATCATCTTTTATACCATGGAGGTATTAAGAACAAATAGATTCAACTTATTTGTACTGACAAGGGGAGACAATACTACAGTGAAACATGTCTAAACCAAACCCTGAATAAACTGGAATCCTTTATAAACCAAGCATTAAATAAACCAATGTAAGAAATCTTTGTTAATTTAACCTATGTAAACCAAACACTTGTCTATTTCTAAATCAAAGCTTGTTAAGAAGTTGTGTTTAGACAGGATTCACTGTATAGGTACAGTATCTGTATTAGAAGATTAGAAACAGTAATTAGTTATTGTACATTTACTGATTACATTTTATTAGTAGCATGATTACATTGAGAAAGTAAACTGGTATAAATTTGCAATAGTAAATTGTCAGATTGATGTGTTCAGATACAATAAATTTATCAATATTCTGATGCAATAATTTAAGATCCTCTAACTTTTCCCACTCATAATAGTAGTTGATGTGGAGATAAAATGCTTTGTCCGTCCTCCAATCTTACAATAGTTTAACTTATAACTTGATTTCCTTTCCACTATGTCTTGTACAATGACATGCCACTCATGGAGTCATCTTTGATGGGCACTACACCAGTTTTAAAACTAGGTCTACTTTACCTACATTTTACACTTCACTCAATTTGGTTTACTTTTGTGTTTAGCAGTTTCTTGGTTACTAGTTTTAGTAGAATAGTGTGTGGGGAAAGTTTGGATGCTGCTCCTTTGTTTTAAAATATGGTCAAGTTTAACACTTTTTTTGTTGATGCTACAAAATTTTGTTATATACAAATATGCAACCTGTATAAATATGTCTGAGGCCACGGTATTGCATCATTTAGAATTTTGAACTATTAATGAATTTTAGTCTAAAATAACAAATATCGTCAAATCATATGGATGTTTGTTAGACTATTTTTTTCTAAATTGACCATCATAAAATCATAGCTTTTTTTACCATTAGCAAATAAAGAGATAATTTATATAGAAAAATCATAAAAAAAACATCGGGTGAATTTCATGGTTACATCCTCATGTCAGATGACATGTCTTTAAAAAAGAGGGTAAAACCTTTAGAACTAGTGTGAACAAGTTCATCAAATGTTATTGTACAAGACCAGAAAGTTGTTAAACAAATAACTGAGATAATTTATCTTCTGTAGAAGTCACTCTAAGTTGGTCATTTTTATAAATGATTATAAATTGCTGTAAATACATGTAATTATATAGAATGTATAATTGCTGTAAATACATGTAATCATATAGAATGTACAATTGCTGTAAATACATGTAATTATATAGAATGTACAATTTATGCAATGACTATTTAATTTCAAATACACACGAAGTAGTTTCAGAATGTTTTGTTTTATAATATACTGGATATGAGGATGCTGAATTTTTTCTTATAACAATTTTTTGTCCTGTGATTCACGAAGCAACTTTGATTCATCACGATTAAGAAATTTGTAATCAGGATTTTCTGTTGTAAATTGTAATTGGGCACCCCTGCTTCCCCTAATATCTATTATATTGACTGCATTAATTAAATTTATTGTTTCAAAAAAAGTTTATTTGAAATCCTCTCAGAGCATAGAACCCATATGCAAGCAATAATTCAGTCAGTTGTATTTGAGTTTAGCCATACATGTTAAGCCAAAGACTTTTCTAATATGCAACTGAATACATTTTCTTTTTAATTTAAAGATGTGTTTGCACGGTCAAATATTTTCTTTAAATTCATTTCAAACTCGACCTGTTCACCTGTTTCAAGCACAAATTTGACAGTCTAAACATGTCATCGAGCACATTTAATGTATCCCATAAAATATTGGAAGGGAGTTAGATAAGTGTTTTGACTCATATATGTGTTTGAAAAATGTGTGTATGTAAAGTTTGAAGTGAATTTGAGGGAAATATTTGAGCATGTAAACACACCTATAATGTCACTGTGTGGTGTAAGTATGTAAACACACCTATAATGTCACTGTGTGGTGTAAGTATGTAAACACACCTATAATGTCACTGTGTGGTGTAAGTATGTAAACACACCTATAAAGGTGTGCATGTAAGTTTGAAGTGAATTTGAATGAAAACTTTGAGCATGTAAACACACCTATAAGGTCATTGTGTGGTGTAAGTATGTAAACACACCTATAAGGTCATTGTGTGGTGTACTATGTAAACACACCTATCAGGTCATTGTGTGGTGTACTATGTAAACATGATACTACACAAATCATTTGCTTTTATCATGTATGATTTATTGACATTTCTATATGTGTTCATGATGTGATATATATGTTTGTTTGTTATAGATGGTAAAAGATGCGTCGTCATGTTTCATTTTCATTTTGTAAATGCACAAATATACATACTGTGTTATAAATGTGGCCTAGTTAGGTCAATAAATGTCATGAAATGGGTTTGAGGACCAGGAAGAGTATTAAACAGTTTCTATCAATTGTTTTTTGTCACTCTGTTTAAGCCTGTTTATGTCTTCACTTTTACTGTAGTTCTGTTGAGATTTAAATATTAGAAGAAATGTAACAATGGCCACAGTACAATATAGGAAATCCACATATTTTACTCCCAACAAGTGTAGAAAAATGGTGATGTATTAAACAAATAGACTACATGCACATTCCCTATTTGATTCTAATATGATACATTTTTTATTGGAGTTATTTCCCTTACGACGGGCAAAATGGTACCTGTTCTAGCGCAATGAAAGGACAAAGAATTTGAGTATACAGTAGAGTTCGTTTATAGCGAAGTCCAGGGGACTCTCGATCTTATTTTGTTACAGGCATCGTTCGTTATAAGAGAAATAATGTAGAATTACCTCCCCTTTTGCAAAATGATGTATTTCAAGTGATGCGTAACTGTTTTGTTTGCTTTGTTTTGTTATTTTTTGACAGATAATAATGTTTTTACTTCGATGATTTTATTGTAATAAAATACTTTCAGTGGATTTTGTTTTGTGAGTCTTTGTTTTTTTGTAACACCATTCATAATGCAAGCTATGTTGAGGAATAAATTAACATGACCTACACTGTTAAAATATGACATCGTTTTTCTGAATAGAGAAAAACAAATACGAGAATTGTTGAATAAAATTTATTAATTCAGTAGTTAAAATAAAATTGATCTGATCTGATATTTTGTATCAAGATCTATTGCCTTTCTCTTTCTGCTAGCCATACTGATTACTGAATGATCACCACGAGAATGTTTTACCATATTTATGACAATGTTCGGCTTGCAGTGTGAAAAACAACGGTAGAATTAAAATTTAAAAGCCGCTTTGTTGTTTAATTGAAGAGTCTATGAATGAATTAATCTCACACATGACTTTGTTTTTAATTTCTTTAGCTTGTGCATCCATTCATTAAAATTTAGATTACGTTTTATTAATTTTTAATGCAATAAATTAGCATGTGTGTTAATCATTAATACCCATTTTATTGTTTGAATATTTTAAAGAAAAGTCTTGATTGACATCATTAACAACATCACAGGTGGGATTATTGATTTTTCAATTATCGATAACGGAAGTGTCAAGTGCCATTCTAATATGTGATCGTCCATGCGTAACGGAAGACAGGTAAACAATTTGTTTGTTCAGCAATTTTCTTGGTTATATCAGGTCAATTTTGAGTAATAAAAACGTTTGGCTTTAAAATTCTCTTCGTTATAAGCCTGATTTTCGTTATAAAAAATTCATAATAGGTCTTCAAAAATAATTGTTTAAATAGCGATTGGACCGGGATTTATCTTTACTTCATTTTAAGCCTGATTTCGTTACAAGCCTATTTGTTATAAACGAACTCTACTGTAATTTACTTATAATTTGTAGATATTTCAATATTGTAAAAAATCAGAAGATAATTTTGAGGCAAATAGAAAATTCACAAGTTGTTATAACATTGAAAATTTTGCACAGATTATGGGGAAAAATATGTTTGTTTTTTTTTCATATGACCTTTAATTTGCATTAAAAGGGATCCATAGCCCACATTAAAGGGAAATAACTCCTATAATATCGTGTAAAATTGTATAAGTTAAGAATCGAGTCAGAAATGTGTAAATTGTCTATTGATGTTTTATACACTGTAAAATTTTAGTATGCAAAGCATTAGCCATGTTCGTCACAATCGTTTGGTTTGGTTTTATGGTGTTTAACACCACTTTCAACAATATTTCAGTTTTTTTGGTGGAGGAAACCGGAGGACCTGGAGAAAACCACCGATCTGTCGCAAGTCACTGACAAACTTTATCACATAATGTTGTACACCTCGCCCTGATCGGGATTTGAACCCACATACGATCAAGGCCACGATGGCCCCTGGTCACAATTGTGTATTTATACCAAAACTAAATACTTGTCATCATGACATCAATAGTAAATTGTCATTTTCACCTCATTGTGTGTAAATAATCACAAGTAAAAAATAAATTATTAAAGTTATATTTCTTGGTTTTTACTGTTTATATTATCAATGTATAATCACTTCTCTCAATAAATAATATTTACCGGTATACATATTGCACATAATACAAAAATTCTACATTTGTTTCCGTAGCAACAGAGCAACAATTTAATTAAATATTGTTATTGAATTATAGCAAAATCACTAAACAACAACATACAAGTCAAGAACAAATGTTTAAACATTTTTACATTTATATAAAAAAATGTAATGTTCTCTTATCTTAACTTTGACAATCACTGTGGCACACTGCTTCCACAGGGGCTAGGTGTGTCCGATTAATTTTTACTACATGTATATAATACAACAAGGGGAAGAACTCACTTGCTTGCATTTTTTTAAGTGGTCGTGTTAAATTAATCGTAACTTCGGAATGCCTTAATATTTACATAAAATGTTTCCACCAGTCGAAAGCCAAGTAATTTTCCTTTCCAAAGACACCCCAATTGTTAGTGTAGGCCTCCGAACTGCTGAGGTAAGCTACACGAACCAAAAGAAAACGGCGTGAAAATCGGACGCACCTAGCCCCTGTGACTGCTTCTGTTGGCAAAATATCTTTTTATTTTCAAGTTTGATTTATAAGGATAATGAAGAGTCAAATCAATTTAGACCGATCTGGCACAAAATGGTAGTCTCCCATAGGAGAGATTTCTGGAGACAAGTGTCTGTTTTATCAATATTTCTTTTTTATAAAAACCATTAGTTGAAAAAATAATTTGTTTCATTCATTTTCCAAACCCCCCCTCTAAAAATGCAAAAAGTAAAACATGATTAGACACGATGATTTGATAACTACTTGATGTGTGAAGCACTTGTCTATTTTTAATGATACTAACGGCGCTAGTTGGAATCCCGTTCAGGCAAGTTGTACTAGATACAACATTGAAGTTTGTAAGTGCCTTGTGGCAGGTCGGTGGTTTTCTCTGGATACTCCGGTTTCCTCCAACAATAAAACTGACCATCATGATATAATTGATATATTGTTGACTGGCGTAATATATCATAACCCCCCCTTTCCACAGGTGTGTAAAAACAGACTATAAATGTTCATAAAAGGACAGAAGATTTATATTCCCCATGTCTTCTTTAATTTTTCCATTGTCACTTCCTCTGATTCATCAGCACTTTTCACTGTAAATTGTAAACCAAACTTGATGTCACTATGGCCGAAATTGTCACCAATGTATCTTTCATCGGCAGGTTCACTTGCAGGCTGCCATCTACAACATAAACAAAAATTTAGTTGTCTGGTATATTCTAATTAAAATACTATCAAAAGGTTTAGATGGTCATCAAAACAAACAAACACCTCTCGTATGAAACCATTGAACACAAATAAGACCACAATATATGGCGTTGTAATACATGTATTATTATAAATATGTTCTTGACTGAGGAATTGTGGTAGATCTGTCTCTTTATAATGTATTCCACTGTACAAGATACTAGTAACATATAATCGGCAAATTGGACATTTTCCCTTTGATGTTTGCCACTGATAAAGTCTGGATCACTGAACTGATCTTGATCCATCAAAATATTACGTCAGTTTGTAACTTGCATGCACTATTTTATTGGTCAATCTGACGTAAAACACATTATGATGGCACCGATAAAAACAATAATGTCAGTTCTGAAGGCCTTGACAGACATTATCACAAATATCCCAACTCATTCTATCGGACTCGCTGAGATATTAGTAATAATGTCTATCTCGACCTTCAAAATTGCTGTTATTCAATATGTATTGAACATTGTCAGGATTTCAACTCCTACAGTTACATTGTCAGGATTTCAACTCCTACAGTTCCTGTAACAGCAGGGAAATATTGCAGTCATCACTAGTATTTACAATCATGTAGATGACATTAATGATGAAGATTGTTGTATCAAAACAGAATCAGATTGAGCAAACATTGTAAAAAATTAATTCTTATTCTTTAAAAGATTGAAATGTGAAACAATTACAGATGAACGTACAATGACAGACGTGACATGATTCCTATAAGTTACACCTCCCTTAAAGGTCCTATTTATCCCTTAAAGGGCCTATTTATCCATTAAAGGGCCTATTTATCCCTTAAAGGGCCTATTTATCCCTTAAAGGGCCTATTTATCCCTTAAAGGGTCTATTTATCCATTAAAGGGCCTATTTATCCATTAAAGGGCCTATTTATCCATTAAGGACTGAAATCACATTTGTCAATACATTGTTATTTTCACCAACACATTTTGAAGCAAACATTTACTTGTGATTTCTTTTGAAATTTTAAAAATGTTTAATGATATCTTCATGCTACGAAATACCTCGTATCACAACTAATCCTGAGAAAATCTGTCAGGTTGGCTGTTGACATATGAGCTGTTCTGAAAAAAAATACAGTCACTGATTTAAAAGACAGCAATTGAAATAAATTAATATATATTTACACCTATATTTGCTGAAACATATACAAAATACTGAGGTAAACAAACTATTACTGCATTTTCTCCTTACATGATATTATGTACTACATTTGTAATTGGGTAGAATAAAACGTTAAAATATGACATATAAACATTTACTTTACCACTATTGCAAAAGTACATAGAAAACTGTCATTAGAGACCACACCTGTCAACAAACTGATCTTTCAAGTTAGGTATTCTTTAAAAAGATGTTTGTATAACACTAATAATGAAGAGTTGTGTCATAATGTGGTCTCACAAAACAAGGTTGCTGTCAAATGTTGGTCTCTAAGAGACAGGTATCATTTCATTAGGTTCTCTAATTACAAAAGTACATTTTAATGAAAAAATATTTTGGAATTAATAGAATAGGTAATGCAAACTTAAATGTTGTACAATACCCCATTGTAAAGATTAAAACATCTCCAGCTTTAAAATCTGATGTCTTCCATTGTCCTCCAAATTTCTCAGTTATCTCCCATGGATCTGTAGTAAACCACCCTGTACCTGTAATAAAATGAACAAATAATATATACAACACTGTCAGAACAGTTTCAAAACCTAATAGTAAAATCTTAGAAACAGGCAAAATAGATACCCTGGCTAGGTCAAGGCACTTCAATATAAAGTGGCAGGGTTAAACTCCTTTTATTGGCCCAAGTCTCCCTTCTTAGTGAAATAATGAGGTCATGCAAGTGTTTTCCACTTGTGAGTTAAATGTCAATCCTTACATATAACTAACTGAGTGAACACCCAGTCATAATCTTGAACTATATACATTATATAAAAGATAGATATTAAATTTGAGAAACAAACATTGAAAACTGAACTAAAAGCAGACTTAACAGCACATAGAATATCAGATAATATAGGGTTAGGGTTACCGTTTTTAATGCCACTTTCAACAATATTTCAGTTATCGGTATTATCATGATTCTCAATTCAGTAGATTATATTTTAGACTTAGTCTGTTTCCGTGGTTTCAAGGATTGTTTTATATTTTTTCGAGTTGTTCCATTTTCAGTACTTATTACCTTTAAGCCTAGCAGCCTCAACATCAAGATGTCCGTATGTTTTCTGGAAATACTGAAAACTAAAATATAATAAATTGATTTTATTAAACACATGTACTAGTGGAGAATTCAAAATCAGTATTCTGATTGGTCACTGTAACACATTCCACATGGTTCTTCAATAGTTATTATGAAAATAGAAGTATAAGACTTTAATATAAATAACTGAGAATGTTAACTACAGTCAAACCTGTCTATAAAGGGCACCTATAACAAGTCACTGTCTATAAAGGGCACCTATATATAACAAGTCACTGTCTATAAAGGGCACCTATATATAACAAGTCACTGTCTATAAAGGGCACCTATATATAACAAGTCACTGTCTATAAAGGACACCTATATATAACAAGTCACTGTCTATAAAGGGCACCTATAACAAGTAACTGTCTATAAAGGGCAGCCTCATTTTTCCAATCAAGGAATAGTGCATATAATTTTAACCTGTATATAAAGGGCAACTGCTCATAAAGGCCACATTTTCAGGTTCCTTTGAGTGACCTTTATATACAATTTTGACTGCAGTTAAAACTTGTTGCATTCCATTGCTTTAATTATATAATAACTTAATGTCAGTTATATTCAAAAATGGTTTAATATCAACTCTTGTCTACTTGTAGAAAAATAATTCCATCACAGGAATCCTCTTCACTTGTATCTCTGATAGATTATGAAAAGAAAGTTTACTGGAGCAACACGACGGGTGCCACTAGTGGAGCAGGAACTGCTTACCCTTTCAGAGCACCCGAATTCACCCCTGGTTTTTGGTGGAGTTTGTGTTGTTAATTCTTTAGTTTTCGGTGCAGTGTTTTGTAGATCATTGTTTGTCCTTTTGTCCTTTTTCTTTTGGCCATTGTGTCTGTCCTTCCTCGATTTATGGATTCTGATTACCCCTTTGATATCTTCAAACTCTTCTTATAAACAGTGATGGTCAACAATTCCACCAATATCAACAAATTCAGGCCCTGGATTGTAACTTCCACCAAAGAAAAGTGGGGCTAACCTTGCCTGTCTAGAGAGATTGAACTTTCATAAAGAAATCATTTAGAAGAACCAATATTTTTACATTAGTTCCCTTTTATAAGGCTCCTCCCACCAAAATCCACCACTCTTGTCAGGTCAGATTTAAGATGTAATGAGATGGACAAATACTACTAAATTATTCTCCCTCAGGAGAGGCCACTTTTTCATTGCAGAGGCCTTATAAGAGGGGGGTTACTGTATTTGGTTTCTACTGTTTAAAATATATTCCACAATAACTGTGAATTACCTTTATAAAGAAATAATTTCATGATTATCTGTGTCTGCTCCTCAGTAACCTTACCTTTCTAGTGAGTTGGACCCTTCACAAACCACCAAAGTACCCATTTCTATCGTTGTATCACCAAATGGGGTCCACATTGTGTAAAGATTTGGTGTTCCTCTATTCATGTAGACCCTATCCACATGGACTCCAGTAAAGGCCTCTCTATATACTCCTCTAACAGACAAAAGAAACAAATTTTATATTACTCTGTATAAGATAAGAATAAGAATTTTTACTCTGTATATGATCATACTTTTGGCACACAAGGAATGTCAATTATTTTGTGCCTGTAAGGTAAAGTACTTAACAATTCAAATAGATATAATACAAAATTCTAAATTTACTGTCAATGCATTTTACACAGCATTATTTGATTAAATAATATACCAGTAATAAAATTTATTGATTGTATGGTAATGTGAGTTCGTTAAAATACATGTAAACAGAAATAAAATAGTAGTTTTTTTAATCTAATTACACAATACAGCCAGGATCAGATTTAGAGGGAGGTGTACTAGGTATGCCAGAAAAAAAAAACAAATGGGCAAAGTATATGTGCTATACAGCATTTAATTTTTCAGAGTATTATGACTTATTCCTTTGTCCCCCCCCCCTCCCTGCTCCCCCTATAAGGGCTCTACCTTATACCTGCTGGGACCTAGGCTGTTAAGCCTCATATATTTCATGCCCCTTAACATAAAACCACACCTGTGCCTGGCAGAGCATGAAACTTAACAAAGAAAAGTACCTTAACCATTTGTAATCAAATGTCCTTGATTCTTCACCAAACAATCTTCTAAAGAAATCTTTAGCTGAAATTAAACAGCAATTGAACATAAGAACATATTATTTTATTTAAGCACATGCATGTTTTAAAGTTAGAAAATACATTTTTGCTCAATTTATTTTTTAAGGAGATTTTTTAAAACATCATCCTTTACAAACAGTGAACCCCACATTGAATCTGATTAAATGTTCACATGATGATGTTCTTGATAATTTAATACTTTGATCCCATTAGCCCTGCAATATTTGCATACCTGTTCCTGGGCAAGTTTTTGGAAGAATGGACTGGAAAGTGGTGGGTCAAGCATGAGGAGAGGATTGGAAAGCTGGGGCAAGCTTTCAAAACTGGCAAGCAAGAAAAAAAGTCGTTTTTGTTTTCATGCTAAAAATTCACCCCACTCGCTTCCCATGCCCTCTAAAGAAAAGTACTATTTACTTCCTCAATAATTTACAGTATAGTGTTTGTTACATATGGCCAGCTATTAAAAAGTACAGTTCAGCTTGTAACACAATCACATCCATTATATTATTATAACAATATTAACTTTAATTACCCCTATACTTACGTCTATGTCCTTCTAAAACAGCTTTAATACTATTTGCATGTGTTATATTTCGGACTCCCTACAAAACACAATTTAACAAATTATGAATATTGTATCTAAAGTTAATACATGTTGTGTATACACCAAATCTCCAGATGATGCACTGTTGGCCTTAACTACAGCATACTTTGTGAATGAATTTGGGGAACAAAATATATAAACTTTTCAAACTACATTTACCATCCCTATATATATGTATAATACCCTCATGGGCAGATGAATGCATTTCTCAACATTTTTCCCACTTGTGCTTATACAACAATACTAAGCTTATAGTTTCTGGCACTCTACACATACCAACTGTCCCATCACCCCTGCTGTTCTCTTGTTCTTCAGTGTAATAGTACACTGGTACTCTACACATACCAACTGTCCCATCACCCCTGCTGTTCTCTTGTTCTTCAGTGTAATAGTACACTGGTACTCTACACATACCAACTGTCCCATCACCCCTGCTGTTCTCTTGTTCTTCAGTGTAATAATACACTTAACTCTTTCAAACTTTAACTTGCCTCCATAAAAGGTATACATCCATGACCACACCTGGCTTCCAGTACACCCTTGGGCCATGGTTCCACGAGTTTTCCCTCCCCTTGTTTGGCTACATACTGTAAAACTGTTTCTCTAGCAGTTAGGACTTCCTGTCTGTCATGTAAACCCCGAATAAACAGGTACCTGGTAAAACAACACTTTCATTTAGAACCGAAAATCGTATAGATAATGCATTTATTACCATATCTAACAAGTGGAGATAATTTACCTGAATGTTGATGCATTGTTTGTTTTCTTTATGAATCATAAGTGCGAGGTTTACCCGACAACATTATGTGATAAAGTTTATTAGTAACTTGTGGCAGGTCGGTGGTTTTCTTCGGTTATTCCGGGTTCCTCCACCAATAAAACTGACTGCCACGATATAACTGAAATATTGTTGAAAGTGGTGTTAAACACCATAAACCATAAACCATGAATCATAAGTGAAGTATTGTTCGCATGACCTTTGACAACAAGCAATCGATTTTATAAAATCATAAGGAATAAAAATGTATGTAGATATCTAATTTAGTTTCTGGAATAGTCTTCATCGGGAGCCATTAGGGGCAAGTAAACCAAAGGGCATAAACAGGAAAGCCAACATTTGCTAAGGTTGCCTAAGTCTGAGAGAGATTGACTTGTTTTAATAATAATTACATTATTTAGGAACTGTACATTTCAAACATAAATATACCTGGTGAACCATGACAACCGAATCACTCACTAGGAAAATATCCCTTACAAAGTATGTAGATTTATAAGAAAAGTCTGAAGATACCAATGGGTTAATATTAGAAGTCGTAATTCGTAGGACAAACAATATACAATTATAAATTTGCGCTGTTAATTTGCGACGATAGGAACTGTTTAGTGGAAATATGCCTAGTTTGACTGTTAACTTGTATTAATATTGGAATATACAAATAAGTTTTGAACAGCTCGATTCTAAAAATACGAAACATAGCATAAATGACCTTGGAGCATTATCTGTGACACTAGTTCTTTTGTGTGTACGCGACAGTACACAGACGGTAAATGTGAATGTTAATTAGTAATTCGTTGCCATTTGACAATAGACAATATACACGATATTCATACACACCAATCTTTAGCTACTTATTGGCTTATAACGACATTGACAAATACGTGTTTATATACACATCATTGTGGGCTATATACATAGAATATATAGATAAATACTGTGAGAAACGACTACCGGTCGTGACAAATACCGGTACAAACAATTTATATTTACCCCTTTGATTGTATTTCTTTGTGTAAAGCCTCTGTGTCGTCCAGGAGGTGGTTACAGTCCTGTAGTTGTTGTAGTTTGTCTGATGGGAACTGAACTGTTTGTGTCCCGAGTTTTACTGTCCTAGTCGCCATATTTCTCCATGATATTTATAAATTCCTATTTCTATATTTAGAATAACATGTCTATTTTATCTTCATTTGTTGATGTGTAATGTTTACCCTGAGTACGGTTGATATCAACACGTTACGATATAAATGCGACATAAAATGTAATTATTATTAATGGCACTCTTCCCTCGGACATGGGGGACCTTCGCTGTGGCTATTCTGCTTTAGGCACTTTGGTTTTCTTGGTCCCAGCGATTTTTAAATTATTTGGCTTTCAAATATTTAGGCTTCGAGCGAAGGTTATAAAGCTTTGTGTGTATTAACTTTGATATTTACATTTTTATTATCGTATATGTATATGTATATGTGCATATAGGCCTATCACATCAAGAATTTGAACAAGTAAGTAGCAGTTATCATAGGCAGGGGCGGATCAAAGGGGGGCGCGCCCCCCCCCCCCCCCCCCCCCCCTAAAATTGGAAAAAAATATGTTTTTTTTGGCGTAAAATCGTGATTTTTCACACGAAAAACCTCCAAAATTTTCGCGTCTCCCTCCGCTCGGCGCAATTTTTTTAAGTGCGCCCCCCCAACTTGAAATCCTGGATCCGCCCCTGATAGGTACCCGATTTGTGGACCCCCCCTTTTTTAATTTTTATAAATTCATCACTTTTGTGGGACGTTTTCATTATAAACAGTGTTGAACAACTTCAAACATTACCAAAAAATCGATCCGAGATCGATATAAGCCCATTTCTAAAACGAACACAAAAACCCTCCTCTACTAAGAAGAATAGACTAGAGGAGGGTTTTTATGTTTCTAGAAATGGGTGTATATCGATCTCGGATTGAGTTTGAACCATTAGGAACCCCTGGTTCAGAACATTCCTGGTTAACAGCAACCTCTATCAAGGAAACCATGATAGGAAACACAATCTCTGGAATATCGGATCAATGGAGAGATGTATTTTCCATATGCAGGTAGCGCTGGAATGCTGCTACATATAAATGGAAAGTTCCTACCAAAATTAAATGTCGATATTTTTGCTATTTTATATAAGAAGAGTAAATATATCAAAGGGGTAATCAGAATCCGTAAATCGAAGGACAGACCACACAATGACCAAAAACAAAAAGGACCAAAAAAGGTAATCAGAATCCGTAAATCGAAGGACAGACCACACAATGACCAAAAACAAAAAGGACCCAAATAAAAACGATATACAAAACACTACACAGAAAATGAAAGATCAAGGAACACGACCCCAATGAAAAAGCCGGGATGAAGTTAGATGACCCGGAAGGTTAAAAGAGGAACACGAACCCCACTGAAAAAGCCGGAGTGAAGTTAGATGCCCCGGAAGGTTAAAAGAGGAACACGAACCCCACTGAAAAAGCCGGAGTGAAGTTAGATGCCCCGGAAGGTTAAAAGAGGAACACGAACCCCAATGAAAAAGCCGGAGTGAAGTTAGATGCCCCGGAAGATTAAGAGAGGAACACGAACCCCAATGAAAAAGCCGGAGTGAAGTTAGATGCCCCGGAAGGTTAAAAGAGGAACACGAACCCCACTGAAAAAGCCGGAGTGAAGTTAGCTGCCTCGGAAGGTTAAGAGAGGAACACGAACCCCACTGAAAAAGCCGGAGTGAAGTTAGATGCCTCGGAAGGTTAAAAGAGGAACACGAACCCCACTGAAAAAGCCGGAGTGAAGTTAGATGCCCCGGAAGGTTAAAAGAGGAACACGAACCCCACTGAAAAAGCCGGAGTGAAGTTAGATGCCCCGGAAGGTTAAAAGAGGAACACGAACCCCACTGAAAAAGCCGGAGTGAAGTTAGATGCCCCGGAAGGTTAAAAGAGGAACACGAACCCCACTGAAAAAGCCGGAGTGAAGTTAGATGCCCCAGAAGGTTAAAAGAGGAACACGAACCCCACTGAAAAAGCCGGAGTGAAGTTAGATGCCTCGGAAGGTTAAGAGAGGAACACGAACCCCACTGAAAAAGCCGGGGTGAAGTTAGATGCCCTGGAAGGTTAAGAGAGGAACACGAACCCCACTGAAAAAGCCGGGGTGAAGTTAGATGCCCCGGAAAGTTAAGAGAGGAACACCAACCCCACTGAAAAAGTCGGGGTGAAGTTAGATGCCCCGGAAGGTTAAGAGAGGAACACCAACCCCACTGAAAAAGCCGGGGTGAAGTTAGATGCCCCGGAAGGTTAAGAGAGGAACACAAACCTCACTGAAAAAGTCGGGGTGAAGTTAGATGCCCCGGAAGGTTAAGAGAGGAACACCAACCCCACTGAAAAAGCCGGGGTGAAGTTAGATGCCCCGGAAGGTTAAGAGAGGAACACGAACCCACTGAAAAAGCCGGGGTGAAGTTAGATGACCCGGAAGGTTAAGAGAGGAACACGAACCCCACTGAAAAAGCCGGGGTGAAGTTAGATGCCCCGGAAGGCTAAGAGAGGAACACGAACCCCACTGAAAAAGCCGGGGTGAAGTTAGATGCCCCGGAAGCACTAGTGGTACCCATCACGTTGCTCCTGTTACAAACTCGGTGATAAGTCATGAATGAGGACATGACCGAAAAGTGCTTACGACAAGTGGAACAAATATTTCGTAACGGTTAACCAAGTCATTGTGGCGACCATCAAACTTTCGAAGCGACGACTTCCACTTATCCACTAGGAACCCTTGGTTCAGTAGCATCATTGTTTGCACAACCCTCTATCTAGGAAATCATGATAGGAACCACAAGCTCTGGAATATCGGATCAATTGAGAGATATATACTCCATATGCAAGTGCTGCTGGAATGTGGCTACATATAAATGGAAAGTTCGCACTGGGGAAATAGTAGTAGAGTTTCGTTCTTAACCGGTCCTCACCGTCAATTTTGAGGTGTAGTTCAAGGTATGAAGCAGCCCTAGCTGTATCTGTGGTATCCTTTATTTCAAGTTCAATGGGATAGATACGATTAACAAAATCGCTAAACCTAGAATTATTTAGTGAAAGGACATCATCTATATAGCGGAACGTGAAATTAAAGGATCGGGTCATCTTTTTTTCGTTTTTCTTGAGAGGCCCTATATAAAGTATGCCTCGTACGAATAAAGGAACAAGTCGGCAAGAAGAGGAGCACAGATTTCTGCTCATAGGTTTGCCGACTGTCTGTTGAAAAACACTTTCTCCAAAAATAACAAATATGTTGTCAATCAAAAACTCTAGCATTTTGATATTATTAGTTTCAGAGAACCTTTTGGTACAATCAGAGTGGTTACAAAAATCACCATTTCCTAAACAACAAAAATACAATAAAATATACACAATTTGAAAGGAATTACAACGAAGTACAAAGAGCATAACACTACTGGACAATTTAAGCTGTTAATTTGTAAGAATTTTGTGTCGATCTAACCGTTTACAGCATTGTATGGTTGGTTCCATCATCTCAAGATCTTATTTTAATAACGTATCAAACACTGAAGGGAGATGCAACCTATAGATGTAAAACTATTACACATTTTACTGAAGACTAAAATAACCCTTTCTACTGTAACAGGGCTCTCAAACATTAACACAACAGACTGTCTATACTCAAGATAAATTATGACAGACATCCCTTTTTCGAGTAATTTAAAAATACGCACTAAGACCTAGAAAAAAATTGTCTGTAGATGTTCCAAATCAAGTCTACATGTTTAGTGGACCATGGCAACCAAGGAACATTTGATTATGATTCCAGAGTGTTTTTTTGTTTTTTTTAAATCGTTGTACTATTTTTTGCATTGAATCTTTACATAAAAGAATTTTCATGTTGATCCAATATTAGACATTATACCGGTAGTTTATGACTTGTCAAAATTTGAAAAAAAGACTCTTAGAAATATTTTGAATAAAAGAACAAAAGAAATTTGAATATGCCAAAGGGGGCAATCAGAAGCCGTAAATCGAAGTAACAGACATTATAATGGTCAAGATAATAAAGACAAACAATGGTCAACAAATTAAAGCACTATAGAGAAAACCGAGAAAGATGAAGTATATCACCATAATCTTCAAATTCAAACAGCCAACCAAACCTTTGTTGGTACAATATCTCCTCTAAGATAGCTTGGGATATAATACAAACAGCCAACCAAACCTTTGTTGGTACAATATCTCCTTTAAGATAGCTTGGGATATAATACAAACAGCCAACCTAACCTTTTGTTGGTACAATATCTCCTTTAAGATAGCTTGGGATATAATACAAACAGCCAACCAAACCTTTGTTGGTACAATATCTCGTTTAACATAGCTTGGGATATAATACAAACAGCCAACCAAACCTTTGTTGATACAATATCTCCTTTAAGATAGCTTGGGATATAATACAAACAGCCAACCTAACCTTTTGTTGGTACAATATCCCCTTTAAGATAGCTTGGGATATAATACAAACAGCCAACCAAACCTTTGTTGGTACAATATCTCGTTTAACATAGCTTGGGATATAATACAAACAGCCAACCAAACCTTTGTTGGTACAATATCTCCTTTAAGATAGCTTGGGATATAATACAAACAGCCAACCTAACCTTTGTTGGTACAATATCTCGTCTAAGATAGCTTGGGATATAATACAAACAGCCAACCTAACCCTTTTTGGTACAATATCTCCTTTAAGATAGCTTGGGATATAATACAAACAGCCAACCAAACCTTTGTTGGTACAATATCTCCTTTAAGATAGCTTGGGATATAATACAAACAGCCAACCTAACCTTTTGTTGGTACAATATCTCCTTTAAGATAGCTTGGGATATAATACAAACAGCCAACCAAACCTTTGTTGGTACAATATCTCGTTTAACATAGCTTGGGATATAATACAAACAGCCAACCAAACCTTTGTTGGTACAATATCTCCTTTAAGATAGCTTGGGATATAATACAAACAGCCAACCTAACCTTTGTTGGTACAATATCTCGTCTAAGATAGCTTGGGATATAATACAAACAGCCAACCTAACCCTTTGTTGGTACAATATCTCCTTTAAGATAGCTTGGGATATAATACAAACAGCCAACCAAACCTTTGTTGGTACAATATCTCGTGTAAGATAGCTTGGGATATAATACAAACAGCCAACCTAACCCTTTGTTGGTACAATATCTCGTTTAAGATAGCTTGGGATATAATACAAACAGCCAACCTAACCTTTGTTGGTACAATATCTCGTCTAAGATAGCTTGGGATATAATACAAACAGCCAACCTAACCCTTTGTTGGTACAATATCTCCTTTAAGATAGCTTGGGATATAATACAAACAGCCAACCTAACCCTTTGTTGGTACAATATCTCCTTTAAGATAGCTTGGGATATAATACAAACAGCCAACCTAACCCTTTGTTGGTACAATATCTCCTTTAAGATAGCTTGGGATATAATACAAACAGCCAACCTAACCCTTTGTTGGTACAATATCTCCTTTAAGATAGCTTGGGATATAATACAAACAGCCAACCTAACCCTTTGTTGGTACAATATCTCCTTTAAGATAGCTTGGGATATAATACAAACAGCCAACCTAACCCTTTGTTGGTACAATATCTCCTTTAAGATAGCTTGGGATATAATACAAACAGCCAACCTAACCCTTTGTTGGTACAATATCTCCTTTAAGATAGCTTGGGATATAATAGAAACTATGTAGGAATAATTAATGAATAGTTCTGAAAAACTCTTAATTTTGTTCCGATCCCACATTAAATTTAGCTCATACGGTAAATTGTAGTATAATTTCTGGTATTGCTGCTCCTCTATTGACAGTAACATATATGTTAAAAAATTCGATGACAATTCAGTAAGGGAGAACCGGATTGTGACTACGACAAACATAACTTAGCTGTGCTCATCTGTAACATTTAGTAAGGTTAACCAAGTCATTGTAAACATCTCAAAGTGGTGACTTTATCACTAGGAACTCTGATTCCATGTTTCCTTTGACTATCTGGCAACTTCTTGATACGACCACAGCAAGTCGAGATGGAAATATTAGAAGACATGTTTGAACATTTAGATCTCTTGTTTGGAAACGGGTAGGGATAGAATCCTCACAATCAAACCGAACCTTACTTCTGTGTTAAAGACCACTATGTGTGTTAATATGTCAGAAGAATGGGTCAAATAGAACTAAAGTTATTGTGGAAAAACAACATTCTCTACAGACAGCCTAAATCGACCACTAAGCCCTTACCATTATGTGAACACAAACTTTTTGCCATTGTATTCAAACCAGCAAGGATATAAATGTACAAATTTCAAAATATAACAGAAACATATTTCAACTACCAAATCTCACCACAAAGTTTCTCCAAACCAAAATACTGTTAAACTAGAGGCTCAGTGGGCTAAGCCTCTGTCGCTCACCTTTCATTCTGTTTTGAGGAAACTTAATAGAGCCTTCCATAGGTGCTTCCCACCAAGTTTCGGTTCATTTGGCTAAGCAGCCAAATTCAGAGAAGAGGATTGTTAGAAATCTTCCAATCAGAAACAAGAATTGCCTGTGGCGACCATGTTTGTTAACGAATCGGGACGAAATGAGCAATCTTTATAGAGGACCTTCCATACATGCATTCTACCAAATTTCAGTTCGTTTGGGAAAGCGGTTTCAGAGGAGAAGATTTTGTTAGAAATCAATCAATCAGAAAAAAGAATGGCCTGTGGTGGCCATGTTTGTTAATGGATTGGAACTAAATGAGCAATGTTTATAGAGGACCTTCCATAGACGCTTCCTACCAAGTTTCGGTTCATTTGGCCAAGCGGTTTCAGAGGAGAAGATTTTTAAAAATTGGTCAATCAGACACAAGAATTGCCTGTGGCGGCCATGTTTGTTAATGGATCGGGACAAAATTAGCAATCTTTATAGAGGACCTTCCATAGATGCTACCTACCAAATTTCAGTTCATTCGGGAAAGCGGATTCAGAGGAGAAGAATTTTTAGAAATCAACCAATCAAAAACAAGAATGGCCTGTGGCGGCCATGTTTGTTAACGGATTGGAAATAAATGAGCAATGTTTATAGAGGATCTTCCAAGGATGCTTCCTACCAAGTTTTGATTCATTTGGCTAGGCGGTTTCAGAGGAGAAGATTCTTTAGAAATCAACCAATCAGAAACAAGAATGGCCTGTGGCGGCCATGTTTGTAAACGGATCGGGACGAAATGAGCAATCTTTATAAAGGGCCTTCCATAGATGCTTCCTACCAAGTTTCGGTTCATTTGGCCAAGCGGTTTCAGAGAAGATTTTTAAAAATCGGCCAATCAGAAACAAGAATTGCCTGTGGTGGCCATGTTTGTTAATGGATCGGGACAAAATGAGCAATCTTTATAAAGTATCTTCCATAGATGCTTCCTACCAAGTTTCAGTTCATTTGACTGAGAGGTTTCAGAGGAGAAGATTAAAATGTGAAAAGTTAACGGACGACGGACGCCAAGTGATGGCAAAAGCTCACATTGCCTTTGGTGAGGTGAGCTAAAAACTAAATGAAAAAAATACTAGGGAGCATATATAATCAAAACAGATCACAAGTAAACTACATTGTACATGCATGAATACTACACCTAATTTATGTATACTGAAATTCTCAGGTGTATCATCCAACAATCTTCATGCAAACACAATAGTGGCTACTGAGTTGGTGATATCCACGGGAACAAACCATCACCAACATATAACACTCTTATTGAGCACGTGAATATTAAAATACAAATTGAGTGATTTATCAGCTATATCATGTTTCAAATTGTATGATGAATTGTCCATTTGGATGTCTGCTAAATGAAGTCTTAATCTATTTTTAGGTACTAACTCACTGAAGTTTCAACCTTCAGTAGAAATGTCATCCAATCTCTCATGTTTATCAGAGAAGCATCTTTAGTACTAGATTTAAACAATCACCCTGAAGGTAAGCATGCAGTGTAGACATGTCAAAACATTAGGAAACATTGTCCCATGTTTGTAGTGTCTTGGTCCGTCTTCTTAAAGTAATATCCATTAACAAGGCTTTCAATGAACTTCATTTTCATATTTTATCATGTGTTTTATTTTGAAATAATTTATTACAATAAATTACATTTTAAAACTAATTAAACTTAGAAGTTTGTCAGATATTTTTTTTAAATGGTAATCCATCAACATCTACTATCATTTGTTTTGCCAGATCATGTCAGCTGTAACCTTTCATTGACATTCAGAAACTCTTTTTAGCATTTCATAAACCACTACTGATTTTGTAGGCTCTTCTCTCATTGGTCACTTGTAAGGTGACCTATGAAGTAACACAATACCAATATATCATAAGATATTAATAGATAACCAGAAAATGTTTGTTTTAAAAATAGATTCAACAAACATCTAAGTTTAATTATATCTTTACATTAAGAATCAATTATATTAACAATCACAAGTAAAATTGCACCCTGTGTTTACTTCTATAAACCACATTCTTACAGAAAATATGAAAGCACCTTAAAGAAATATTAAATCAATACATAATTGTCTATATTTTATTTCTTCATATGCAAATATGCTTACTTATGTATTGCGTTGACACAAAATTTGCCACAATGCTGAATTTGAAAATCTTTTGTCATGGAGGTGATTTGACACTTTATAAAATTTAATACATTCAATAGGTTCTAGTACAAATTGAACAATTAATATATGTATATAATATTTAATTTGGTGTAAATTATAATTCAATAATAATGTAATTGTAATTGGATAAAATAATGTACACTAAAGTCAATGTTTACTGCAATCAACTGGAGAAAAGGAGGTGTGTATATTATACATAACTGTGTATACACAATTAATTACAGTAATTACATCATCCGATGTGGATGATGTAATTACTGTAATTAATGGTGTAAATGAGGAATCAAATCATTTTGGTAGAATATATTAGATAATACTTAAAATAATACTATAATTTGATTGGTCTAGAGATTAACACTTTTTGTATGTAAACAAATAAATTTCACTGAAGCTCAAGCTCTGGATTATACATTAATTTCTACTGTCTTTTTGGCATCTTTGTAACATGTATCACAACCAGAAACCTCTCATACATATATAAAATCATGTGATTCTGTCAAGATTTAAATTCTATGCAGTGTATTTATATTTTTATAGATTATGACTCATGAATAACAGTAATATGTACAAGTCATCATATTTTTTTCTGTGACTTTAGGTTGACGAGCACAATATGTTGATTTTGTATTTTTGGACCTGAATCAGTCCTAAATGAACGATTGCACACAAAAAAAACAAAAAAAAAAAAAAACAAAAAAAAAATGTCTATTGCATAGATTACTTAAGACAAGTAATTCATGGCCTAAGCCGATGTTTGACATTCATCTTTAACCATTAATGTTACTACAAACATCAATAATAGCTGTTAAGTCTCCTTTATATAATGTTCCTGATTACATTTTTTTCTAGCATCATTTATATAAACTACATATCATCATAATTTCTGCATCAACTAATCATATTTTAAATAATTTTTTTAATTCTAACTATCATTATCCTATATGTTGTTTACACTCGACATATATTGTAATATACTGGTATACATCTAAATGACTTAAAAGTAACATTAAAAATTACCAAGTTTCGGTTCATTTGGCCTAGTGGTTACAGAGAAGAATTTTTTAAAATTGACCAATCAGAAACAAGAATTGCCTGTGGCGGCCATGTTTGTCAACGGATCGGCACGAAATGAGCAATCTTTACAGAGGACCTTCCATAGACGCTTCCTACCAAGTTTCAATTAATTTGGCCAAGCGGTTGTAGAGGAGAAGATTTTTTAGAAATCGACCAATCAGAAACAAGAATTGTCTGTGGCGGCATGTTTGTTAACGAATCGGAACTAAATTAGCATTTTTTATACAGGACCTTCCAGGGATGCTTCCTACCAAGTTTCAGTTCATTTGGCAAAGCAGTTTCAGAGGAGAAGAATTTTTAGAAATCGGCCAATCAGAAACAACAATTGTCTGTGGTGGCCATGTTTGTTTATGGATTGGGACGAAATGAGCAATCTTTATAGAGAACCTCCCATAAATGCTTCCAACCAAGTTTCGGTTCACTTGGCAAAGCGGTTTCAGAGGAGAAGATTTTTTGAAATTTACCAATCAGAAAAAAGAATTGCCTATGGTGGCCATGTTTGTTAACGGATCGGGACAAAATGAGCAATCTTTATAGAGAACCTTCCATAGATGCTAACTATTAAGTTTCAATTCATTTGGCCTAGCGGTTTCAGAGGAGAAGATTAAAATGTGAAAAGTTAACGGACGAGATGACGGACGCCAAGTGATGACAAAAGCTCATTTTGCCTTTGGCAAGGTGAGCTTATAATATCTGGCAGTGTCGGCCATCTTGGATTTCTGTTTCAATTGAACAGTTGAGTTAACAGTATCAAACCTGAACCACTAGAGAAAACACATGGAGGCTGTTTTTCACCGGTAAAATATTTACACAGAATGAGTATGACATAGCAACACATTGAACATGTTGATATAAAATAAAACTAGATGTTCTTTTAATATATATGTATCAATTGGAATGCCAATGTTAAAAAAGTATGAAATACCTGTAAAAATATCACATTTTTTTGTAATTAATTTGTAATATTTATTTAACATAAATTAAAAAATAAATCCATTTTATGTTTTAAAGCTATGGATTATCTTACATTCCATTTCTCAAAACAATACATTAAAATTTAATACATAATTAATAAAACCATATTTTTTTTGCTCATAAAAATTACAAAATAACTGATTACTGGTAATATACAACTATTTTTGTTAAATTTCACTACTGCCTCATAAACAATTCATTGGACTACCTGTATATTTAAGGTTTCTAATGTATGTTCATTTTTCCTAAGAGATCTTCACACAGGAGTTGAAAACCTCACCCATATTGCAAACTTATTATCCTTAAAAAAATCAATAAAATTGTTCCAAACCAAGCCCTTCCCTTTTTTTAGCGAGAAAAAGTTTATTGGACCCTCTTTTTAAAAATCTAAATCTTCCAATGGGTTGAAAATTTCTCCAAACATAAAACACTTTAAATAAGTGATATTTTTATTTTTATTACTTTTAATAAATGCTAGAGAAAGCTGACCAGGCAATTAAGAATGGACTATCTAGAGACACTAGCAACATTTGGTACACAAGACACAGGACAAACAAAACACAGAAAACTAAAAAGATGAGCAACACCTCTGGAGAGAAAATTTAGGATTTACTTGTGACTAGAATGTTGCTGGAATGTGACTTAAGTTGCAACCTTCCTTGGGAACATAATTTTATGGCCTGTAGTATTTCTTATTGTTAACACATTAAGACCAAACCACAAGCTTTTTATAAAGTTGGATGATTTTTTAGGCACCAAAATGTTGATAATTCATCGTGTTAACCGAGTACTAGAGGATTAATAGACACATTAAATAACTCTGTATTGTCTTTATTGTATGCTCTGACAGTTGTTGGTGGTAATTTTGCTATGACAAATATGACTTCCACTAAAGTCATACTAGATGTATTGACCTTCACTCATTACATGTGTAACTTGGTTTTGCCATGATATAGCTGATAAATTGCGGAGTTGGCATTAAACAACAACAATCACTCACTCACTTAGTTTAGTTTTTACATCACCCAAGAGTTATCTCCCTTCAGACGAATAATAACTACAATTGTTTAACCTTCAACAACCTAATAAAAGAGTTCAAGACAGTCAATAAGTAGACAATATTGAATGTTTAGATATTACCTTTAACATAAAAAAATATTAATATAATAGTACACCGGAGGACATGCCTATTTAATCATACTCCTGACCTAAGGAAGGGACTTGAATTGGTTGTGGATAAAACTTTGCATAGATCTACAAGATGCAAGACTTTACACAGAGAAATAAATTCCATATCTGTGAGATGTACTTTTCAGATTCACCCACTTTCCTAGGCATCTCTATATTGATAAGGCCTGATATTGCAATGTAATACATTTCATTTCAACACATATTCCATATTTATCTTTGCTGTTATTTTTATTGATGGAGAAAACCTGGGTAACGTGAGAAAACTACTGGCCTTCTATTAGTAAGTAATAAACTTGATCACAATAGGTTGTATCAAGTACACCTTGCCAGGGTCAGGAGTCAAACCCACCTTTAGTGACAAATATAAATTTTAAAGACTAAAACATCAATAAATATCACAATGTATTTTGTTTACTATTAGCTGCTATATCATCAAAGAATTGATCTCGGTTACCATGGAGATATTGTATAAAATTGTTTACTCTATTTTCTCTCTCATTTGCATATTGTTTAACAAACGTATGTAAAGAGCTTGATTCTGATTGGTCTATTTGTTGTGACACGATCTGATAATCACTCTCTCTTTGTAGTCGTAATTTATTATTTTCATTACTGTCTTTAGCTCTCTGTAAAAAAAAAATTAATACATATTTATATGTCAATAATACATGAAATAATTAAGGGTTAGCGTTAGGATTATGGTGTTTAACACCACTTTCAACAATATTTTAGTTATATTGTGGCAGTCTGTTTTGTTGGTGCAGGTAACTAGAGTACCTCAGCTGAATGGCATGAAATAATACAACTATGACAATTCAAAGAAATGTCTTGTACTTTGTTGAAAAACTTTCCCCATGAAATGACATTAACAAATGTGTGAAATAGAAACTACATATAAATAAATATGATTAAATATTACAATAAACAGTCATAAAGTCAAATTCAAAGAATACTTTAGTTATCTGGGGGAAAATATAATCTAAAGGAAACACCCATATATAAACATATTGCCTACAAATGGTAGTGATATAAACGTTTGTCTTGTATATCTAATTTAATCTTGTATATAAACGTTTGTCTTGTATATCTAATTTAATCTTGTATATAAACGTTTGTCTTGTATATCTAATTTAATCTTGTATATAAATGTTTCCTTTTGTCAGCTTCATTGTTTCTCCTTTATATACAGTTAATCTATAATAAAGGAGTAGGGTTAGGGTTATAATGTTAAATGCCACTTTCAACAATATTTCAGTTATATAGTGGCAGTCAGTTTTATTGATGGAGGATACCGGAGTACCCAGAGAAAACCACCAACCTGTTGCTAGTCACTGACAAACTTTATCACATAATGTTGTATTGAGTACACCTCACCATGAGCAGGATTCAAACTCACAACTTCAGTGGTGATAGGCCCTGATTTCATAGTTTTGACTACCATACGATCATGGCAACCCTCTATAATTAAAAGATTCCTATCTAAGGTGAAAGTTTACATCTAAAGTTCTGCTAAAGTTGTGATTTATATATCCATGATATCAATCATATTTTGAAATAAAATATATAATAATATTAAAATAAAATATATAATAATATTAAAATAAAATATATAATAATATTAAAATAAAATATATAATACCATTAAAATAAAATATATAATAACATTAAAATAAAATATATAATAACATTAAAATAAAATATTATATGTTATTTGCGCCTCAGGGAATATAGATCATAAGCCGGGAATGTCACATTATATACCCTGTCTGATAGCTGAATAACAAATATATTACGGATTTAACCATTTTTTTGTTAAATACAGAACCAAACTGTCGTATAAATTTTTTTTTAATTTTTTTTTTTTTTTTGGTTTCCTTTTTGTTTGTTTATTTTTATTTTCCTTTTGTTTTTTTTTACCACGTACATAGTCCCAATTCATATTTAAAACTTTATTAAATATTTTGCGTCTTTTATTTTCATTTTCCGTATTTCTAGATGTCCCTTTTCGTACCTCTGACATTCTTTGTTCAATGACGTCAAATATTTGTCACGTGATATTTTATGTACTGAGGTGTCTCATAAAGGAAAATCCTGTTCAATATTTCTAAATCAACACAATTTCATATGCAGTAAATTTTATAAACTTTATAATTATAACATATTACATAACAAAACAACGAGTTTGTGAAACAATTTCAATAATTAAAATGTTAACAATAAGCAAAAACTTGGTGTGGCCCCGTGACCTCGAAAGTTTTAAAGGCGGAAAGTTTAACACACTTTCACTTGTTGATTGTTATGTTCAAATTTGTAATGGTACAGCCGTGGAACATGGGAGTTTGCTGAATTGTTCTGGTGTTTGTGACGGAATTAACTGTTGTAAGAGTGTTATAATCACAAAATAAATCATCATAATTACATCCAAAATGTCAACGACGTCCGTAACCGACGATGAAACATGTGTATTGGCTCTCATTTGAACAAGTGATGTTGAACTTGAACTGTTTTGTGTCGGCGGCATGAGTTGCAACCGGGAAGTACTGTGCGGTCGCATTATTGAGGATAGTTGAGATGGTTGCTCTCCACGAACAGAACTTGTGATAATGTCTCCCATAACTTGTTTTTCCTTCGATGAAACACGTTGATATACTGCAACTGACGAGGCAGATTTGTGTCCGGTAACTGCCATAATTTGTGTCATTGAACAGTTTCTTCCGAGGATAGTTGCACCCGTTGCACGAATGGAGTGGTTGGTGTAGATTTGTGAAAGGCCTGTTTTTTTACTTAATGTGAACATAAATAATGCCAATGTGTCTTTTCCTATCGGTCTTTTTTGGAACCAACATTCATCGGAAATATTAAAACTGTCTGTAGGAAATTGCCAAAGCCTGTTGCACTGAGGGTGAAGTTTTTGAAGGTAGGTCTCAAAATTTCTAACTGGACAATTTTCAGGCATATGCCCAGAAATATTTTCTCTGTCCATTTCCCTACGATTTTTAGTTAATTCGTCCACCTTTTTCATTACATATCTCCTGCCAGTGACTGAATAAATTCTAATGACAAAACAGCATTTAATTTGGTAAATATACATTTATTATTCCGTATTATGATATTGATTCAGTGAAGCGTAAATATTTCTGTTTTTGTCAACCGTGTTGTTATTGTTTTTTGGGGCCCAAATGAGGGAGACCGAAAACGTACATATATACCCCGTCTGTTTTCCGAATATATGCTGACATTCAGGGTTGAAGAACCAATGAAAATGTGTGTAACAAACTAAATTCGTAATATATAATAATATTAAAATAAAATATATAATAATATTAAAATAAAGATTTATTAAGCAATAAGATTTTACCTGGATTTCTGTATAGTTTCTTTGGTAGTGTAGAATACAGGCATATAAATGCCACTGACTGAATTCTGGCCACAACACACTCACAAAAGCAAAACAACTATAGGCAGTCTGTAATATATAAAGAGTAATACTATATAGTGGGTTTATTTGACTAATATAACATTTTATTAATATACAGTCAAACTTTGTTATGTAAAATGGCAGATGACTTTACTTTGAAACATTGAATATTGAAGTACAATAGTCTCCCTCTTATAAGGTCACCCTGTATACAATGAAAAAGAGGTCTTATAAAAGGGGTGGCCTCTCTTTAGAGGAGGGGAGAATTTAATAGTATTTTACTATCTCAATGCATCTGAAATCTAGCCTGATATGCTGGGTGGCATTTGGAGGGATGGATCTTATCGAAAAAGTGTGGGGGGGGGGGAGTAAGTGATTGTTGTTTAACACAGCTAACGGCCAGAACTAGTTACATTCGATCAGATGATAATGATGTTTGCTTTGTACTAGATCAATGCACTGATTTAGATTTTTATAGTGCTAGCTGATAATATATAATTATTTTTATAGTGCTAGCTGATAATATATAATTATGGAATTTATGTGATGTTTTTACTATTAATGCAAATATTGGGACAGGACTAAGATCTGATCGCAATAATTTAATCTCACATTTTGAAATACATATTTGTTTGTTTTGTACTAAGGAATCTATTTGTCACCCTTTGTTTACATGTGTATAATCAACAATACATCAGCATGTTTAAGGTCATGTTCAGAAAGGGTCATCACATGTAAATTACTGACTGTTTTGATAATAGTTTCTTACTGTTTTCTACTGATTAAGTATCAATAAGAATTATGTATTTGAGTGACCGGGAAAATATTGACGAATGACATTTGTCTTCCGCTGTGTCACATGTATGTGCTAGCTAAAAACAAGCAACAATTCTTTTTTTCAAAACTGCCATTGTTAATCAATTTAATTTTATCACTTCCATTAACCCCTATTAATGTTGATTTGCCATCGAATAAACCAAGCTATATCTTATTATAGTCTGAGACATTAGCACTTGTCCTACTGCCTCATGCCAGTAAAAATCTGATCAGGCAAGTAACTTTAATTGATTTTTCATTGTAATTGTGCTTAAAATTTGCTGCTTTTTGTAAATTTGGGCTAGTAACTTCAGAAGTAAAAAATCGGAACCGTAACATTAAAAATCTAAAATAGAATATATGGTTTTATGTGTGCTAAAAAACATTCACATTGTCAGTGATGTGTATCAAAAGTAGAACAAAATTTAAATCTTTTCGTATGATAATGATACAGAATAAAGGAAATTGTAATAAAATTAATTTACAATTTACCGATATATCATCTTGTGTTTTGTATTTACTTTTTGTACAACGACAATCGCATAAAAAGGGTACTAATTTGTTTTTTTTAACATTTTACTGGTATTTCACTTATTTCATTTTTTTACGATGACAATTGGAATAAACCAACCTCACATTTATGCTGGTGGTCTTGGTCTCCACAGGAGGAAGTCATTTGAGAAGCAAACAATGTGATTTGTCTCCACAGGAGGAAGTCATTTGAGAAGTAAACAATGTGATTTGTCTCCACAGGAGGAAGTCATTTGAGAAGTAAACAATGTGATTTGTCTCCACAGGAGGAAGTCATTTGAAAAGTAAAAAATGTGATTTGTCTCCACAAGAGGAAGTCATTTGAGAAGTAAAAAATGTGATTTATCTCCACAGGAGGAAGTCATTTGAGAAGTAAACAATGTGATTTGTCTCCACAGGAGGAAGTCATTTGAGAAGTAAACAATGTGATTTGTCTCCACAGGAGGAAGTCATTTGAGAAGTAAACAATGTGATTTGTCTCCACGGGAGGAAGTCATTTGAGAAGTAAACAATGCAAACATAAACATTATTGATTTTTTTCCTGCTGTAAATATTTCATAATAAAGTGGACAAATTGAGAAGTTTTGTTTATTTCATATCTAGAATGTTTTTTTTATTTAATTCAACTGCACATTTTAACAGTGGGCATGAAAAGCCATTAATTTGTTAACTTAATTCTAATTCTAATATAAACATATTTTATTGTCTAAATAATGACAACATGATCATTGTTAAATTTACAATACTATGAATTCAACAAAGAATAATAAAGTTAATTTTGGAATAAATTAATATGAAATACATTGTATATATGTATGTACATACCTGCCACAATAAGAAATCACTCAATCTGATTTCTCCTGATGTTCTGATAAGTAGGTCAGGATTGGATGAATTTCCTGTATATAAACTTTTCTCTAATAAATCTTCAGAAACATCACTATAAAGAGAATAGAAAGTTCAATAATTAATACTATATAAACCAGAGGCCTTAGTGGGTACCATCATATTTGTAGTAGGTTTTACATTTACGTGTCATCAGTCCCACATCATTACTAAGGATGACTAGTGCAACTGCCATATAAAGTGAGGTTTATGACACTACCTTAGTTATATAATAAATGTTTGTCAGAAATTTGCAGAAGTTTAGTGGTATTCTCTGGTTTCCTGAACCAGCAAAACTGAACATGATAACTGAAGTGAAATATTGTTGAAAATGGCATTAAAGACAATTAATCATAATTATAACCAGTAAAGCAATTTAGTTAATAACTATGTTTTGACAATAGTGTACTCATAAGTTATAATAATACTGTCATAATCAGTCTGCAACCGTTTGGTTTTGTCAAATAAACCGGCAGCAAGCTTCACATATTATGTTAAGAATACCATGTCTTGCTCAACAAATCATGAATAGTATATATTTATAATTTAGTTCAGATAAGTTATAATACTATGTCAAAGTTAAAATATTCACTCTGGATACTAGTTCAAATAATTTCACGGATTATTTATTGTTTTGATTTGAATACATGGGAGATAACTCTTTACCTGTCTTTTATTAATCCTAATGAAACACCCTCTGCTATTTCTTTCATGGCTGTACACATCTCATCTCTAGAGGTGTAGGCAAAGCATACATTTAAAATAGACCTACAAACAGAAAATTCCTTATTGTTTCACAAATTTCTGCTGTCATTACGTATTCTCATATAGTATAAATAAGTAGAAAGTTTAACATTGATCATGTTTATTTAGTATGGAATCTTTTGATTGGGTATATTTCATAGTTATCATGTATGAGATCTTCTGATTGCATGTACATGTTTTTATTAATAAATACTGTGGATTTATTTATTTGACCTACAAGCCTTAGGAAACCAGACAGAAAACTACATATTCAGTTGAGATGGCTAAAATGAGGAGGGCCCGGGTGGCTCAATGAGTTAGGTAGTTGGATTACCTAACAACTCATACAAGCCTATCACCAATACGACGTGGGTTCGCACCCGGCTTTGTAAATTACAAAAAAGGGTGCACTCGACTCACAGCCACAAGTGATAAAGTTTATCAGTTACTTGTCCATGGTTCTCTCCGGGTACTTCGGCTTCTTACACCACTAAAACTGGTCGCCATGATATATCTGAAATATTGCTGAAAGTGGCGTTAAGCACAATAAATCAAATTAAATCATCTAATATGTGGTAATTCTTATACAGTATATGCAAAAAGACATTTTAACGTTTCACTTCAAATCAACATTTTTGACGTCTTTCAAATATGAATTTCATGTGCAACGATCTTGATATTCATACCAGGGATTAAATGAGCAAGTTGATATTGGTTTTCATGCAATAAATGTACTAATTTTGTATATCTCCTGTCAAACCATATTTTTAGTATGAAAGAAATCTTCATGTAGGAAATGTTTTCATTTTGTCTATCCCTTGTCAAATCATATTTTTTAATATCAAATTAAATCCAAGAAGAAATACATTATTTTATAACCACTAACTTTGTGAGTTCGAATCCCGTTCAGGCTAGGTGATACAACATTATGTGATAAAGCTGTCAGTGATTTTCTCCGGTTTCCTTCACCAATAAAACTGACAGCCACGATATAACTGAAATATTGTTGAAAGTGCCGTTAAACACTACAATTCTATCCCCCAAATTATTTTATATCTACCTTGTATTATGTTTAGAAAATGTAACAACTTCAGCTATAATTTCTTGGATGTCATACGGTAATAAGCTAATATTACCTAGTACTCTTACACAAACACCATATTTCTGAATCTTTTCTCTGTAAGATAATAGAAAAATATGGTTTAATTTCCTAGATGAATCTAAAATCCTATCTAGAAATAAGGGAGACAACCACCCAAGGATTTAAACTGTCTCAACAGTTAAATTGTATTATTAAGAAAATACATATCATATAACTGCAAGTTCAAGGAATATTTTTTTTAAAAAGTGTAAACAAAAATGATAAGAAAGGACAAATATTCCAAATTATACAAGGCTTTACAAACCTCACATTTCTACTGTTTCTAAGCTTCATACAAATCAATTTTTAATGGTATTAAAGATAAATCAGTCTATACTATATATATAGCTACCTATATTTGAATTACACATGTGCTATAAAATAAATTACACAATTTTAAATCTTACTGTTCAAACCTCTTGTAATACATGTAAATATGACTTTTCTGATATAAAATTCTACTCACTTTTCTTCCATTAGCCTCTTAAACTTTTTTCTTGCTATTTCCATTAAACAATCAACTTCGTCCTTTGATCTTTTAAAGTTTTCAATACTGAAGGCATAGACTGTCACCTGATTAATACCTAGGTCTAAACACCATTCCAGAACCTGTCAATCAATATGCATAATATATATCAAATGCTTAAAACAGTCACATTCATCTAACCACAATCAATCACTCTGTAGATGGGAACGATCTTTTAAATTGAAGACATAAACAGTTTCTTTTTTAATACATTCCATAGTTAGATATAATTACATTTCAACATTAAAATTTGTTCACACCACGATATGGCTGAAATATTGCTAAAATTGGCATTAAACACCAATCAATCAATCACATTTCAAACAGTATTTAAGAATGTATTCTTAAACTTTTATATGAAAATTATAAGATGAAGAAACTATATCAATTTCTGCGTTTAATGCTGAAAATTTCATGAAGATCAAATATAGAATGATTTTAGGAAAATGTTTTAAAAATAAGGCCAAAAATAAAAATAGGTTTGTTTGCTGTTGGCCAACCGACCCTCCAAAATTGGGGCAGACCCAATTTTTTTTATTGCAGTTGTGACAGAAAAAAAATTCCGTTTTGCATTTGTGGTAAATCCGGATTTGTACTTTTCCTGTTTGATCCATATTTTATTGTAACCGGAACTTGTTCTAGATTCTCGGAAGTACTCGTTTATTCAGTCCAATTATCAGGTAAAAATGATCCGAATAAATCAGCGTCTACATTTACATGGCTCCAATTTCTTAAAATCCTGATAAAAGATATCTGATAATTTTATTTGTTGACAAGTTCTAGTTTTATATTTATAATTTATGTCTACAAAGAATTGTTGTTTTCTGTTTTAAGTTCTGTTTTATTAAAATGTCCAACATATTGATTTAGTTCTTCTTTTATTAAAAATTCTTTACTGTGAAAACATCCATGACAGTCAGTCTTCATATATTAAACACTGGTATATAAGACACCTAAAATGTAAAATCTACAAATTAAAGAATGAAAAAAAACCAAAGCCATAAAGTGATAACGTCTTTGAATTGTAATTCCTGATTTGCGATAACTAGAGTTATCGTTCTTGAATCGAGTTATCTTTTCCTAACAGAGGGTATGTACACTTTCGGTTAAATAACTGTAAACGTCACAAAACGTTTAAAAAATTGGAAAAATTATGTATTCTTATTCAAATAAAATCCGATTTATTGGAATTATTTTATTTAGCTTTTTATATCGCCCGATATCGGTGGATTCTAATAGATCTGTGTTTTTATTTCATATCCTGAATGACCGTAATAATTAATAAATTCAGCGTTTTATATTCAAAGATGTAGCATTTTCTCTAAAAATTGGCTTTGCTGTTAAAATTACGGACGTTAATAGCGATGTATTCAAAATTCATTCCGATTTTCGCAGTGGAATCGCTTGTTTTATTTTCTTTTACAGGGGATTATCTTAATGCTGAAATGTTCAAGATATTTTATCCGCTCGGAGTCTATTAAAAAGATGTCTATTTTTTCAGATACAAGTGCTTTCAATGCTGGTGTAAAGGAGAAAAACACGAAAACAAACAAAATTACAATTGTTAAAAATCAAAAACTTGCAACACAAAACTTCCTTTTTAACATGCATATACGTTTTCCCTTTGGTAACAAATAAAGACTTTTCCTTTTATGGAAAATATGCTTAAATATGATTTTATGAAATATAGGCATCGTCTGCTTTATTATAGAGTTGCACCCATTTACATCAGGTACACCTTAAATACAACAAAAAAGA
The DNA here is from genome assembly GCA_963680875.1 of Bathymodiolus brooksi. NCBI lineage: Eukaryota > Metazoa > Mollusca > Bivalvia > Mytilida > Modiolidae > Bathymodiolus > Bathymodiolus brooksi. Next base: position 75,505,183 of record OY804581.1, on the reverse strand, counting down.
AAACAAAACTTATAAATTTGATCACTGTACCATAGCCGTGATCGTATAGTCGCTGCTTCGCGACCCCTGCAGATTTACACTGAGAGTGCGAATCCTATCGGAGCAGTTTTGGCTTGTTTTTTTGTTGGTTTTTTTTATTTTTTTAGAAACATAATGTGTTTCGTTATTAATTTCGGTTAAAGTGATAAAAATGGAGGCTATATTTTTTTTTTTTATACATATTATAAGAATTGTGAGTGTACACAGTAGATTTGTATTGATTTTTCGAAAGCCGCACAACGAATATTTCCTTGCATATGAAATCATAACACGAATATACATGCAAGCTGTTAATTTCATATTTTTCTTTATGAATATTAACTATTCTGTCGGTTTTTTTTTGTTTTTTTCCGAACATTACGTAAGCTGTCATAATCACTAAAAATAAAGCAATTTAGCACATGTCGTTTTAATCGGAAGCAAACCATCAGAGCCTTTTTTATATTTTGCTTTGTGCTTGGTAGTTATTTTTCTTAAATCTGCAGTTGAGAAATCAAATCGTCTGCTATGTATATTAATTCGCATTTTACCCCATCACTACTCTAAGTAATAAATTTACTTGACTAAATGCGGGAGCACAGTAGTCATGATCGTATTGGCGCTGCCTTATGATGGATGGTTCGAATCCCATCAGTCCTTTTGTTTGTTTGTCTACATTGTTAAGCTTAGCTTCAGAACGGCATTTTGGCTGTAAGATTATGAGACTGTAAATGCATTTATTGCAAAATAACCTATTTGTCGTCAGTACTTAGACGGTATCCGAAATCATGGGTAGCGGTCGAGAAGTGCATATGTCTAAAAATACATCTTTAATATGACAGATAAGTTTCAATGGACAAGAGGTGCGATCTCCAAATACACCATTGTTTTTTAAACGATAGACCGATTGCTTGTACTTGGTATATTAAAAACAGAAAAAATCCGTGTTCATGATCGTTTTATTTCCTATTCAAAATATTCCAGACGAGGGACATTATTCATTCAGAAAAAAGTGGGATCTGCTCTGACGGAAACCGAAAATTGGGATTTGCTTGTTGACTGTACAAGTCGAGATGGTCGGCAAATGTTAGATGCAGGTGTTCACCTATCTGATAAGCGCACATTGCTAATGAAGATGCACATACCGTTTCAAACACAGTACAAAATATTCTACCGAATCGCTTCTGCTTTTACAAATGGTGAAGAAACAACAGATTCTATTATTTCTAAAATGATTTCAAATTTATCTTGCTTTGTCTTCGACCGCTCGAGTGTAATGAAAAAAATAAAATACGCTTTTTAATGAAAGGCGAGAAAACATTTTTAAAAGAAAATATTCCCGCTTTCAGTGTACAAAGAAAATCGCGCAGTATTTCCGTTTTGCAGAAAAATCTGGTGACAATCATCCAAAACATTTCAGAAAGTTAATTATGTAACATGTTCACTGGTATTATGAAAATACAGATTTGGAGTTATTTGTACAAAAATGTTACAAATCCAGAGAAAAATATGTTAAATAAGTAAATAACTTTTTTTTATAGAAGTTTAAAAAAAGGGATTGCCGTGTATATAATTTTCTTTATAAAAGTTAAAGCCTCTTATGAACTGTCTATAGCAAATAATTTTTTCATTGTCATCTGACCGGCTTTTTAAAAGATACGTCTCTACATCTTTGTCGGAGCGCAACTCCCGGAACTCATTCTTGTTACCACTGATTTTTTCATTACATTTCCGTAAAAACTGTACAAGTTCAGTCTTTTTTTTAAAGTTAGGAAGTCTTCAAGTGTTGCCTTGGAATCTACGTCAATTAATTTCATATTTTTTCGCATTTATTATTTATTCAATCAATTTATTAAAAACAGCCAGGAAAACTTTTGCAACCGGAAATGCTATATACGCACTGCCAAGGACGATAATTCAAATTACGAACGCTAACTCCATTTTCCGCAAAGAGGGAATAGAAACACTGAAAACTGTGATTTTATGAATCATAACACAGTTTCGACATACATTATTATATGCATATTTTTTCTCCAAAAAAAAAAAAAAAGCCTACCTATCTACATTTATATATGCTATATACCCTCCCCTACTAAGTATGGGTAGGCCAACAGCAAACAAAGATATTTTTAAGTCTGGCCTAAGTGGTTTAATTTTTATATGAAATATATAGGGAAATATTTTAGTATAGAAATACTTTTGACTCGTGAATGTACATGTATCTGATATAAAATTGTAACACAACAATGTGCACTTCAATCAGGTCAATCAACTGAAATTTGTACATTTCATCTACGGAGACAACTTGGCTGTTATGCATGGATGCATTTTTTTTACTGTGATTATCTCCCTTTGATAGCATGCTGTGTTGAATGTCTAGAAAAATTATCCAGATACAATTGTAATACAAATACAGACATTGTCCTTAGACATAGCTGAAATATTGCTCGCTAGACGGTGAGCAATAATCAATAAATCAATCAATACTGACAAGACAACACCTGTGAATCCAAATACATGTACTTATTTGCTTGACGTAAATGTCAATCTGATTAAAATCACAAAATTACAAAATTCAAATATGAAGAAACCACATTATGGGTAACATGCGAGCGGCCCCATGTCATGAATATTTAATGATATAATAAATATGGGTTATGACCTTTTTCAACCAATCTGAGCAATCATAGTAAACAATGCAAGTTTAATTTTAAATTTGAATGCTTTCATAATCTCTTAATCTCTATTTTCATTAGACAGTAACACAGGGTCATTGAATGTGACCCTTAATGAAGTTTTCTCAGATCTCACTCCCCCGTGACACATCAGTAAGGGGAGAAAGTGAGAAATGTGATTTTAATCAGATTGCCTCATTGTAAAAGTAGTATTACACATGTACAGTAACATTTATCAAGTGGAAGATAAGTATATACCTCTGTTAGTTTGTCAAAACCTTTCAGGTGACCTTCTGCCCTTTCCATGCTATTTTTCTTAGCAAATCTTCTGTTCCCATCCATTATTACTGCTACATGTTTAGGTATTGGGCCTGATTTTATGATCTTGGTACAAAGCCGATGATACCATGTCTTTGGTCTCTCTGGGAACCATGTTGACATCTTGTTATCTATCAGTATATAATTAAATTTTTATTAAACTTTCTGTACTACAATCACCTGATAAAGCATATAAAATGTTTTGATAGAAATTGATACATTTTCTAAATTCTAGTATCATTCAAAATTTTACACCTGATTTTTGAAATTTTATAGTGCAAAAAAACCCACTAGTCTCAGTGGGTAAATGCAATATCATAAAAATAACAGGTAAAAAAAAAAAAAAAATCCTGTTAGTCTACTTTTGTGACCAATGAAATTATAAGATGGCCTCATAAATAATGACTGTTCCCATTATCACAAATATTTATACATTTTGCACTAGACATTTGTTAAGGGTATATGTACACGATGTATGGCTTCATCTGTATACATTGTACATGTATATACCCAAATGCCAATACTTAATTTTAATTTGAAATGTTCACAACTTGGATGCAATTGCAAACGAGACCATCAAGAATCAAGTTCATCAGAAAATCACATTTCAAAAGTAGGCTTGCTATGCTTGGAGTCAGGACCAATAGTTAATTGTAATATTGATTAATGAAGATTAGAGCTGTGCCAGTTGGGTGTATGCCCAGGGGCCGCTACGGTAGCCGGATTGGTCAAATCAGAAGAACAGAAATGTTTGCCCGCAAAAACAAACGTATGTCTCCCCCCATCCCACAAACTGTAGTCAAAGGTAGAAAATCTATTTAGGTAACAAATAAAATTAAGCTTCAATGAATATATAAAAAAAACTGTTTTTAATCTATGAAACCCAAAAAAAAATTGATCAAAAGTGCTAAAGCAAGGGTTACAGGTACTATTCCATATTGTCATGGCAAAGTTCCCCATTCCAGAAAATTGCTCAGCCTATGTTCCAATGATTTTAAAGGAGTTTTGTTCTTCTAAAATCAATGGATTGGTGATGAAAAACTTTTTCAGGGAAATAGTGACATTATGATAGACTCTTGTACATATATATATACCGGTATATATACGTCTGAAAATTAAACCAAACAGTGTTAGAATTAGATTTTAGAGCTGTCAAATTTTTGTTCTTCCCTTGACGGGATTTGAACCCACACCATTGATACACTGCAGCACCATTCGCTTAGCCTTACGTCCAGTGCCCTAGACCACTCGACCACATCCACTCCCTCATATACATGTATATACAAGTTTCAGTCAGGGATATTACACTAGAGTGTTTGCAAATAACTCCCACAAAATTTAGGGGATCAAAATTTCCTGGTAATATGCACAACTACATATGGTGTCCTTACTACCTACCAAGTTTCATGAAATTCTGTTCAGTAGTTTCAGAGGAGTTGTGCTGACAAGCTGCTTCAGAAGTATATTTCGGGAATTTATTTAGTTCAAAGGGGCATAACTCCCACAAAATTTAGGGGATCAAAATTTCCTGGTACTATGCACAACTACATATGGTGTCCTTACTACCTACCAAGTTTCATGAAATTCTGTTCAGTAGTTTCAGAGGAGTTGCGCTGACAAGCTGCTCCAGTAGTAAATTTCGGGAAATTTCTTAGTTCAAAGGGGAATAACTACCACAAAATTCAGGCGATCAAAATTTCCTGGTAATATGCACAACTACATATGGTGTCCTTACTACCTACCAAGTTTCATGAAATTCTGTTCAGGAGTTTCAGAGGAGTTGCACTGACAAACTGCGATGGACAGACGGACGGACAGGACAAAAACAATATGTCTCCCCACCAAAGTGGGGGGAGACATAATTTGGGATCTTTTGATTCTTTATTTCTTTTCAATCTTTTTCTTGCCGTTGATTGGATTATATATTCTCTTCACAGTTCATCCTTTAACTCTTTTCCGCCACCGCAGCGCAATAGTTTTTCCAGAACGTAACGTTCTGCAAAGACAGAGTTCTGTATCTTGTAGATGTAGATGATTAAATCGTGGAACTCTTGGTTTTTTTGTTTACAGATTTTGTTTCGCTTCTTTCTTCACATTTTTCGTTTCACAAGTTTGAATCCTGCTCATGGCGAGGTGTACTGGATACAACATTATATGATAAAGTTTGTCAGCGACTTGTGATAGGTCGATGGTTTTCTAAAGTTAGTTTAAACATATTTTATTAATTAATTCAACATAACATAACAATATTCAAATATATATGATACATAATAGAAAGTAATTAAATTTCTGTAGTTTTCTCCATCCATAAAACTGACGACCACGATTTAACTAAATCTTGTTGAATATAGCAGAAAACACCATAACACTAACCCTTTCTTTACATATTTCGTTTCTCACTTTACCTGGACCCAATATATACATAGAGAATATCTACTGATGATTTCCGGGACAGCTGAGTTAAACAAAAGTTGCTATGAAGTTCTTTATCAATCTATTAAATGGCCCTGATTGGGACATTATATAACAACAATTATAATTGAAAATTTAAATTTTGATTTATAAAAATATAGAAATTACAGGTGTTTACTACTATTAGTAATCAGTGAAGTAAAGGCAAACTTTTATTTATTTCTGTGTAAGCTTAAGGTTGTCAATTACATTTCTGTCATAAAAAGAAAGTTTAAATGAGGCATTAATTAATTAGACCTATGCAATTATAAATTAAGCAATATGAATTGGAGAATTAAAAGTCTACTTCCTTTGTATTAGTATGTATAAGACAATGTATCAGTCGAAAAAATGAGACTAATATTAGTTCTTAAAATTAATCTGACAATAGTGACATACTGATGATACTCAAAACATTACAAAAAGGGGGGTCCTTTCATGTGGTTTTGCGGTTGTCGACTGTGAAAAGGTGTCCTTTCTAAAGACTAAATTATGTTGCTCATACAATAAAAAGATAAAATGTTGAAACTATACTTGTACCAATATTTATATCAGCCTGATGTAACTCCAGCTGTGAACATTTGGAGGGAATCACGAACGAAGGGCTATCCCATCAGTGAGTGACGTAGCACTGTACAGTGATCAGGCCAGTATATCAGCCGAATCCGCAAAATAGTTCAATGTGTTTTCTTTTTCTTCAATTATATATTCTTTATTTGTATCAAATTTAATTTGAAGTCTAATATTAAATATAAACATAATGATAGTGATAACAATTAACGCATATGTGACCTATTTTCACAGTTCAATACATAACATATATCCTTCCGCCGTTGATCAATGGCTGTAAACAGAAAATGGCGTCGACTTCGTTAGTTGAATGACCCACACACATTTCATCGTTTTAATTAAGCCTACATGATGATGCCAGGACCAAGTAAAGAAACACATGAAATATCTTCTTTAGAAGCTGGTAATTCTATTGTTATATTGATGTGTTTATGTCATATTTGTACTAATAAAGTTGATTACAAACGAACTGATTCATTTTCGTCTTTCTTTCAGAGTTGTATTTCCTCGTCGCCAGATTCCTGTCTTCTGGGCCATGTAGTGGTGCTGCGGAGGTAAGCAAATGTCAATATTGAGAAGTTTATTGTTTATTTTATCGATTAGAAACTAAATCATATATTTTCTTTTGCAGGTACTCCGTAAAGAGCTAGAAAAACACCAGGTAAGTGGGATCAACTTTACCTATTTTTCTATCCAAATTACGCGCTTTTACGGCTAAAAGACGATACAAAGTGTAGCGTAAGCTCGCAAATTAAAATCGAGTTTTTGCTTTAATTACCAATTGTCAGGAAAAAACAGTTGTTGTACGGAACATCGGAAATAGTGAATTTTTTATTTTTTTCAGCTTTTGCCGAAAAGGATTGACTGGGAAGGCAGGGAACACGAAAGAAGTTTTGAAAATTTGGTAAGTTTCAAAAAACGTGAAAATCGTGTTTTTCAATATAATTCATTTTGCCTATTTTTTCTGATTTATTACAAATTATGCATATGATGGTAAAAGTTTATTGATGTTACATTATGTGGTTGAGCTATTTTTATCAAAATTAACGAGAATCAGTTGTTTTCCCTATTTGCTTCAAAATTGTAATAATTTTCCAAAGCCCATTATCATATCTAATGCACAAGGTCATTATGTGATGTCATTGACCCCGCACAAACTTTTAACCAATCAGAAATATTTTGCTAAACATAAATTAAAAAGCTATTTATAGCATGTTCCTTCATACTTCTCTAGAGTTTTCATAGACGTAGACGAAGAATAAATGTGTACTTTCACTTTCCCTTCCATGCTATTCTTGAGGGAAATAGAAAAGGGGGCACACACAAAAAATATTACTAAATTAATATTTGATTAATCATTACTGTATTTTTTATTTTCAATTATTAGGTATGAATTGAATTGAACACATGTATAGTTAGTTAACAAAAAATGTCAAAACAGAATGTGATTGAAAGAAAATTGGTGCTTCTGAAATTAAAATTTGAAAAGGGAAATATGGAAGAGAGGTGGCTTCCACTGATATTTCATAAATTATTTTATGTTTAATTAAGATTAATAAATAATGGTAAATAAAATATTCATCAACATGATTCATTAAATTTTAAAATTTCAAAATAAATGTCTATTTATTTTAAGACAGATATCAAGCCAAAGAAAATATTCTTTTACATGTTATTCTTATAAAAAAAAATGAAGAAAAAAAAATCTTAATAATCTTAACAAGTTAATTATATTTATGACATCCCAGTGCTCTGTTTAATGTGAAAATTAATATATTTTGTAGAATAAAAAGTTAAAAGAAACTCAACAAATGATTTTGCTCAGAAGCTGTTATTTTTCAGAATTTTTATTTTGAAAGATTAAAAATAATTTTATTTGTAAAATTCTTTACAGTGAATACAGGTCTGTCTCTGGAAATAAAAATTAGGTTTAATCCTACATTTCCTAGATAGTTTTTGATGTGTACATTTTCATTTATTATCAATTAGTTGAATGTAGTACTGATTCTTGTTCTGATGTTAGATATTTTTTTTTTAAATACAGAATGAATTAATTTTTAGGTTGAACTGTATCGGCATGTGACATCCAATCATTTGTTGAGGATTTGTCAAAGATTAGGTCCATTACTTGACAAGGAAATCAAACCAAGTGTTTGTGGTGTTCAGTCATTACTTGGATCTGGTAGTAACTCCTTACTTAGAACCAAAGAATGTAAGCTGTATTTTCTTTGTTTGTTTTTCAATTATTAAAAAAGACCCACATTTACATTAAGTGTCTCTAAGGGTTTATTTATCTTAAATAATAAAAATAAGGAAAGACATTCATGGTAACTACATCATAGTAATAGATAATAATAATATTATTATTATTATTATTATTAATAATAATAATAATTTTATTGATTTAAAGTCCAAACATTGAACAATCATCAAAACAGAACTAAGCTAAATACATATAATACATGTACAAAGAAGATGTGATCACAGCTGAGGAGTGTATGAATTATCTCCCATTGAAGATTACAATATTTATAAGGATTATCTCCCATTGTACACAACAGTGTCACTCAATGTATATAAAAATATTTAAATATTTCTGTATATACTGTAATAATAATTTTGCATAATAATTAAGTTATAACTTCCCTTTCAGATCTTGATTGATGCATAGACCAAAACTAGGGTCATTAGGCCATGAAGAAAAATGTGATTTTCAGTTACGTACCCTATGGACCATATTGATATATTCTTTACTGTCTGCCTATAGCCTTTTGATTTTATCTCTACAATATATAACAAATGTGAAAGTGATGTAATGATTTATATACAATGTACCAACCTTTTAGCAGTATTGCAGCTATATCATGGTTGAACAAATATTATAAATAAATTTCCATACCCAGAAGATCTTTAGAAATAAATTGATATGTATGATAGGTGTTTAACATATACTTGAGCATATCATGGCGTCGAGAGTTTGAAAATTGAACTTGTCATACTGAAGGTTTATATATCTACTTGTAATTTAAATTTATTTTAGCTGTACTGCATCCAAGATGGTCACCAGCTACGCATGTTGTTACACATTATCAACGACCACTTCTTCCCCCAAACAATCTTGTCATACCAAACGTTGGTAAGTGTTTTACATATAGCAAAACTAAGATTATAACAACTAAATAATCGGACCAGAAAAAATGTATTAAGTTTACATGCAAACTGACATATCCTTTTTAGCTCAATTGGCCAATGGCTATGTGAGCTAGTATTATTGTTGTCTTTCTGTCAACTTTTTCACATTTTAATCATTTTTTGTAAAAATGTGCCACTTAATGAAATGAAACATGGCAGGAATTTGAGAAAAGGAGAGTTGTAGAAATAAACCTAAAGGGAGGGATTAACTTAATCTTGAATAAAAAAAATTCATCTCAAGAACTAGGAATAGAAACACTACAATATTTGCTGTGCAGCATATGATCATGAAGATGTGCAGGTTTGGATTTGTGCAAACGATAGTTTTAGGGTCAAATGGATTGAGGCCCTTGGGGTCTAAAGTTTAACTTAGAGGTCATAGTGTGTATTGTAAAAATAAAGATTTTCTTATACAGTAAAACCAGCCTAAACTGTTTAAACCAAACTTAAAAAGAAATCCCAATGTAGGAAATATTTGTTAGTTTTACCTACATAAACCAAACACCTGTCTATTCCAAGCACAAAAGTTGGTCCCAAGGAGGTTTGGTTTAGACAGGTGTCACTTTAGATAATTGAGAACTAGTAATGGAAATGGCATCAATCATCATTTTGATTAACATTTTCAATAGTACACAAATGAAGATCCCAGAGTATATGGGGTTCCAGTCCTGGCGGGGATGGGTCTATATTTTACTGGTGCTGCAGTATTCCCAAAAACCAGCAAGGTGAAATGAAGATTCCACCTTGGGTAAAGTAACAGATTAGGGTATATGGGGTCCAAGCCCTGGTGGTCTGTAGTGTAATAAAGTAATTGTGGTATCCTACCCTTTATACATGTATCTGTATACACCATATAGTCTATAAATAATAAATGTTTGTTTGATGGTGTTTAACGCCACTTTCAACAATATTTAAGTTATATCGTGGCGGTCAGTTTTATTGATGGAGGAACCCCCGAGGACACGGAGAAAACCACTGACCTGTCGCAAGTCACTGACAAACTTTATCACATAATGTTGTACACCTTGCCCTGATTGAGATTCGAACTCACAATATCAGTGGTGATAGGGACTGATTGCTTAGATAGTTATAAATCCAACTACCTACGATCACGGCCACGACGGTCCCAAAAAAGTAATAAATTATTAAACATCTTATTTTTCAGGTCATGTTTTAAAGGCCAGGGAGATGTCTGGGCAGTCAAGACTGGATCATTGTTTTTCAAATCATATCTATTCCAAAGTGTCACTTCATGCCAGAAAATTAGGTCACCTTGCAGCTGTATATTGTGTAGCATTTGATAGAACAGGAAAATATATTTTTACTGTAAGTAAAGTTGGATGACAATTTTAATAAATTTCATTATTTGTCAGAACCACTCAGTTTACAGGGGCTGTAGTGGTCCTGTGCAATCAGTGTCTATCACCACTAAAGTTGTGAGTTTGAACCCTGTTCATGGCGAGATGTACTTGATACAACATTATGTGATAAAGTTTTTCAGTAACTTGTGACAGGTCAATGGTTTTTTCTGGGTACAGTACAGAAAGCGACATGCCGTGATCAATCACCGTGATAGTGGTCACGTCTAGGAGAGTGATGGGGATTAAAATTTTAACTTCATGTCGGTGATCAGGGGGTAATAAAACACCAGGTGTTAATCTTGTAATCAAGTGTGTCGTTTTACAGGTAAACTAGTCAGACAAGCTGTACAGGTGAAATTACGTTTTTATATCGTCAATTTTATATTATTTTCAAATACTGTCAGATTCCCCTCAGAATAAAAAAAAACATTTTTATTTCTTTCCTCAAAACGTTGAACATCCTTGAACGTAATCCCGGGAATGAACTCCCGAGATCGAGAAAATAGCACGAGAACGGAGTTCATTTGAATTGATGAATAAAATGTAAATAATAAATGATTATTCAACTTCAATTCAGTGAAATCATGGGTTGTGCAAATTTGTTTCAAAGATTTTTAACCTTGGCTGTGTATTGAGTATCTACACTTAAAGTAATAATTTTTTGATTAGAAAACGGAAAAATCTAAATATTTCGTAAAGCGTAGATTTTTTTTTTACGCATCCAACGAGAGTTTTGTCAGGAATTTTACTACCATTTTGGAATTGTATAAATATTTACGGTTGAAATTATTCTGAAGGCCCTGCTCATCTGAAAAATTACCAATTTTTGGCGTTATTTTGGTCTTTATTTCAGGCTAAGTTCTTCAAAATAGGCCAAGTTTGCTCGTTAAATGTGACAGCCAACTCACCGTGGACGTAATCCCATATAACAATAGGAACGACGGTGGTCCCGCAGCTGGTCTATTTGTCTCTCGTCGAAGTGCCGGAGAAGGCTATTGTTCCCTTCATGGTTAATGCATTTGACTACGTGACATTTATACACAGGCTTACCTGAGATTTACCTGGACAATTTTGAGAAAAAAAACGTGAAATCATAAATTTTCATAATTACTGATTTTTAATTTGACCAAGTATTTCAATCTTTCGGAAATAATTCGAAAAAGAACGTTTTTTCTGCTAATAAACTCACTGAAGTTAAACATAGAGTACACAATTATTGGATATGAATAAAATTTTATAGGTAAAAACGTTATATACAATCTGTCATTTACAACCGGTGTACCCTTCAATCTGTAATCATGTTGGACTGGATTCAGCTTTCCTCGTCGCTGGACTCGTCGTCATCAAAATCAATTATTATTGGGGGAATCTCACTCCTATCAATGCAATTCTCTTTCCCATACTCCTTTTCTATTTTTAATACATGGTCTTCTGCCTTCGCCCAAACTTCCTTTGTAATTCTGCCAAACCCCCCATAAACAAGTTCTTTCACATCCTTCAAACGAAAAGTTGTATTGTTTTCTGCAACAAACCCTTTAACCTGTGCCCAAATAAGTTCTATGGGGTTCAATTCGCAATGGCGAACAGGGGTTCTTAGAACTTCGTGACCGTGTAGGTTGGCAATTTTATCAGTTTTAAAAACGGAAAGGAGTTTCTTAAATTTGATTTTTTCATAAAGTTGTTTTTTAGTTTCAAGGGGCTGAAAAGGAATGTTGTGTTTTGAAAGATAATCTTGTAAGACAGCTTTTCTCTGATTAAAGTTTGGCACAACAGTTTCTTCAGTCTTGATGTTGTGATAACTGGCATTATCTAAAACGATAACACTTGGGCTTTTTAATGCTGGCATAAGCTGATTTTCGAACCAGTTTAGAAAGATGGGCCCGTTCATTTCTTGGTGATAATCCCCATCTTTAGCTTTGGCAAGAAAAACCAAATCACACCTATCAATCAAACCCTCCTCACGATTACCAGCGTGCAACGGTCAAAATCATCAAGAGTTTTCTTTCTTTCGGTCTGTTGGATTCAGGAGGACTTTTACCGTTTACAACTCTATACACAGAACTGTAAGATATGCCAGCAGCCTTGCATGTTCTTTTAATCAAATTATCTGGGGAATAAAATGGTCTTCCCCTGGCCTTCTCAAGCTGAAAAAACTTGAATAGATTTAACACAATGTTTTTACAATCTTTTGACAAGTCCTTTGTTTTACCCATTCTTGCGATGTTTATATATATGTTAAGATGTCAAAAAATAGGTTTATGAAGAAATTTTATGTGAACTTTTAGAAAGATTTTAAAGTTTAAAAATGGAGTGTCAAAATATGCCTGTACACGTGTCTCTGTTTCTATCAAGGTAAGATTTACCTGGCTGCTACCTCTAGTTAGTTTACTCCCACCTCTATTTTGGCGGTAAAAATCGGGGAAAATGTCAAATTGCAGATGAGTGCAGCAATAATGAAAGGTTATTGTTAGATGAAATGCATATTTGATAGTATTTTATTGACACGCGTACACCACGTGACTTGGCTTGTGCACAAATGAAGTTTCATAAACACGTGCGTGATTTGTACGTTTTAAAGCGTATTTCCAATCCAGGTCAATGTTACATTTTAGTTCAATAATATTTTTTATACGTTCAGTAATTTTTTTTATTTCAATCTTCATAGGAAACCCAGAAATAAACATGAATAAATAAAGAATACCAAAAAAAAATAAAAAATGATGTATTAAATAATGATTCTAAGAATAGAACTTGGTTTCATAACGTGTCAATCATTAAATGACAAAGACAGAAAATGCTTTGCAGTCCTGTGGAATACGAGAGGTTTAACTTATCAACAAAAAATACATTGATGAAGTAGCCCGTATTTACGAATAATTCAACACATACTGAATTCAACCCAACAGAAGAAAAAAAATGAGAAATTAAAATTAAACAAGATACGGTCATTGAAGAATTTGATTAAAAATTATCGAAACAAATATTTATAAACAGATCGTTCAAAGAAGTACTCCAAAAGTCACTAAATTTACGGATATATTTTGGAAATTAGCGGCTAATCTGCAGAAAGTTTAGAAACGTGAAAGGAAATAAGGAATTAACCTTTATCATGATTTTACCCCTACAAATGTTTGACATTACACAGTATCTGACCAAAATCAAATGTCACCAGTTTATTTATTTATTCAAATTCAAATCTTAATTGGCTTTCAACCCAATAGATTTATGACAAAATACAGTAAAAAAAACTCAAAGTTTATGGAACAAATTAAAAGCATGCTCATAGTTTTCCGCTTTTTGTTCATTTTGTAGCCATTAGGCTACGTAAATTTGGATTGTTATAGGTTTTTGTTTGCAATTTTAAAGAACATTATTTTCATCTATAACGAAATTACGTAACAAGCCATGTGTGTAAAACAGTTTACTTGAATTTTTTTTCAATACGAGAGGTAAAAGTCCAAAACACAAAATAAACCAATAATCAATTTTAAGTCTGCTCTTTACCAACTAAACACTAAAAACCCGCGCTTGCAAAGTCCGTGCTTCAAAAACTCGCGACTGCGGTTTAACTTATAAACAAAAAATACATTGATGAAGTAGCCCGTATTTACAAATATTTCAATACATACTGAATACAACCCAACAGTAGAAAAAAAATGAGAAATTAAAATTAAACAAGATAAAGTTCAGTTGCGGTTTCAACAAAATTCTTAATATAGAACTCGAGGTCATAAAGTAGAACTTTCTAAAACAAACGAAAACGATAACAAGACAGACATTCTTTGGCAATGAAAAGCAGCAAACAGTCAAATATTAACAGCAAGAGGATACAAAATTAATTGTCAAAAATACATCCTCCAGTAGCAATAATTACGGCTTACGATATTAAAAGTCAACAGGTAGAACAGGTAACGCTAATCTCTTAATTGGCGGTAAAATATCAATCGGCGCACAGGTGACCGAGAGCCATAAAATTTAATCCCCACCACCTTGTTTTATGGTCCTTTTTAGGTCTATCACAGTGGGTTTATGTCCGTGATGATATGTCTAAAGGATTAAAAATTATGTCTCTCGGAGTGATCAATCACGGCATGTCGCTTTCTGTACTGTACTCTGGTTTCCTCCACCAATAAAACTGACCGCCACGATATAACTGAAATATTGTTGAAAGTGGCATTAAACACCATAAACCTAAACCAAATCACTCAGTTTACTAGTGTAATTTATCAGTACCACAAATTATACCCCCCGCAACGAAGTTGAAGGGGGTATACTGGTTTCACTGTGTCCGTCCGTCTGTCTGTAGACAAATCCTATGTCGTACGATATGTCCGTCTGTCTGTAGACAAATCCTATGTCGTACGATAACTTGAGTTTTGTTTCTTAGAATCTTTTTATCAGAAAATTATATTAGCTGTTTACTGGTGAAGAGAGGAGGATCCCTTTCTTTTTTGATGATTTTCACTTTTGTCTTTCCAGAATTATTGGACTTGATATGACGGAAAATAGGATTTTTACCCTATGTCGTATGATAACCTAAGTAGTGTTTCTCAGAATGTTTTGAAATTTTATCAGCAGCTTACCGGTGAAGAGAGGAGGATCCCTTTCATTTTTGACGATTTTCACTTTTGTCTTTCCAGAGTTATTGGACTTGATATGATGGAAAATAGGATTTTTACCATATGTCGTATGATAACTTGAGTAGTGTTTCTTAGAATGTTTTAAAATTTTATCAGCTGTTTACTGGTGAAGAGAGGAGGATCCCCTTCATTTTTAACGATTTTCACTTTTGTCTTTCCAGAGTTATTGGACTTAATATGACGGAAAATAGGATTTTTACCCTATGTCATATGATAACTTGAGTAGTGTTTCTCAGAATGTTTTGAAATTTTATCAGCAGCTTACCGGTGAAGAGAGGAGGATCCCTTTCATT
Source organism: Bathymodiolus brooksi (assembly GCA_963680875.1). Lineage (NCBI taxonomy): Eukaryota > Metazoa > Mollusca > Bivalvia > Mytilida > Modiolidae > Bathymodiolus > Bathymodiolus brooksi. Next base: position 75,489,665 of record OY804581.1, on the reverse strand, counting down.
TTTGATGATTTTCACTTTTGCCGTTCCAGAGTAATTGACTTGATATGACGGAAAATAGGATTTTTACCCTATGTCGTATGATAACTTGAGTAGTGTTTCTCAGAATGTTTTGAAATTTTATCAGCAGCTTACCGGTGAAGAGAGGAGAGTCCCTTTCATTTTTGGTCGGAACAATCAGTAATGTTTTGGTTATGGAAATAGGTTGGACAGATGTGGGGAGTGGGGGGTATATCTTAGTGAGCTGTGCTCACAGTAATACTAGTTATATTAGTGTCAGTCCTTAAGACCATCAAACCTTTAACAGTGAACAAACGCATGCTTCACACAGAGAGTTGAAAATGATACTAACCTGCAAATGAGATTCAGAGAAGTACTCGATATAAAAATTAATTACATGTTGATGAACATTACAATACATTCTGTATAATTAATTACATGTGTATGTTGATGAACATTACAATACATTCTGTATAATTAATTACATGTGGTGTGTATGTTGATGAACATTACAATACATTCTGTATAATTAATTACATGTGTATGTTGATGAACATTACAATACATTCTGTATAATTAATGAAGTGAGATGTGTATGTTGATGAACATTACAATACATTCTGTATAATTAATTACATGTGTATGTTGATGAACATTACAATACATTCTGTATAATTAATTACATGTGTATGTTGATGAACATTACAATACATTCTGTATAATTAATGAAGTGTGATGTGTATGTTGATGAACATTACAATACATTCTGTATAATTAATTACATGTGATGTGTATGTTGATGAACATTACAATACATTCTGTATAATTAATTACATGTGTATGTTGATGAACATTACAATACATTCTGTATAATTAATTACATGTGATGTGTATGTTGATGAACATTACAATACATTCTGTATAATTAATTACATGTGTATGTTGATGAACATTACAATACATTCTGTATAATTAATTACATGTGATGTGTATGTTGATGAACATTACAATACATTCTGTATAATTAATTACATGTGTATGTTGATGAACATTACAATACATTCTGTATAATTAATTACATGTGATGTGTATGTTGATGAACACTACAATACATTCTGTATAATTAATTACATGTGATGTGTATGTTGATGAACATTACAATACATTCTGTATAATTAATTACATGTGTATGTTGATGAACATTACAATACATTCTGTATAATTAATTACATGTGATGTGTATGTTGATGAACATTACAATACATTCTGTATAATTAATTACATGTGTATGTTGATGAACATTACAATACATTCTGTATAATTAATTACATGTGATGTGTATGTTGATGAACGTTACAGTACATTCTGTATAATTAATTACATGTGATGTGTATGTTGATGAACATTACAATACATTCTGTATAATTAATGAAGTGAGATGTGTATGTTGGTGAACATTACAATACATTCTGTATAATTAATGAAGTGTGATGTGTATGTTGATGAACATTACAATACATTCTGTATAATTAATGAAGTGTGACGTGTATGTTGATGAACATTACAATACATTCTGTATAATTAATTACATGTGTATGTTGATGAACATTACAGTACATTCTGTATAATTAATTACATGTGTATGTTGATGAACATTACAATACATTCTGTATAATTAATTACATGTGATGTGTATGTTGATGAACATTACAATACATTCTGTATAATTAATTACATGTGTATGTTGATGAACATTACAATACATTCTGTATAATTAATTACATGTGATGTGTATGTTGATGAACATTACAATACATTCTGTATAATTAATTACATGTGATGTGTATGTTGATGAACACTACAATACATTCTGTATAATTAATTACATGTGTATGTTGATGAACATTACAATACATTCTGTATAATTAATGAAGTGTGATGTGTATGTTGATGAACATTACAATACATTCTGTATAATTAATGAAGTGTGACGTGTATGTTGATGAACATTACAATACATTCTGTATAATTAATTACATGTGTATGTTGATGAACATTACAATACATTCTGTATAATTAATTACATGTGATGTGTATGTTGATGAACACTACAATACATTCTGTATAATTAATTACATGTGTATGTTGATGAACATTACAATACATTCTGTATAATTAATGAAGTGTGATGTGTATGTTGATGAACATTACAATACATTCTGTATAATTAATGAAGTGTGACGTGTATGTTGATGAACATTACAATACATTCTGTATAATTAATTACATGTGTATGTTGATGAACATTACAGTACATTCTGTATAATTAATTACATGTGTATGTTGATGAACATTACAATACATTCTGTATAATTAATTACATGTGTATGTTGATGAACATTACAATACATTCTGTATAATTAATTACATGTGTATGTTGGTGAACATTACAATACATTCTGTATAATTAATGAAGTGTGATGTGTATGTTGATGAACATTACAATACATTCTGTATAATTAATGAAGTGTGACGTGTATGTTGATGAACATTACAATACATTCTGTATAATTAATTACATGTGTATGTTGATGAACATTACAATACATTCTGTATAATTAATTACATGTGGTGTGTATGTTGATGAACATTACAATACATTCTGTATAATTAATTACATGTGTATGTTGATGAACATTACAATACATTCTGTATAATTAATGAAGTGAGATGTGTATGTTGATGAACATTACAATACATTCTGTATAATTAATTACATGTGTATGTTGATGAACATTACAATACATTCTGTATAATTAATTACATGTGTATGTTGATGAACATTACAATACATTCTGTATAATTAATGAAGTGTGATGTGTATGTTGATGAACATTACAATACATTCTGTATAATTAATTACATGTGATGTGTATGTTGATGAACATTACAATACATTCTGTATAATTAATTACATGTGATGTGTATGTTGACGAACACTACAATACATTCTGTATAATTAATTACATGTGATGTGTATGTTGATGAACATTACAATACATTCTGTATAATTAATTACATGTGTATGTTGATGAACATTACAATACATTCTGTATAATTAATTACATGTGATGTGTATGTTGATGAACATTACAATACATTCTGTATAATTAATTACATGTGTATGTTGATGAACATTACAATACATTCTGTATAATTAATTACATGTGATGTGTATGTTGATGAACGTTACAGTACATTCTGTATAATTAATTACATGTGATGTGTATGTTGATGAACATTACAATACATTCTGTATAATTAATGAAGTGAGATGTGTATGTTGGTGAACATTACAATACATTCTGTATAATTAATGAAGTGTGATGTGTATGTTGATGAACATTACAATACATTCTGTATAATTAATGAAGTGTGACGTGTATGTTGATGAACATTACAATACATTCTGTATAATTAATTACATGTGTATGTTGATGAACATTACAGTACATTCTGTATAATTAATTACATGTGTATGTTGATGAACATTACAATACATTCTGTATAATTAATTACATGTGATGTGTATGTTGATGAACATTACAATACATTCTGTATAATTAATTACATGTGTATGTTGATGAACATTACAATACATTCTGTATAATTAATTACATGTGATGTGTATGTTGATGAACATTACAATACATTCTGTATAATTAATTACATGTGATGTGTATGTTGATGAACACTACAATACATTCTGTATAATTAATTACATGTGTATGTTGATGAACATTACAATACATTCTGTATAATTAATGAAGTGTGATGTGTATGTTGATGAACATTACAATACATTCTGTATAATTAATGAAGTGTGACGTGTATGTTGATGAACATTACAATACATTCTGTATAATTAATTACATGTGTATGTTGATGAACATGTGATGTGTATGTTGATGAACATTACAATACATTCTGTATAATTAATTACATGTGATGTGTATGTTGATGAACACTACAATACATTCTGTATAATTAATTACATGTGTATGTTGATGAACATTACAATACATTCTGTATAATTAATGAAGTGTGATGTGTATGTTGATGAACATTACAATACATTCTGTATAATTAATGAAGTGTGACGTGTATGTTGATGAACATTACAATACATTCTGTATAATTAATTACATGTGTATGTTGATGAACATTACAGTACATTCTGTATAATTAATTACATGTGTATGTTGATGAACATTACAATACATTCTGTATAATTAATTACATGTGTATGTTGATGAACATTACAATACATTCTGTATAATTAATTACATGTGTATGTTGGTGAACATTACAATACATTCTGTATAATTAATGAAGTGTGATGTGTATGTTGATGAACATTACAATACATTCTGTATAATTAATGAAGTGTGACGTGTATGTTGATGAACATTACAATACATTCTGTATAATTAATTACATGTGTATGTTGATGAACATTACAGTACATTCTGTATAATTAATTACATGTGTATGTTGGTGAACATTACAATACATTCTGTATAATTAATTACATGTGATGTGTATGTTGATGAACATTACAATACATTCTGTATAATTAATTACATGTGTATGTTGATGAACATTACAATACATTCTGTATAATTAATTACATGTGATGTGTATGTTGATGAACATTACAATACATTCTGTATAATTAATTACATGTGATGTGTATGTTGATGAACATTACAATACATTCTGTATAATTAATTACATGTGTATGTTGATGAACATTACAATACATTCTGTATAATTAATGAAGTGTGACGTGTATGTTGATGAACATTACAATACATTCTGTATAATTAATTACATGTGTATGTTGATGAACATTACAGTACATTCTGTATAATTAATTACATGTGTATGTTGATGAACATTACAATACATTCTGTATAATTAATTACATGTGTATGTTGATGAACATTACAATACATTCTGTATAATTAATTACATGTGTATGTTGGTGAACATTACAATACATTCTGTATAATTAATTACATGTGTATGTTGATGAACATTACAATACATTCTGTATAATTAATTACATGTGTATGTTGGTGAACATTACAATACATTCTGTATAATTAATGAAGTGTGCAATTACATCAGTAATCAATACTTTAAATACTAATAAATCTCAAATTAAATCTTTATCATACCCATGGGAACATTAACCAAGGATAGACTATCAAATATATGTTCAAATATTAATAGACATTTAATCATGGGCAAACATTCCAGGTACGGTACATGTAGATGCTCAAATATTTGTATCACTGTTTACTTATATGTAGACATTTCTTTGGACATATAAAATTAAAGACATTTTTCATTGTATTTTTTTCTCTCCATTTTTTAGGGTGCCGATGATGCTTTAATAAAGATATGGTATGCTGACAACAGTAGACTTTTAGCAACACTAAGGGGACATAACTCAGAAATAACTGACATTGCTGTTAATTATGAAAACACGTTGTTGGCATCAGGAAGCTGTGATAAAATTATTCGTGTGTGGTGTTTACGAACAAAAACTCCTATGGCTGTGTTAAGTGGGCACACAGGAATGATCACATCTTTACAGGTAACTCATTATAGTTAAATTTAAGTTATTATTTCAGTCTTGGTTATGTTTTGATTAGTGTGCTTACTTTGAGTGAGTAACATCATGGGTTTTGATTCCAAGTGAAGTCAAACCAATGACTATGAAATTGGCATATGCTGCTTCTCTTTTTAGCATGCAGCAATAAAGAGTAAGAATAAAGACTGTTTGGCTCTTAAGTTTTGATAAAATGTTGTATGTGGAGGGACATGCCTACATCATGTATATACAGACTGTTGTTTCAGTGAGTTAGACAAATACAAATCTAGGTCAGTGTATTGTACTAGTACATGGCAGTATCAACATGTCATCAAAAGTACTCGTCCTCACCATACAATAGCTGTATCAACATGTCATCAAAAGTACTCATCCTCACCATACAATAGCTGTATCAACATGTCATCAAAAGTACTCGTCCTCACCATACAATAGCTGTATCAACATGTCATCAAAAGTACTCATCCTCACCATACAATAGCTGTATCAACATGTCATCAAAAGTACTCGTCCTCACCATACAATAGCTGTATCAACATGTCATCAAAAGTACTCGTCCTCACCATACAATAGCTGTATCAACATGTCATCAAAAGTACTCGTCCTCACCATACAATAGCTGTATCAACATGTCATCAAAAGTACTCGTCCTCACCATACAATAGCTGTATCAACATGTCATCAAAAGTACTCATCCTCACCATACAATAGCTGTATCAACATGTCATCAAAAGTACTCGTCCTCACCATACAATAGCTGTATCAACATGTCATCAAAAGTACTCGTCCTCACCATACAATAGCTGTATCAACATGTCATCAAAAGTACTCGTCCTCACCATACAATAGCTGTATCAACATGTCATCAAAAGTACTCGTCCTCACCATACAATAGCTGTATCAACATGTCATCAAAAGTACTCGTCCTCACCATACAATAGCTGTATCAACATGTCATCAAAAGTACTCATCCTCACCATACAATAGCTGTATCAACATGTCATCAAAAGTACTCGTCCTCACCATACAATAGCTGTATCAACATGTCATCAAAAGTACTCGTCCTCACTATACAATAGCTGTATCAACATGTCATCAAAAGTACTCGTCCTCACCATACAATAGCTGTATCAACATGTCATCAAAAGTACTCGTCCTCACCATACAATAGCTGTATCAACATGTCATCAAAAGTACTCATCCTCACCATACAATAGCTGTATCAACATGTCATCAAAAGTACTCATCCTCACCATACAATAGCTGTATCAACATGTCATCAAAAGTACTCGTCCTCACTATACAATAGCTGTATCAACATGTCATCAAAAGTCCTCGTCCTCACCATACAATAGCTGTATCAACATGTCATCAAAAGTACTCATCCTCACCATACAATAGCTGTATCAACATATCATCAAAAGTACTCGTCCTCGCCATACAATAGCTGTATCAACATGTCATCAAAAGTACTCGTCCTCACCATACAATAGCTGTATCAACATGTCATCAAAAGTACTCGTCCTCACTATACAATAGCTGTATCAACATGTCATCAAAAGTACTCGTCCTCACCATACAATAGCTGTATCAACATGTCATCAAAAGTACTCGTCCTCACTATACAATAGCTGTATCAACATGTCATCAAAAGTACTCGTCCTCACCATACAATAGCTGTATCAACATGTCATCAAAAGTACTCGTCCTCACCATACAATAGCTGTATCAACATGTCATCAAAAGTACTCGTCCTCACTATACAATAGCTGTATCAACATGTCATCAAAAGTACTCACCATACAATAGCTGTAACTTGATTTCTTAGTTAAAGAAGTGCTACATTCTCATAATTTATACCATATATAAAAAATTATCAAATTCTATTGTACAAAATGTTATGGCATTGCAAAAAGATAATGGTTACACTTTAGCTTATTACAACTGCTAAGAATATCAATTTTTCTTTCAAATCATGGAACATCACGTTACTTTGAAAGGTATTGCCAAATGCGTTTGTTTATATAGACTAGTCTTTGCATGTTTATTAAGTACATAATATTATTGCAATGTTTTTATTAATAGTTTTGTCCTCAGTCCCATGGAGAGAACAGAATATTAATGTCAACAGGGGGTGATGGTTGTGTGTGTTTCTGGTTTTGGGATGTGACAACAAATAATTTTAAGTAAGTTATTTCTTGTCTATGTGTGTGTTAGGAAAATGGTTGTCCATTAGCATTAGTTCTTGAGAGTATCACCCGCCCCCCAGTAAGTCATCGCTTCAGCACTGACATGGTTTATAAGATATATTTACACAGGGACAATCTAATGTATTGAGTCCAGAAGACATTTCTGAAAATTTTGGTGAGTCCCACCACTATAAGAAGTGAAAATTTGAAAACTTTGGCGAGTCCCAACTGAAAATGGGATCCAAGACTCTTTAGTTGAGTTGCAAGGATCTCTGTTTATAGTTCCTACATGTAAGTACTGTAATTTATTTAAACTAAGGTCAGTCTTTATTTTTCTTTATATTGATTTTTTATGTTTCCTCATACCTATCTCAGTGAAGGCCCATTTTCGACTTTGATGTGTTATGCGTAAATAAGACACATATCTTTTTCGAAATAATAAATTAAACAGTATTATTACAGTATATTATAATTTTTATGAATCTGTTTCAGTCAAAAACCATCTAAATTTATAGAGAAATCAAGAGCGGGTGCTCAGATGTTGTGTTCATCGTTCAGTCCAGGTGGTGTATTCCTTGCTACAGGTAATTCTGATCATGTTGTCAGAGTTTACTTTGTATATGGCAATACACAAGAAAAGATCTGTGAATTGGAAGCTCACACTGTAAGTAAATGTAGTCTTAAATATAGATTAAAAGCATTGTTCTACATTCACTTTATACAGTTATTCTGAAGGTTTGTTTGTAAAGTCCAGTAAAAAAAATTTCAGTCCTGTAAAGTGTTCTTATTTACTGAACCAAATATCCAATATATACCAGTAAATTTTATAGATTCAAATTGGCAAAAGTCCAGTAAAATATGTTTCAGTCCAGTAACGTGTATTTTTCTGCTTGACTTATTGTCCAGTTAAAATCAAAATATCTCTGGCTGCTTATGCTAAATAACTTTTCCTTAATGTCTCTATATTTTACACTATGGTGTAATGGTTAGCATGTTAGCCTTGAGTGTGGTAGATTTTGGTGTCTGAATCCCTGTTGGGTGTAGGAATCCTTGTTGGGTGTAGGAATCCTTGTTGGGTGTAGGAATCCCTGTTGGGTGTAGGAATCCTTGTTGGGTGTAGGAATCCCTGTTGGGTGTAGGAATCCTTGTTGGGTGTAGGAATCCCTGTTGGGTGTAGGAATCCCTGTTGGGTGTAGGAATCCTTGTTGGGTGTAGGAATCCCTGTTGGGTGTAGGAATCCCTGTTGGGTGTAGGAATCCCTGTTGGGTGTAGGAATCCTTGTTGGGTGTAGGAATCCCTGTTGGGTGTAGGAATCCCTGTTGGGTGTAGGAATCCCTGTTGGGTGTAGGAATCCCTGTTGGGTGTAGAAATCCTTGTTGGGTGTAGGAATCCCTGTTGGGTGTAGGAATCCTTGTTGGGTGTAGGAATCCCTGTTGGGTGTAGGAATCCCTGTTGGGTGTAGGAATCCCTGTTGGGTGTAGGAATCCTTGTTGGGTGTAGGAATCCCTGTTGGGTGTAGGAATCCTTGTTGGGTGTAGGAATCCCTGTTGGGTGTAGGAATCCCTGTTGGGTGTAGGAATCCCTGTTGGGTGTAGGAATCCTTGTTGGGTCAAGCCATAGGAAATTGGTATTTGCTGCTTCTCCACTAAGCACACAGCATTAAGGGGTAAAAGCAAAGACTGATGGACACAGAATGAGGATACTGTGTCTGAGTGGAGCGACATGTCTTACTGTAGTTTCAGTGAGCTAGCAATATGAAAGAAAAAAACTAAGACTCTTGGACTATAGTACAAAGCAAACATTATTTCATAGAAGAATAAGTTGTTTTTGCCATGATATGGCTGAAAAATTACTTACTTAGCATTAACCAACAATCACAACTTACTTTAACATGCCCACGGTTACACTTGGTATGTATTAGAATATATACAAACATTCAGTACAATGTTACTTACTCTTTTGAGTTTAAATAATCAAACAAAGCTGACAGCTTTATTAAAACATTTATATTATTTTATAATAATGCATTGACTTGTGAAAAAGTTCAAGATCAATTCTAATTATAGATAAAAAATGAATACTATGGAAAATTGATGCAGGAGTTTATCAATGATTTGAAAATTTTGTCTGATCTTTGCACACAATAATTATCTATTATCAATTTACAAATATGATATGAAAAATAATCATTGATTTCTATGTGTAACTATGAGTAAAACATACTATCTTTGATATGTTTTGCTTGACAAGGACTTCTCATCGCCATTCGCTTCTCATGCTTTGCCTTTGATATGATATTGCTCAGAGAAATCCATTCTCACAAAGCAAATCCACAATAGTAAATATATACAAAATGGGTATAAAATGAATCATGTAATGGTTGGAGAAGTTTTGTTTATTTTATTTCTCAAATATATATAGGGGACCGTCGTGATCGTATGGTAGTTGGATTTATAACTACCCATGCAATCAGTGCCTATCACCAGTAACGTTGTGAGTTTGAACCCCGCTCAGGAGAGGTGTACTCGATGCAACATTATGTGATAAAGTTTGTCAATGACTTGCGGTAGGTCAGTGGTTTTCTTCGGGTACTCCGGTTTCCTCCGCTTATAAAAGTGTTGTAAAACACCAAAATCCCTCCCCAAATACATATGATATAATGTTATTCAATGGAAATATTGTAGATAAATAAAAATTAAATAAGTATAATTCTATGTGTTTAGGAGAGGGTAGACAGCATATGTTATTGTAATACTGGGGAGAGATTTGTCAGTGGTAGCTGTGATGGGACGGCTAGAGTATGGAGATACGACAGACAAGAATGGAAATCTATTGTATTAAATATGGCAACTAAATTTCAGTAGGTACATTTTAATGCAAGTAATACATTGATTGATTGATTGTTTGTTGTTTAATACTATTTTAGTAATATTGCAACATGAAATATTTATTAGATATATTTAAAATTAACAAGGAATACATGTTTGTATAATATTAATACAGTAATCCCTCTCATATAAGGCCATCCCTTCTGCATTGAGACAGTGGCCTTATTAGAGATGTGACCTCTCTTGAGGGAGCAATTAAGTAGTATTTTACCATCAGTTCATCTGAAATCTGGCAAGATAAAGGAAAACTTTTGTGGGAGGGACCTTCCAAGAGGGGGGCTGCTGTAACTCTCTGTATAAAAGAAAAAAACATTTTAATCTTTATCTGCTATGAATGTAATATTTATAGGACACAAACAATAATTATTCATGATTCTTTAGAAGATATAACTATCAGATAGCAAGTAGCTTTATGAATTTTATTAGCTTTTCTGAAAGCCAGTTTTCTGCAAGAGGTAGAAATTATAGTGCCAGCTTATATGTATTTATATCTCAGTAGTACAAGACCTGGATTTCTAACATCATATGTCACAGTCTTTGTTGGTGTTCAGTGAGTGAAGGTGATTGTTCATTTTGTTGATATTGGTGGAATTGTTGAAGATCACTGTTTAAACTTATTTTCATAATGTTGAAATTAAAATAATTAAATTTATGAAAGTGACAGAAATATGATAAAAGTGATACAAAAAATCCTTAATATCCATCAACAAATATCATGGTATCTTTAATGATTTTAAGTGAGAGATAGTTGTTCATTTTGTTTGTATTGGTGAAATTGTTCTCCATTATGTGTTTTTCAAAAACAAGGTATATTGGTATATATACCGTTTTTTGGTACGTATAGAATGCGGTCTTATGCTTTAAAATGATAATTTGTAGGTGGGGTGCGTTTTATGCATAAGAGCAAGTATCAGACACTTTTTTTTCAGGTCACGCAGAGAGTTGCCGGTAGCATAGCTTTGAGTTCACGGATGGCAATATTCCCAATGATCGATGAATTAATGTTCAAATAACATTAATTGTGTTCATTATATATGTTTTATTTAAAATAAAATTGTATAAAAATTATATTTATTGCTTGTTCATTGCCTTTTTGAAAGGTATGTAAATATTCTCAATGTTTGTCAATAATCATATTGTGCATTGGTGTTGTTGTTCGGAACTAATTGTCCATATGAATGCAGGAATAACTGTCAAATGTTTGCTATCAGACGTGTGATATTTTACTTTTTTTCAATCTATTTTTTCCTGGGGTGAAATTACCTGTGTTTGGGTATTGAACCTTTGTTTGAATTATCGATTTTTACAGCAGTTGACAAGGTCAAGAACCGTATATTGTATAACAAGGTGTGAAAAGATAATTGAACATACTGGGACACCTGTCAATATTATATAATATATGGTAGCATTGGTACAATATGTGTACACTTCAAAAGAAATTATAATCTCTTTGATCAGGTCTTAATTAATGTTATTACTTTTGTATTGTTTTCTCTTTATTTGAATCGATCGTAATTACTTCCTGTTTTAAGCTTGACCCAAGCTTGCCTATCTTTGATCACATGAACGGTTCATTATTTGATGAATTAATACTGATTAAAGATTAAACATATCTACATATTTATTATTTAAAACAACCACAATTCACGTAAAGAACGACAAAAAAATCAACTGCTCCATCCGTATCATTTTCATTGCCGTTTTGAACTTGTTTTCAAATTAAACATTACCGATAAACTTCCTGCATTCACAAAACAGCTAATTTTCGCTTGCAACATGTAGAATAATCGGTTTAAACTCTTTTAACAAAACTAATTTAACATTTCCCTGTCTAAAATTTATCAAAAATACATGAATTAACAAATACGTGATCTGTGGTAAGCAGTATTTTGCCGTTTGAACGAGGATTTCTGCTGTGAATGTTTTACTGAATCTCCCTGCGTTCTATAGATAGGAACTAGAATTTCCCCCAGATTTTTTGGGGAAGAAAGGGGGTGCGTTCTATGCACCAGTGCGTTTAATAGACACAAAAAGACGGTATATATATAAAATCACTTGCCTCTATCTCTTGCTGTTGTGATGTTATTCGGTTATCTCATCTTTTGATTTATTATGGCACTATGGTAACAGTTCTGTGTTTACCAAAGAAAATACTGAATTAAGATTATTCAGTTACAGAACTAACTGTCTAAACAAGTTATTTACATATATAGAGGCTTCATGGTATTGTTAAACTTTATTATTTGAAAATTTGTTAATTAGACATAAATAGTTATAATTAATATTGTAGACCTATCTCAGAAGATGATAAAACAAAGTATGGTGTTACCATGGTAGCATGGAATGCTAATGACAGATATGTTATCACAGCAGTCACTGATTGTACATTAAAAGTATGGGACTCCCGGTCAGGAAAATTATTACACATACTGAAGGTATGTTTACAATTATATCTTAGATTTCTGTAACTCATTTATCATTTTATTGATATTTTGTAAAATTTTCTTTTGATATTTATATGATTATATTATACAGTAAACACCTGTCTAAGACGAACCCTGAACAAAATGGAATTCTGTATAAACCTAACTTTAAATAAAGTCGCAATGTAGGACATCTTTATTAGCTTAACCTGTATTTACTGAACACCTGTCTTATCCCGAACACAAAAGTTGATCCCAAGAGTTCGGTTAAGACAGGTTTAACTGTACATGGATTCAATATTTTATGTATATTACAATGTAATAATTGATGGTTTATGGTGTTTAATGCCACTTTCAACAATATTTCAGTTATATTGTGGCGGTCAGCTTTATTGGTGGAGGAAAATTTGTCGCAAGTCACTGACAAACTTTATCACATAATGTTGTATTGAGTACACCTCGCCTGAGAAAGATTCAAATTCACAACGTTAGTGGTGATAGGCACTGATTGCATATAGGTAGTCATTAATCCAACTACCATACGATCACGACCAAGATAGCCTCTTATGTAATAATTGATGATATTGTGTATTATATTAGTACCATGAAGATGAGGTGTTTGTATTAGAGTGTAGTCCGTGGGATCCACGAGTCATCCTCAGTGCTGGACATGATGGACATGTTATATTGTGGGACTTACAGAAAGGTGTCAAAATAAAGAGTTTCTTTAATATGGTATGTAACAGTAAATAGTTTTTTCATTGGCTAATGTTTGCCGTCAAATCCACTATTGACATGCTGTTACTAAAAGTTATAGCTTGAATGAGGTACCATTTTGAATTCTAGAAATCCAACATGTGAAGTAATACCTTTGAAATAATTGCTTGTGGATTTTTCAGAAATTGAAATGTACATGCTATGAAATAACATCCAGTGTCTATGTTTTATGCTGAAAGTTTCATATGGCTTCAAGATTTTTCATGACATTTATGTGCCAAAGTCAGTGACAGTATTTCGTGGGATTTTATTTTTTTCCCAATTTTTAGACCATTTACAAAGCCCAAATAAAAATATTTTCATCTTGCATTAGAATAGAAATAACAGTATTGAATTTGAAGAGTTTACGGTGTCAAATGGGGTTTTGATGCTGACCACTCTTCAAATACAATACTGTTATTCCTTAATTATTTTGTTTCTTATTTTAATTAGTTGGACATCGAAAAAGAATATATATAGTATAACTAATCGTAGATTTTGAATATCAAAATAAGACCATGAGTGACCGAAGTATGCATAAGGATTAAACGAGTGGGCGGAACTTGTTCCGTCCACGAGTTTAATCATTAATGCGTATTCGGTCACGAGTGGTCTTATTTTGATATTCAAAATGTGTGATTTAGTTAAACTGTTTATTATATAGACTTTCAAAATTTCTTATATATTATTTTTTTTATTTGTATATTTCATTCCACGCGTATCAATCTACGAGCAATGATACTAAGGGGTTCAGCTGGAAGGATCTGCCATCTTGAAAATGTGAAATCCTACATGTCATATTTACAACAATACACAAAAATAATTAAAATGCTTACCTTGAAAACTTATTTTAGTTAAATTGTATCAAAATTGAAGCGTACACGAAGCCAAATAACGTCTAATCTTTACGTTTCAAACTGGAAGTCTTCATATGACATCAATGACGTCATGTTGGTTATGTTCCAAAGTCATCAATAACATTTTGCGGAATTTTTTCAGTTTACAATCGTATGTGTATTCACAGTAACACCACAAGTGGCATAACCACCACACTTATAGTTGTGTAAAAGTAGTTCCGGTGGGAAAAAAAGATTTTTCACATGTGAGATATCGGAATTTATTTCACGGATAAATCCCCATAATTCACACCTATCTATATAATAAAATTTTGCGGAATTTTTTTTTTATAAAAAGATATCAAACCTTTTTCAAATTAAAAAGATTATTATTGGTGAATAAAAGTTATGTTTAGTGTACTTAAGTAAAGCATGATTTTAAATTTCTGTGCAAATATTCATTTCTTTCTATTTTAATACATTTGTTGTATAAATATTTTAAAAAGATGAAAAGTTAAAAAGCATTAAACATTTAAACCTATGTACAACATATACAAACATAGTCATGAGTCAGTGACTTTCTGTGTACTTGCACCAGAAAGACACATTTGAGAGGGCAAGATCAGTTGGTATGAACCAAACTCTTTTGTAGGAAGCTCATCAGTAAAACAAACTATGACAGAAATTAGCAGGTTATCTCCCTTTCCTAATCATTATGTAGGGGAGATAATAAACTACTCTCCTTTTTTCACTTGTGTTGTTTCCCTTTATATCTTTATCAAACACATTTTGTAGATTGAAGGTCAAGGTCATGGTGCAGTATTTGACTGTAAATTTAGTCCTGATGGTTTAAGTTTTGCTGCCACAGATTCACATGGACATGTTTTAAACTTTGGATTCGGTGGTACCGAGGTTCACAAGACGGTAGGTATTACTACAGTTCTACCATGTTCTGTCATACAATATACAATTTCATACATTGATAGGTGTTGGGTGTAGTAACAGTGGTCACACTGGTATTGAGATTATCCTACAATTCTACCATATACTACCATACAATGGTGACTGGTGAGATTCAGTGATAAAAAACGTTGATCAGATTACAACTTATCATTCAATATATTGCTATCTAATGGTGACTGGTAAAATTCATTGGTAACACGGTTCGTCAGATGGCATTGTAATTTTACTATTTGCTGTATAGTGTTTTTGTACTTTTAAGGTGAAGATTATTCACCATTATATAGATTATAAGCATGCAAACAAAGCAAGATATATTTAAGAAATAATTCTCCCGTGTCATGTTTTATGCTCATTTTTAACATGGAGAAGCATTATATTTGTCGATAATTTTACCGAGCGAAAGCGACGCATTCACAGTAATTTTGTAAATTAATGTGGCTTTATGGATATGCAAGAATTTGGCTGTTCCGATTCCCTCCCAGAATGAAAATTTCGCATCATACGATGAATTACAGAAACAGTAATGACTAAATTAAACGAAAATAATGTTACCTATGTTAAAACATTATACAAACTATTTCTTCCGTGAATTATTTCGATTCTGGTAGGAAAAATCTAACTTATATTTTGAAGTGGAAGTCAGTAATAGAAATGCATGTAATAACAAAATTCACTAACCTTCATGTTTACAGTTGTTTTCTTACATTGATAACTAGACGGTAATGCAATTAAGTTACTAATATTTTCCAATTTGATGGCATTTTGCATTTAGCTACTTAAACAAGTAAAATGCTTGTGTCAATGTCACCAGCATTCCTTGTAAACTACGTTACCAGAAGACGACAAATTACAAATGTCGAAGTCGATAGATGGTTGTCTTAAATATTTTTTCAGGAAAGAAATTGTATGTCAAGAAACAAGTAAAAAAAATTATGTTTGTATCCACCACGGTCCTGTATGTTGCTTGTACAGGGAGCAGACGATGATGCAACAACATCTGCTTTTTCAAGGGAGTGTTGCAAAGTTAACGGAAAAGCCGTTTGTGGAGGACTGTGCCATTTAAGAAAATAGGACTTTTTAAACATAGTTAAGACAAATATTCCATTAAGATTCAAAGAAAACATTATTAATTTCTATTTTTATTTCTTTAATTGCTGGTTTACGTGATTAGATAGTGAAAAACACTGGATAACACAGAAAGGACTTCGCACATGTCCTAAAAATAATTGTGCTATTTAGAGAATAGGTTTGTTTACAAAGTGAAAGCAGCATGCCATATTGGAATTTTAGATATAAAATTTAAGCATGTATTGTGTTTCACATTTTAATGCATATTATTATACAGACCTATGCAAAACAAATTACAGTGAAACATGTCTAAATTGAATCCTGAATAAAACAGAATCGTGCATAAACCAAACTTTAAATAAAGTCCAGATGTATGAAATCTTTGTTACTTTAACCTGTATATACAGAACACCTGTCTATTCCGAACACAAATTGAAAAGTTGGTACCAATGAGGTTTCTGTTTAGACTGGTGTCACTGTATAACATTGACATCATTGAGGTTTCTGTTTAGACTGGTGTCACTGTATAACATTGACATCATTGAGGTTTCTGTTTAGACTGGTGTCACTGTATAACATTGACATCATTGAGGTTTCTGTTTAGACTGATGTCACTGTATAACATTGACATCATTGAGGTTTCTGTTTAGACTGGTGTCACTGTATAATATTGACATCATTGAGGTTTCTGTTTAGACTGGTGTCACTGTATAACATTGACATCACTGGTGTCACTGTATAACATTGACATCATTGAGGTTTCTGTTTAGACTGGTGTCACTGTATAACATTGACATCATTGAGGTTTCTGTTTAGACTGGTGTCACTGTATAACATTGACATCATTGAGGTTTCTGTTTAGACTGGTGTCACTGTATAACATTGACATCATTGAGGTTTCTGTTTAGACTGGTGTCACTGTATAACATTGACATCATTGAGGTTTCTGTTTAGACTGGTGTCACTGTATAACATTGACATCATTGAGGTTTCTGTTTAGACTGGTGTCACTGTATAACATTGACATCATCGAGGTTTCTGTTTAGACTGGTGTCACTGTATAACATTGACATGATCAAGGTTTCTGTCTAGACTGGTGTCACTGTATAACATTGACATGATCAAGGTTTCTGTTTAGACTGGTGTCACTGTATAACTTTGACATCATCGAGACAAACTACATCTTTATTTAACTGCCATAATGATTCTTTACATTTCAGATTCCACAAGAATTATTTTTTCACACAGATTACAGACCTCTGATGAGGGATGCCAACAACTATGTATTGGACGAACAAACACAACAACCTCCACACCTAATGCCTCCACCATTCCTTGTAGACATAGATGGAAATCCATACCCTCCAAAATTACAGAAACTGGTACCTGGAAGAGAACATAATAAAGAGGACCAGTTGATACCACAGATGGGAGTCAACGAAGAAGGTATATATTTTAATGAAAGACTTTTCCAGTACTAAGCATAATTTATTAGAAATTTAAAAATAAAATGACTATGGCAGTAAGAAGGTGTCATAAAAAATAAGAACATTATATGGACCTTTGCGTGCTTTACATGCCTGCGTTTTCCAGTAGATTATTTTAATGAAAGTTGCTATTAACTGTTATATCAAAATTTTATATTTTTGATTGACGATGAAACTTTTAGATAGATACAATGTGGGTTATGGACTATGTTTTTTTCTTAGCTCACCTGACCCAATGAGGTATTGCCATCACTTGGCATCCGTCGTCCGTCCGTTAACTTTTTCATATTTTAATCTACTCTTCTGAAACAACTGGGCCAAATGGAACCAAACTTGGCAGTAAGCATCTATGTAAGGTCCTCTATAAAGTTTCTTCATTTCGTCCCATTCCGCCGACAAATATGGCCACCAAAGGCAATTCTTGTTTCTGATTGGCTAATGTTAATAAAATCTTCTCCTCTGAAACTGCTTGGCCAAATGGAGCCAAACTTGGCAGGAAGCATCTATGTAAGATCCTCTATAAAGCTTCTTCATTTGGTTCCGTTCGGCCAACAAACATGGCCGCCAAGATTAAATCCTTTTTCTGATTGGCTAATGTTAAAAAAATCTTCTCCTCTGAAACAGCTTGGCCAAATGGAGTCAAACTTGGCAGGAAGCATCTATGTAAGGTCCAAACCTGGCATAGATGGTCCCTGGGTGTGTCCCTTTCAAAATTGTGTCCGACAGCCCCACCCTACATTCAAGATGGCTGCTGTTTTCTAAGGTAATGATTATCTCCCTTTGAAATTTGCTTCAGTATCATTCTATTGTCAGGTGAGCAATACAGGCTCAGCCAGGCTCAGTGGGCTGAGCCTCTAGTTTTTTTAAATCTTATAGATTAAACAGTTCTATTAAATACAATTATGCTGATATTTTACCATATTTTCTGTTTTAGGAGAACAAGAAGTATTGGGGGATGTAGATGTAGACCCTGAGGGAGCGGCACCTGTTAGACCTGTTCCTGGTCGGCCACCAAATCTAGACAGACTGATTCAGGAATTACAGAGACAACAAGATAACAGGATAATTCAGGCTGGTGGAGCACCGTTAGCCTCACCTCCACCTCCTGGGGTACCTCCTAGAGTGTCGAGGTCTAATTCTGGTAAGTATATGTGTGATGGTTAATTTTTTAAATAGATACAGTAATTGAGGTTATATATTTGCTTATGTCTAATGGTTAGCGTGCTCGTCTCGAGTGCGGTAGATCATGGGTTCGATATAATTTATGATTTACATATATCTGTTTTGAATGGCATGACAAGATAATAAGACATTTTCATTTTTACTTGTCAAATGTAACTACCTTGTATTGTATGTAATGTGTTTGTAAATCGCATGCTTTGTTTTTATATATTATTTGTGTTATGTCGGTTTTAAAAGCTCTTCAGATTCCTAATTGTACCGACTTTAAATAAACTTTGATACCATAAGAAAACAAAAACACAATGGGAAATTTGTAGTGCTTTTATCATGTTTCTGTTTCAGTTGGTAATACTGGTCCCAGAGTTGGCATCAGAAGAAGTGGGGAAACAGAAGGTGTTAGACAGTCGCTAAGCAACATAGAACAGAGGGCGACACAATCTGAGATAGCTGCATGGAGTCGTAGAATTGTTGTGAGAGAATTAGACCCTTCTTTATTATCGTGAGTATTTATATTGGCATAATCATTTATTTGTTGAAGTTGGTCTGTATTTTGTAAAAGTACACTGTTCAGGTGATATGTTTGTGCTGTAGAAGAGAACAAGGACTTTCCTGTCTGAAATTACCACAAAAAGTGGACTGCTGCTAAATGCCATCTAAGGTAAAACTATTGTTTGTTGTTTATTTGTTTGTTGGATGGTGTTAGATGCCACTTTCAACAATATTTCAGCTATATCGTGGCAGTCAGTTTTATTGGTGGAGGAAACCGGAGGATCTGGAGAAAACCACCGACCTGTCGCAAGTCACTGACAAACTTTATCACATAATGTTGTACACCTCGCCCTGATCGAGAGGGCAAAACTATACAGCTTATTAAATGGAACATTGTTTTGTTGGAGTTTATAAAAAATCGTTATTATATTGAGGGATTTGACTTTCTTGTTTTGATCCATTGCTTTTCTTGCTCCTAAAATAGGCAGTTTTTATCATAATTTAAGTAATGAACTAAATAATCCCCCTTTCTTAAAGACTGGTCCTCTAAAAAGGCCATTTTTTTTTCTACTAGAAAAAATGAAGAAGAAAGAAGAGCACATTCTGAAGAAGAAATGAAGAAATTCTTGTCTGAGAGAAAGAAAAAACCCTTTGTAACTTATGTAAGTTTTCTGGTTTTTAAGCCCCTCGTATATCATGTATATTTATTATGGAATGTGTAAATTGTCTTAATATTGAACCACTATGACATTTTACTTATTTTATGATAAATAAGCAAATTTCATATTTATCTTAAATTTTTGCAACATTGAGAAAAAACAAGTTTCTTTTGACGGATTGACTTCTGGTGTTTAACGCCACTTTCTACAATATTTCAGTTATATCGGGGCAATTAGTTTTATTGGTGGAGGAATCTCATTATCTGAGTACCCGGAGAAAACCACCGACCTGCTACAAATCACTGACAAACTTTATCACATAATGCTGTGTGGAGTACACCTTGCCATGAACAGGGTTCAAACTCACAATTTTAGTGGTGATAGTCACTGTTTGCACAGGTGTAAATCCAACTACCATACGATAACGACGGCCCCACATTTCTTTTGATGTTCAGTATATTTGTAATTGGTTATACCTTTAATTAAAATCTTTAGAATCTTTCATGTTTTACAAATAACATAAATATTACAATAGCTAATATGACATCATAAATTAATATTAAATTGATCCTTTTGACGTTTTCATGGATAGGAGGAACAACTAATGTATTTATCTAGGTAGTGGATGGAATAATGACATCACTTACTATTACCAAAATAGAAACATCTTAAGGGGTGTTTTTTCTACTTTTTTCATATAATGAAGTAGCCCTGTTTTTATATATGTAGCCCAGCACATCCAGTACCCCTAAGAAAGGGAAAGGTAAAAAGAAGCAAACACAAGACCCCGCCAGTCCTCAACAAAAAGAAAATGAGCAGACGACTACCAACAGACTTGTTACTAGGGCTCTCTATGATACAGAAGAGGTTTGTACTGACTTTTTTCAGAACTTTTAAAAAACTAGAGGCTCAGGTGAGCCTGTATCGCTCACCTGACATAAATAAGTCCTCTTAAGAATGTCTAAGTTACTATTCAAATCCCATACTGCCATAGGGTTCTATGTTAAAACTATGTCTGCTCATGGCAGCCATCTTGGATGGAGGTCGTGGTCACCGGACACAATTTTGAAAGTATACTACCCAAGGACCATCCATGCCATGTTTGCTTTAAATTGGCTGACTGGTTTCAGAAGAGAAAACTTTTAAACAATTTTCCCATAGGGTCCTATGTTAAAACTATGTCTGCTGACGGTGGCCATTTTGAACCGAGATCAGGATCACTGAACACAATTTTGGAAGTTGACCATCGATGACATGTTTGCTATATTGGCTTACTAGTTTAGAGGAGAAGATTTTAAAACATTTTTTCCCATAGGGTCCTATGTTAAAACTACAGTATGTCTGCTGAAGGTGGCCATCTTGGATGGAGGTCAGGGTCACTGGACACAATTTTGAAAATTGACCACTTAAGGACCATCCATGCCATGTTTGCTTTAAATTGGCTTACTGGTGTCAGAGAAGAAGATTTTTAAATATATTTCCCATAGCGTCCTATGTTAAAACTATGTTTGCTGATGGTTGCCATCTTGGATGGAGGTTGGGGTCACAGGACATAATTTTGAAAGTTGACCACCTAAGGACCATTCATCCCATGTTTGCTTTAAACTGACTTACTGGTTTCAGAGGAAAAGACTTTTAAACATTTTTTCCATAGGGTCCTATGTTAAAATTAAGTCGAGTCATGGCAGCCATCTTGAATTTCCGATCAACAAACGATTCACAAGTTTAGTCCAGGACCACCCAATGATCATTCCTGCAAAGTCACAATTCAATTGGCTTTGTGGTTTCTAACAAGAAGATTTTTAAAATTTCGACCAATCAGAACACATTATAGGCCCTGGCAGCCATGTTGGATTTCCGATCAGCACCAAAAACACAAATCTTGTATATGACCATCCAATGAACATTTCTGCCAAGATTGGTTCAAATCTGTTTTGTAGTTTCAGAAAAAAAGATGAAAATGTGAAATTCCCATAGGGTCCAATGTTAAACTAAGTCGAGTCATGGCAGTCATCTTGAATTTCCGATTGGCAAACGATTCACAAATTTAGTACAGGACCACCCAATGATCATTCCTGCAAAGTCACAATTCAATTGGCTTAGTGGTTTCTAACAAGAAGATTTTTTAAATTTCGACCAATCAGAACACATTATGGGCCCTGGCAGCCATGTTGGATTTCCTATCAGCGCCAAAAACAAAAATCTTGTATATGACCATCCAATGAACATTTCTGCCAAGTTTGATTCAAATCTGTTTTGTGGTTTCAGAAAAAAAGATGAAAATGTGAAATTCCCATAGGGTCCAATGTTAAACTAAGTCGAGTCATGGCGGCCATCTTGAATTTCCGATCGGCAAACGATTCACAAATTTAGTACAGGACCACCCAATGATCATTCCTGCAAAGTCACAATTCAATTGGCTTAGTGGTTTCTAACAAGAAGATTTTTAAAATTTCAACCAATCAGAACACATTATGGGCCCTGGCAGCCATGTTGGATTTCCGATCAGCGCCAAAAACAAAAATCTTGTATATGACCATCCAATGAACATTTCTGCCAAGTTTGATTCAAATCTGTTCTGTGGTTTCAGAAAAAAAGATGAAAATGTGAAATTCCCATAGGGTCCAATGTTAAACTAAGTCGAGTCATGGCGGCCATCTTGAATTTCCGATCGGCAAACGATTCACAAATTTAGTACAGGACCACCCAATGATCATTCCTGCAAAGTCACAATTCAATTGGCTTAGTGGTTTCTAACAAGAAGATTTTTAAAATTTCGACCAATCAGAACACATTATGGGCCCTGGCAGCCATGTTGGATTTCCGATCAGCGCCAAAAACAAAAATCTTGTATATGACCATCCAATGAACATTTCTGCCAAGTTTGGTTCAAATCTGTTTTGTGGTTTCAGAAAAAAAGATGAAAATGTGAAATTCCCATAGGGTCCAATGTTAAACTAAGTCGAGTCATGGCGGCCATCTTGAATTTCCGATCGGCAAACGATTCACAATTTTAGTACAGGACCACCCAATGATCATTCCTGCAAAGTCACAATTCAATTGACTTAGTGGTTTCTGACAAGAAGATTTTAAAATTTCAGCCAATGAGAACACATTATGGACCCTGGCAGCCATGTTGGATTTCAAATCAGCACCAAAAACACAAATCTGGTAGAGGACCATCCAGTGAACATTTCTGGCAAGTTTGGCTGATTTCTGTTCAGCGGTTTCAGAGAAGAAGATTTAAATGTGAAAAGCTAACGGACGGACGTACGGACGGACGACGGACGCTTACCCATGACAAAAGCTCACATGGCCTATGGCCAGGTGAGCTAAAAAATGAGCATTTTAATTACAGTACACTGATTTCGATGTCTGTTTTATCACATTGGGAGATATTATTTATTTCAGTTTCATAATAAGGGATAAATTACTGAATAATAAAATAATAAATTGCATTATTTGTGTATGTTTTTTCTCTCATTTCATTAGATTTCCAAAATCTCAAACTCCATAAAGCACCGTAATTTCTCAAATTTTTCGTCTGCCTAATTTTTTGACTATTTTCGTTTTTAGGAGATTTCTCAAATTTTTGAATTTTCCTATTTTTCTTCTATTGTCTATTAGGGCAGTAGGGAGAAATGAATTATTTAATAAAATCGGGAGAAAATCATATCAAGTCAGCTTTTTGTTTTTCTAAGGGAAGTATGGAAGCAACAAACGAAAGTTAGAAGTGTGAGCACATGTTTTGTGGGACCCCATGTTTGTTAACTGTCAATAAATCTTCAGTCACAATCTAATTTTTTGTAAAATTGACCAGAAAGGGGCATTTTTTTATTGTAGAAAATTTAGAGAAATTACGGTATATTACCTATTGCAAAGTAAGATATTTTTATTTTATTACACAGGAAGAAGAGAATGGAAATGGGTCAAATTCAGACTTATTTAATGCCAGCAGTGATGGGTAAGTACTGACAGCTTACTCTTTATACAAACAGATTAGAACATGTTTAATAATTTGGTATTCTATTTATTTTGACTGTCTTCTCAAAAACTGTGTAAACGTGTCGGTGGTCGGTGTCTTATGATTATTATTCTTTCATTTTTTCTTCCTACTAAGGTGGGACGTATTTGAAGATTTAAAGTGTACTGGATGTCTAATTAGTTCTAAAACTATTTTTGTATTTTGTTTTTGTTTCGTCTCCTAAAGAGGTCTAAGCAGGGTATTGAAGGTTCTACTATCTCCTATATGTTTGTGAAACTTATTTTTGAATTATTAGATTTAAAAAATGGCAGGATTGAGAATTAATTTGACTGCACTGAAAAAATTGCATTATATCTATGTGTAAAGGGAACTGAACATTTTATAAATTTATACCAGTACATATAAATTCTATATATAGCAGATATAAATAATGTTGTTTTGCAGTGAATCAACTGAGTATTCTGATTGGATGGGTGACACTGGAGGTAAATTGCAACCACCAAAGCGTACGTCCCAGCGTAAACGTAAACAACGAAAAATAAGCTCATCTGAGACGGAGGATGACAGTGATGATTTAAATGATGCTGCCAGTAATGAGACCCAGGATGTAACTTACCAGGCCAGAATACCTCGTCCACAAAGGAAAAAACCTGTACCGAAAAAGGAGGTGCCAAAACCAACAAAGAAAACCATAGTAAGTTGAAGACAAACAAATATTGATGCATGCCTCACAATAAGCACCTGTCCTCTGGCCGAAAGCCATTAAATTTTTCAGTTTTTTTTATTTAGATCTATATAAAATTAAACAACTTTGATTCAGACCAGTCAATTCAGATGTTCATTTCGAGGACTGTTGATGTACATTAATTGATTGACAGAACTTTAGTTCAAGTAACATGAATTTTCTTGAAGACTTTTAAGGATATCCATTGGAATAATTAATTTTTATAATACTATTCAAAACAAATACATGTATACTGGATCTTCTTAAATTATATAATGCCATTTGTGGTGTGATGGTTTGCATCCCCACCATGCTAGATTGTGGGTTGGAGCCCTGGTCAGATACACCAAAGACTATAAAATTAATATTTGTTGCTTCACAAACACACAGTATTAAGGGAATACAATACAGTAGGGATTGCCAATTGATTTTTTCATGAAAATTCGTGATTTGGTCAATTTCGACATACTCTTTCCAAATATGCAAGGAAAAATATACCTTCGTGACTTAGTTTTCGAGATATTTACGATCAAATTTCGACCATTTTTTGATAAATTTTTAAAATACGGATTTTTATAGCGGTAAAGAAAATATCACAATTTCAAAACGTTAAAAGATAATTGCATCCGGTTTTTTGCAATAGCTTCCTATGATAATTTCGTTCAAAGATGATGAACATGTACATTGCCAATAATAGATTAAGTAGTCCAAAAATTCTACTTATTTGTGGAATATGGATTATTTAGTGGTTTCTTCATGAATAAATTTGCATGTAGAAAAAAAATGACAATTGATATTTTCTTAATATTTTGTCATGATATTCCCGCAATGATTTTATTTAGAATTTTAACAAAAAGTAAGGGGATACATGTGCTTGTTTTTTAGCTACAGAACAAAAACTGTGCATTTTTCATGACAAACCTAGACATCGGCAATTTCGGCGCCAAATTACCCTACAATGTATTTCAATAGGTAAAACGTCGTGGAGTCTTTCCCGCCGTTTTCCTTGGATTGGATGAAAGGGCAACGCAACCGGAGAATGAAATAAATGAAAGAGAACGTCTATAGTTGTTGCTCAATGTTCATTAGATTTAACGGTGTATCACAACCGTCACACACGTTTAATTGCTCTGCTAGTGTTTTTAGTTCAACTATTGAATCTATTCGTCTCCCATCCTGCCAGCATATATCTTTATAATCAGTTCCAGGGTTTGCGTCTGTCTGGTCTACCTCTATCTCACCAACATTCCTATCCAACTCTTTCAAGTGCTCTGAACATTTTTTCCGATGGCGTATTTCTCCTTCTTTTAAAAATGGCATTATTCGGTTTGAAGCAGGTGCTTTCAAATTTTTACGCAATCGGCTTTTTATGACGTCGATGCAACTTCCACGGAAAATGTCGCGCTCGTTACTGTGACGTCGCAAAAACAACATGCGGTATTCGGCAAAGTAATTATCTGCCCTTGCTACTGTATCGTATTCCCTTAAGGAGTAAGAGCAAAGACTGGTTGTTTCTAAATCAGTATAATATGTCCAATTGGAGCGACAGGTTTACTTGCAGATCGTTTCAGTGAGCTAACTAAATAAAATTCCATTTAAGCATGTTGATCTAGTACAAAGCAGTCATCATCACCATTTCACCAAAATGTAACTTGTTCTGGCCATGATAAAACTGAAAAATTACTCATGTGGCATTAAACAACAATCACTCACACATTGATCAGATTAACAATGTGAATTATTTCAGGTCATAAATACAAAGCAAAACTTTTGGACTAGTATTAAAAAAATATATATATATATATATATATAATCATATGTGAATAGAGGTATTTACAACTTTTTGTGTCAAATTATATTAGTATGGTGACATTATCCATGATTGTTTTGCTATTTGTATTGTGATGTGTGCATAATTGATCAGAATAAAATATATACACTACAGCCAGGATGGATAACGCCATTTCCGCGCGTCCATCACAGACACCGATTGTAATTCGCGGAAAGTCACGATGGACACAAAAGTCTGATCGCGGCAATTGGTTTGTAGTGTCATCGTATAAGCCGCGATGTCCATGATGGACAGCAAAACAAAAACATTACGTGTAGTTATTTTCTTATATTCTTCTCGGTTTGTTTCCTCAATGCATGAGTGCTGCATGGGGTATATTTTATTGTGAATTTTATATTTGTATTTATTTGTAAATGCATGCTTGGGTTCTGGTGACATATTCAAATTAGGTAATCACATGACAGTGAAATGTAAATAAAATCACATGTGTTGTTGTTATTGTTTACACTGGAAGTTGGTAACAACAAGCATACTAACTCCCTCTGCACATATCCACATTTGGTACAAATATTTAACATAGAGACCTAATGGGCAACTTTTTTGAAAATAGTGTCAAAATTCTGAAATTATTTGTCAGAGTAGGTAGATGATATATGAGTAAATGTAGTGAAGAAAAAAAATCAATAAGTTGAACTGTTGATTTTTAATTAATTTTTTAGTCCTGTTTTAGGCTGGTCAAATGGACTATACATAAGATTGTTTTTAAAGCCATTCTTGTATTTTAATATATTCTCGATTATCTGGCAACTTTTGTTGTCAGTAAAATGGCGTCATCTGTTTTCGTGTGAAGTAAAAACAAGGCCGATATACGGGATGGAAACGAATATATAATCCGGAAATGGCTGGTTTTAAAATTTCATGGTTCTGGCCATCTACCAAATCATACTACATCTAAATAAAATAACAGAATGTTTGAAAATTACCACTTTCAAAATTGTGTTTACTTTTGATGTTTTTTTTAGTGCTGAAACCACAATGCACTGCAAAGTGACATGTATTTTATATAAGAAACAGGCACATTTCAGTCAGCTCTTTTGTTTACAAGTACGATCAGTGACCCCATGACAGTTACATGACAGGAAGAGCCGGTGTCTGAGAGGCAGATGACATAGTTAAATTTTATATAGCCCTTTTGGATTTTTTTCCAGCTACTTTATAAAGAAGTAAATTTTTAGTATTACAAAAAGTATGGTTCAGTAGGTAGGTTCACTGTTCTTGGTACTTTCGTCTTTAAAAGCAAACTTTAACATCTTTTACAGATGTCACGCTGTAGTCTTGTTTATGTTCCATAAATAGAAACCGGAAGACACGTCAAAAATAATGCGTGCGCTGTGCAAATCAAAATAAAATGGATAAAACGAAAGCAGATGACGCACGAAAACACATACCCTGACATACATGACTTTTTTTAAATTTTCATTTCTTATCTTATTATGTAACAATAATCAATATGGTCAGGTTGTTATTTTCATTGAATGGCATCTCAAAATAAATGGCTTTACTCACAGTAAGTGTTTTCCTGTACATTGATCTTTTTTTACATTTCTCGAAGTGAACATGTCAAACATTTTGTGATCGATGTGTATTTGTGTACTTTCTTTCCGTTGTGTAGAATGTCCGGGTACGTAAATACCCTGGTGTATGTCTACCTTGCAACTTCGCGCCAGGAAAGGTAGCTCAAAGGTCAATATATAACTGAAATATTGTTGAAAAGTGAGGTTTAAACACCCATAGCCTCATATAAATTATTGCAATAAAATATCGATTAAGTAACGAAATCGATATAAATTATTTTCCAGTATATTTAGTATAAAAAGCTTGTTCTACAGTTTACTGTGAGATGTATTGCAACCGCCATTTTTTACTACAACCACGTGCGCATGCTCGTGTTTGATGGAAAGCTATAGCTATATTTAGATATTTTGTGATAATAATTTTATATTGTAAATCGACCCACCCTGTGATTTTTTACAACAAGATACATTTTTTCTAGTATATATTTTATTATAAAATACAATATTGAACTGATTTTCGCTAACACTTCAATCATTGAATATTGATTTTTTCGATGTTGAATATTTTTTCCACAGAATTGCACCCCCTGTTAGTATACTTTTATTGCTTTATTTAAAAAAAAATAACACCAAGAACATCGATGATACGAGTCTTCTTATTCAGAAATAAACCTACAGCAAAATAAAGGTATACTGTAAACAAAATCGTCATTTTTATCTAGATTTATCATCCGAAAAATACGGTAGTCCTCTACTATGCTAATTTGGATTAGGTGATGGGAATTAGGTGCCATCATCAAAATAAAGATTAAAAAAATGTATTTTATGATAATGATGGCTGATTAAAATTGTTTGTCATGCATTAGCTGTCAGTTGTAATATACAGGATGTAACCAATATACAGGAAGAGCCCCTTCTGTGAAGCCATCTATTTTGAGATGCCATTCAATGAAAATAACAACCTGACCATATTGTTCCATGAATAAGAATAAGAATTAGTTAAGAAATTACAATTTATAGAAGGCAAGGATTTATATAATTAACACATTAAGTCACATTTCATTTATTTAGCTTGGGTCAGTTATCAATTAAAAAGACAAAAATGGTTTTAAAAAAAATCTGTCTAATAAGTATTTACCTAAATAACGATATCATGACGTATAATAATTTCTCACCGTAAATGTATTTATTTTATTAAGATATATATACACATATATAAGAAAAAAGATATAAATTTATTGTTTAAGTACAAATAAATTGGAAGACGGCTTGAAAACGCAAAATAGTTATCTATGTTTATAAGTCTTAGTAAAAGGAGTCTTGAGCAACGTTTTTTCCCCCACTTCTGTGATAGGTGAATGCACGATGCGACGACATGCTGAGATGGGTGATGTTTTGACAGGTAAACTGTAAAAAAAACGTAGAATACACTAATAAAATATTATTTCACCTATATCAGGACTCCGCAGACTGCCAATTTTCAAGGAAAAAAAACCGGGATTTACGGATTTATGACCCAATCGCCATAAACAAAATAAAACTTAAATTTTACTTATTAATTTTAATCCAAATTTGCCTTTAAAGAAATAAATGTATAAGTTATAATGATTTACCCGAGTTCGTTCTCCCTACATTTGGCGAACACGTAAAAGAGCAAACGCACCCGATATCGTAAACCGGCAACTGTCTGCAGCAAGTGAAAGGGCCTTGGCATCGATTGTCGCGAGTACATAGGGACATATTAATATTCACTTCTAGTGCACTTAAAACATGGGTACTGCATGTTAATACATTTCTTTCGTGGATATTATTGTATATATCGCCCGTGACAGCCGTTAACATATCTATACTTTTCGTCATTTACTTCAGCTTTACTAAGATACGCATGTTTCTTTATGCACAAATTTATTGGTTAGCAGAATTTGGGGACGTTTCCTGTTTACAGTTTAACTATCTGAGAGTGGAGACTCTCACTCTCATTCTCACTCCGACCTGGGGGGATTTTGTCGGACAATTTTATGAGATATACAAAAAATATATAAGTAAATATTTACGTTGCCGTAAATTTGATGATTGATGGTCCCGATATTTCAGGTACAGGTTGAAGGCGTGTCAATGATTTGTAATCGCATGAAATTAATTCAATAAATCGATTTCAGTAATTTCAAATGTAAAAGTTAAATGGGATTGACTGAACAAAATAAACTGTACCACTTTTACGTTTGCACCGGTGGGCATCATTTGTAATTTATTTTAAAAGTCGGTACATGAGTACAACAATAACATAAGCTCTAATGCGCTGTTAAGTCCGACATTAAAAAATTTATACATAATATCTCCCCCTTGTTAATTGTATATACCCTCCTGGGGCCCTGATTTTGATAATAAACTTATTTCTATTCTATTTCTATATCTACAATAAGCACCGCCTATTTGTCAGTCAATTATACATAAAAAAAAACGATAAGGAGAAATTAACACATGATTTACAAGGTGAGAGAGTTGTAAAATAAATCGATTATGGATGTACAAAACAGAGAATACTTTTCTTGTTTTGGTCACGAGAAAGAGAATTTCATTGCATACAAATAAACAAGTTAAATTCTAAAAAAAAAAAATGAAGAAAACATAAAAGTAAATAATAATAATAAACAAAGATCGTTTCTGTATGACTGCAACAAAACTATTTTTATGTGGTTACTTTCCTCGCTTGCCGCTAATAAGTTGTTGTCCGCGAATGTCCTGATGGACAATTTGGCTGCCGCATTCGGCCGCGAGACGATCGCGGACTTCCCGATACTAATTAGTCAATTTTCGCGCCGCGATCGTCCGCGAGACCGCGCAGATTTGGCGTAATCCATGCTGGCTGTAGTGCATTACATAAAAAAACCCAATGACAATGTGAATGGAATCTTTAATTTCTTAGGTTGGAATTTATTACATGTGTGTGTAACGTGTTAGAACTTAGTGAAGAACTTGAACCCTGTAAATATATCTGATTTTACTTATTGTTAATTGAACTGGGACTTAATACTGTATTATGAAAGAAAAGTTTAAACAGTGATGGTGAACAGTTCCACCAATATCAACTCAAATACAGTCAAACCTGCCTTAAAAGGCACATCTATACAACAAATCACTGTCTATAACTGGCAGCCTCATTTTTCCCATTAATGAATAGTGCATGTAATCTTAACCTGTATATAAAGGGCAACTGCTCATAAAGGCCACATTGTCAGGTTCCATTGAGTGCCCTTTATATACAGGTTTGACTAATTGAACATAAGAAAAAATCATGACATCTGATGTTGGAAATCAAGGTCGGGCTTGGGACAGACACAAACATGTCGGTTCCTAAGCATATACATATACATTTAAACTCTGTGTCATTTATGTAGATTATATGTATACATTATTAATTTCAGAGACGACAAAAAATTGTGAAGAAAATGGGTGGCATCCAAGAACTACCAGAAGAATTCCGTCCATCAGAATGGTTAACTGACACAAAACCTCGAAAAACCCCTTATGTACCTCAAATGGGAGATGAAGTCATGTACTTCAGGCAAGGTCATGACCTTTATCTGCAAGCAGTAGTTAGGAAGGAGGCATATAAGCTTGATATTAACAAAAATCAGCCTTGGCATAAAATGCCAAGTTTAAGGGTAAGAGGTCATATTTATCCAAGATATAAGTATAGATTATGTAGGGTTAATTGAGTACTAAAGAAAGCAGTATGATAGTCTCCCTTTAATAACACCCTTTCACCATGGTTGTTATATGACATCACACACAAATATTTTTAGTTGATGATTGCATCATTTGTCAGTAATGTTACCCTGTTACCATGGTTACCTTGTTTTATTTATAATTCTATAGACAAAAATTGAGTTTTGTTTGATATTGGTTTTGTGTTTTATTTATTATTTGTTTTTGTGGAAAATTTCTAAAATTTGGGGTCTTGAATTGTTTGCATTTTTTGTAACGTTGTTGTATTTTGAAATTCCATTGACTTGTATACAGATATATCATGTTTGGAAGGGGTATTTGTGAAAAATACCAGTCGTGAGACGAAAAATTTCCCGAGCCGAATGGCAAGGGAAATTTAGTCTCAAGACTGGTATTTTTCGCAAATACCCCTCCAAAACATGATATTTATGCTATAACTAATTGACGAGTTTCATTATCAAAAATATGTCACGAATGACCAAATAACACAGTAACTCACGAATGCGTGCAACGCATGAGTGAGTTACAACGTTATTTGGTCATGAGTGACATATTTTTGATAATGAAACTCGTCAATTGGTTATAGTATTTATTATATAGATAAAAAAAATGTTTCGAATCGAATTTAATTTAAAATGAGTTTAAATGCACTATATTACGTGTGTAACGAAGGGATATACTATAATGTGTATCGCTTCAAAAAACATGGCGCCACCCACCCACGACAATAAAATAATTAAAATGCTTACCTTGAAATATTATTTTAGTTAAATTTGATCCAAATTGAAACGTACACGAAGCCAAATAAAATCTAATTTTTACGTTTCAAACTGGAAGTCTTCATATGACATCGACAACGAAATGGCGCGAAATATAGCGAGAGTGAAATAAAAATGGTAATTTCACTAGTGAAATTATCGTTTTTATTTAACTCGGAAATCACGGTATTTCATCGATATCTATATAATAAATCTGTTTAATTACACCGAATATTATTTAGAACACTGGCTAAATAAATAATACCTTTTGTTTGTCGTTTTCAGGACCTAACATGATGTATCTGTTTAATTCTACCGAATGATGTTACATAAAATGCACAACTGATAACGTTTTACAAATTTTGTTACAAGCGTCTCGGTGAAGGGTAAAAACGGCAAATACGATTTTGCAAATACCATGAAAAAAAGTTAAATCTTATGCAAATACACCTACATGAAGTAAAAATTCTGCAAATTCACAATGCAAGGCCTGAATTTGTAAAAGATATCACTGCTATTAACCAATCAGAATCCAGCATTCTTATATAAGGTGTAATTATGATATTTATACTTTATTTATATTATAGGAACAAGAATTAATGAGAGTTGTTGGTATAAAATATGAAGTCCGTCCACCAAGAATGGTCTGTCTAAAGCTGGCCTTCATTGACCCAGCGAATGGAAAACCAACCGGAGGATCTATTTCTATAAAGTAAACAATTTATGTTTGTTGAAATTCCCTTTCTTTTTTTAACAAATTATATTCATATTAAAAACTTATGACTTATAAATGTACAGTCTAGTCCATTTATAATGAAATCAGTTAAAATGAAAAAAATGTTATACACTCAGACCTGCCTTAAAGGCATACAGTAACTCAAAATGATTTTTTTTGTTTATATTAAAAGTTGCCAATATTCGATGTTTTATACTAATAAAATGTTCTGAACAAGAAACCAGGTTTAAAAAATATGCTATAATGTCGTAATTAGTGAAAAGAATTCGAATGTCTGTTGGTAAAATCGCCATTAACACACCTAATTATAAGTCGGTTGATTTTCCGAAGTTTGCCGGACACTGATAACTGCTATAAATAACCAGGAAGCATGCTTTTCATGTAAATTCGTTATAATTAATATTATTTAAGAAATATATATATGAAATTGGATCTGGGGTAATCAGTTAATATTATATAATGGTAGTTAGTAAGAATGACACTTAAAATCTGAAATACGTGATGTAATCAATAAAAACAAACCCAAACTCTGCAAAGGGGCCTAAAAAATGACGATGCAATTCTACTGTCAAAATACGATTCAGCTGTAAAAAGATACTAAATGATGCTTACCGTATACGTGTTGAAAAATGGAGTAGGTTGATATAACACTTTTTTTTTTTAATTTTACACGAAGCTTGCTAAATCCGCATATTTGTGTCATTTTCGTCAATATTTTTGTTTGTGTCATACATGTGCTTTTCCTTCCGCAAATAATTTCACACATGCGCAAACACTTTACCGAATAGGTTCACTTTGTAGGTCACGGAATATATGAATAATACAATAATGATATGCGGGTATACAATGAATGTTTTACTGGAAGCAAGAAAATCAATCAGCGACGTGTTTCCTTCGTTCTAGGCTATTTACGTATGATATAATGAAAAATTTCAACTGCAATTAGTATAAAACATCGAATATTGGCAACTTTTAATAATAATAAAAAAAAATCAATTTGAGCTACTGTATGCCTTTAAAGGACACCTCTATATAACAAATCACTGTGTATAAAGGGCAGTCTTATTTTTCCCATTGATGAATAGTGCATATAATTTTAACCTGTGTATATAAAGGACAACTGTTCATAAAGGTCACATTATTATATATATTAACAACTCAACTCAGCAATGGACTTACCTGTCGAATTGGTTGGACTTCTCAATCATTCAGGGATAAATGGGAAGAAATTAACTTGGGACCTGCAAGTTAATTCCAATGCTGTATCGGTCAAGCTGATGTGGATCAAGTCTGCGAAACCCGTTGAAAAAACAGGAGAAATTACCAGCCGGGCCCAGAAAAAGAAGCACCTCTCACCTTCCACCAGGAGAAGAAACGCCCAATGCATAGACCAGTGGAAGGCAAAAAGGGAAGCCGTTGGTGACAACAAAATTTGTGTTCAAACACAGACAGACGACATCAACTCCTCTACAGATGAAACGACGCAAACAGAGCAGCTCAACAGCGACGCCCAAGCAATCAACATTCCAACAGTATCGACAAAAAAAGGAAGCGATCGACACAGACAAGATGCACATATACTGGTGGTATGCAACCAACATCGAAAAAAACCACTGATACTGAAGATACCAGCAAAGAATGGAAAAGCTGTACAACTGTACGAAATCCGTAAAACAGAATGAAATTGGCCACCTTGAAGGAATTCAGAGACGGATCGATGTCTCTATCTGAGTCATTTGACCCGGACGATCCAGCACTCATCGATCACTTTCCAGACTATCCTCCTGAAACAGATATTGGCGATTGTCCACCAACACGGGAAATAAGTAGCAGGCAAAGACCCAGCAAGAAAAAAAAATATTTGTCCGCAATACCTGAGCAGGGTCGACGGATGTAAAACCCCCACAAACTAACTAAAGGTCACATTTTCAGGTTCCCTTGAGTTGCCTTTATATACAGGTTTGACTATTTAACAAATCGTTTATTCTTGTCAAATCACAATA
Source organism: Bathymodiolus brooksi (assembly GCA_963680875.1). Lineage (NCBI taxonomy): Eukaryota > Metazoa > Mollusca > Bivalvia > Mytilida > Modiolidae > Bathymodiolus > Bathymodiolus brooksi. The sequence goes on along the minus strand of OY804581.1, from coordinate 75,453,747 downwards.
ATATTTATGCTCATTTAGTTTGTTAGCATATTTACACTTGAAAAGTGATGTAAAATACTGTTTAAAAATAGCATTATAACCTGCCATTATCTTTGTCACTGCCTACTTGAAGGGGATATGTTATCATTGTGTCGGCTTTTGTTTAGATAGTACAGGGTTACACTTATTTTTGAATGCTTGTAAAGAATATAAGATTAATTACAGATACCATGATATGCCTGATGTGATAGACTTCCTTGTACTACGACAGAATTATGATATAGCAATGCAGAGGAACTGGAAAAAAGGCAAGTACAAACATATCTTTATCGTCCTCCATTATAGGAAAAAAAATTTATGCTTTAACTTTGATCTGCTGTTACAGCATGAAATTCTAATCATAGTGCAGGTCGGAGTGTCATTTTACATCTTTTCACCTTAACTGTATATTGGGGCCGTCATGGTCGTGATCGTATGGTAGTTGGGTTTACAACTACCTGTGCAATCAGTGCCTATCACCACTAAAGTGTAAGTTTGAACCCTGTTCACGGCGAGGTGTACTCGATGCAACATTATGTGATAAAGTTTGTCAGTGACTTGCGACAGGTCGGTGGTTTTCTCTGGGTACTTCGGTTTCCGCCACCAATAAAACTGACCGCCACGATATAACTGAAATATTGTTGAAAGTGGCATTAAACACCATAACTCTAACCAAACCTTAACTGTATTAGAAATAAGTGGTCCTAATGGGTTGATTTCCATCTCTTTTGTTTTGTTTTTATTTACCTATTTTCATCTGCTCGGGCGAGGTTATAAAACTGACTGTCACGATATAACTGAAATATTGTGAAAGTGGCGTTAAACACCATAACCCTAACCAAACCTTAACTGTATTAGAAATAAGTGGTCCTAATGGGTTGTGATTTCCATCTATTTTGTTTTGTTTTTATTGACCTATTTTCATCTGCTCAGGCGAGGTTATAAAACTGACTGTCACGATATAACTGAAATATTGTGAAAGTGGCGTTAAACACCATAACCCTAACCCCTCATATTTTATCACAATATTACATGTAAAGGTCAAGTTTACATTTCTTGTTGCTGACCCTACATGTTATTAAGTCAAGGAGGCCAAAGGATATAAATAGAATCCATAATTGAAGCCTGATTGTAATATATCATAATACATTTGTACTTGTGTTTGTTGAATTGAAAAAAAACTCAAAGGGAGATAAATGTCACTGAATAAGAAAGTGCAGCTGGTGCTTCATTAAATCCATTTGACATCAGTGATAAATGTTTTTGTGTCTACATTCGTTATGCTTTGCTGAAACTATTATGCTGATATGCTTGGTCAAAAATATTTTTTTTATCAATGTGTGACGTAAAAGTGTCTTTGACATTTACTTCACTGAATTTGGTACTGCTTTGACAACTATTTTATCTACTTTGTTCCTGTATTGTTATAAATACTGTTATAGTGACAGCCGGAACCTTTGAGCCGTAATGAAAGCGGGAGGTTTGGCGCTTTAAAATCTGATTCAACCCACCATTTCTTTAGAAATGCCTCTACCAAGTCAGGGTCATTATGGTTTTCCGGTTGTTGACTGATTTTGTCTGTTTATATAATTATGAGTTTTGACTTTCCCTTTGTAAGATTGTTCGGAGTTCGGTAATTTTGCTATTACCCTTATATAGAGCTCTTTATTACCAATAAATTCTACACTCCTCTTTACAACTGCCTCGGCATCCAGTTTTGTTTCATTCAGTGACTAGAATTTCTATCAACTTGTTGTGAAGGGGAGAAGAAAATAGTGAAGTATTGTAAACTTGTGTCCCTTTGTTTTGGTTAGTCAACAATAAAATGTGTCTAAATCAAAATTAACAAATTACTGTGCATTCTTCAATTTTTTATTTAAAACCTATTTTAATCCTGACAGGTGACAGATTTAGGTCTATGATAGATGATGCTTGGTGGATGGGATCAATAAAGGCTCAGTATCCATTCCAAGAAGAATATCCTGACAGCATGTTTCAATGTTTTCTTGTGCAGTAAGTTATTTTATTATGTCTCCAATGGACAGAGTTTAAGATCACTGACCCAAAAGGCCATGTGAGCTAATCACCACTTTGTGTCTGTCATTGTCCATCATCTGTCTGTCTGTAAGCTGTTCACATCTAAATCTTCTCAGAAACCACTGGACAAAATTGAAACAATTTTGAATTGTCTTTTACAAAGGTTTATTTTGTCAGTCTGAAAACCAAGATAGCCACCACATCTAGATCTGCTCCACACACCTTAATATATGAAATAAGGCAAGATTGAAGATGTTAAGCAAATATTCTCAGAAACTGCTGAACTGATGGAACTGCATATAACTTAACACAAGAACTATAACAAGATGATAAAAAGTCTCATGAAAAACTGCTGTACTGATAGAACTGCTAATAGTTTAATACATATGAAAGGCAGATGTTAAAATGCCTTCCAGGAAACTGCTTTACTGATAGAACTGCTAATAGTTTAATTCATATGAAAGGCAGATGTTAAAATGTTTTCCAAGAAACTGCTGTACTGATAGAACTGCTAATAGTTTAATTCATATGAAAGGCAGATGTTAAAATGTCTTCCAAGAAACTGCTGTACTGATAGAACTGCTAATAGTTTAATTCATATGAAAGGCAGATGTTAAAATGTCTTCAAAGAAACTGCTGTACTGATAGAACTGCTAATAGTTTAATTCATATGAAAGGCAGATATTAAAATGTCTTCAAAGAAACTGCTTTACTGATAGAACTGCTAATAGTTTAATTCATATGAAAGGCAGATGTTAAAATGTTTTCCAAGAAACCGCTGTACTGATAGAACTGCTAATAGTTTAATTCATATGAAAGGCAGATGTTAAAATGTCTTCCAAGAAACTGCTTTACTGATAGAACTGCTAATAGTTTAATTCATATGAAAGGCAGATATTGAAATGTCTTCAAAGAAACTGCTGTACTGATAGAACTGCTAATAGTGTAATACATATGAAAGGCAGATGTTAAAATGTCTTCCAAGAAACTGCTTTACTGATAGAACTGCTAATAGTTTAATGCATATGAAAGGCAGATGCTGAAATGTCTTCCAAGAAACTGCTGTACTGATAGAACTGCTAATAGTTTAATTCATATGAAAGGCAGATGTTAAAATGTCTTCCAAGAAACTGCTGTACTGATAGAACTGCTAATAGTTTAATACATATGAAAAGTAGATGTTAAAATGTCTTCCAAGAAACTGCTGTACTGAGAGAACTGCTAATAACTCAATAACATATTAATCTAAAGTAGGATGTTAAAATGTCTTCCCAGAAACTGTTGGACTGTTTCTTTTTAAATCATGGTAACTACTTATCATTAATATTGTTATGTAACTTTCAGTTGGGACAATGGAGAAACAGAAAAGATAAGCCCCTGGGATATGGAACCTATAGCTGGTTGTAGTAAGTATATTGTTGTAGATTACATATTAATTATGAATTGTAGATAGATTTTTAAAAATATAATAATATACTACAATTTTTATGACTGTAGAAAATATTAACATTTTTAATCTTTATTCTTTCTTTTTTTTTAATTTTTTTTTTTTTTTATAGATTTTCTGTTGCAGCTATTATTTGATAAAATATCCAATATACTTCATAGTGAGATGAATGTTTTAAATATAAAACTTTCATTCTCAGAGTGAATATCATTTTACTATTTCACTGCATCTGAAATCTTGCCTGAAAAGTGGGGTGGCTTTTGGTTGCAAGGGTATTATTTATAAAAGGGGGTTTACTGGATTACTGTTTGATGGAAAACCTGCTATTAAGAATACATATTAGGAAAAAAAGTTACTTTCCTTTATAATGTATTCAATGTTGATTTTACCCGTGTTGAGGGACCACATATTTTTTGGAACTTTTTCATGAATAGTCCTTTGAGCTATTGTCATTACTTTGTACCCATCACTGTCTGTAAATGTTTAACATTTCAATCTTCTATAAAGCCAAGAGGCCAAATGAAAACAAAACTTGACCGGAATGTTCCTTTGATGGAACAAAAAATCTAAAGATGAAAATAGCTTAAAAGACCTCTCTATTATGTATCTAAGAAGTTTTTGTGGTTCAAATCAGAAGAGTAAATACATATTCTTGAGAACATCTCACTTAAGATGCCTTTAGATGATCACCTGAGACCATTGTTACTGTGGAAAATAAATGATGTGAACAATAATTTTTTTGGGGTCATTTTGGAGGTATTATTATGCAAGTGTATTATTTGTAATATTAGCTATACCATAAATCTAAAATGTTTGTAAATTGTTATAGAATTATAAATTAAGTTATGTTTTTTAAGCAGCCAGACTTGGACGTAGGGGTAAGGCAGCATGTTTTTTTCTTACTGTCATGCAGGCAAGATTAGATGTAGTCTTTATTTATATCCCCTTTTTCATGAACCAAGGGCAAAACAGTTGTCATGGATATTTTTTATTGGAGAATTTCTGGAGGAGGAAACCAAATTATTTCTGAATCTTATTGTTGATATCCTTAACTAGCAAACATTTCTACTTTCATTGCGATGTTTGTCACAGAGATTTAACAACATAATAAACAGGCTTGAACATGTTGACAATATTGACTTAAAAGACATATTCAGTTTGAGAAATGACTCACATGGCAGGATATTTTGAAATATTAGTGACTTGTGACAGTTCAGTGGTTTTCTCCGGGTACTTCGGTTTCCTCCACCGATAAAACAGAGTGTCATGATTTGACACTTTACCACTTTTCCCGTTTTGAAGTTATGCCCCTAGATTTGCCCCAAAAATGCAAACTGTGTAGGTTTCCATTGAATAAGTTGATGTCATTCAGATGTACCAATCAACTATAAGAACACAAAGATTTATGGACATTTATTTATAGCAGTGTTGATTTTTTCCAGTTATTAAACTGATTTCAGCTATTTTCCTCTGAAATTTTTTTTTCAGAAAGTTGCAGGACATGATCTGAACAGATCAAAAATGGAGGTTTCAGCTATTTTAATTGATTTTCAGTTGTTTCATTTTCTAATCAGAATCATCCCTGTATTAGTGAGGGTCTATTTTTTTGGGGGGGGGGATGTTGACATGGGAGAGACTTAACATGTCTGGGCTTAACTGTCACAATCGCATAGTTCAAATATGTATGTGTTGTCAAAGCTTGCCCGTTTATTCTTTGTAGTCTTGGATGCCATTTTGTAGGAAATGCTTGCCATCAAATGTAATATAAACAGTGTATACAATGTCATAAGACAGTATTATATATAGTCAGTTCAGTATGAATGTGAGTGATGATTGTTTGTTTGATTGATATTGGTGGAATTGATGACCATCATTGTTTAAACTTTCTTTTGCTTTGTTGATATTGGTGGAATTGATGACCATCACTGTTTAAACTTTCTTTTGTTTTATTGATATTGGTGGAATTGATGACTATCATTGTTTAAACTTTCTTTTCATAACTTGTCTCTGAATACAACAGTGGCCTATCACCACTAACGTTGTCAGTTTGAATCTATAAAAACTGAATATACGATGTAACTGAAATCTTGTTGAAAGTGGTGTTAAACACCATAACTCCTGAATACAACATTTATTTGCATGAAGCTTAGCTTAGGAACAGGTAGAAATGTGAGACTTGCTGATCATTTCTTACCGAGTACAAATAAATTTTATATTGAGAGGCAAAGTGTTGCATATTGTGTTTAACCTGCAATTTAAAAAAAGTTAAAATTGTCAGATTAACACATAAACAAATGTTTTTGTGGTCATCATATAAAAAGACTGTAACAAATGACATTCTAGTCATTGGTAACAACATTTTAAGCATGTTCTCTTATTGGTCCATTTAAACCAGTACTTGCAGGACTTTCAATATTATTCAAGTGTACTAGTACTTCACTATATACAGGCGGTACTTCTGATTAAAATTTGAGCATTTTGCATGAATATCTTATGCATCACTCTGAATTAATAGTTACCAATTACCATTTTAAGTGGGTAAAAGTACCTGGTACACCATATCTGATTGAAAGGCCTGACTTGTCTGCAAGTTGTACATAGCAGCATGGTGACCAGAAGACTTTATAGTCAGTCGCTAAATTTCACAAAAATTTATAGTCCATGTATTTATAAACTGCTCAAATAGAATGATTACATGATAAATGTTGAACTATTTTGAAAGGGGTTAGGGATAAGGATATGGTATTTAACACCACTTTCAACAATATTTCAGTTATATCATGGCGGCCAGTTTTATTTGTGGAGGAAACCGAAGTGCCTGGAGAAAACGGCCGACCTGTCGCAAGTCACTGACAAACTTTATCACATAGTGTTGTATCGAGTACAACTCGAACTCACAACTTCAGTGGTTATAGGCACTGATTGCATAGGTAGTTGTAAATCTAACTACCATACAATCACAACCACCACAGCCCCTTCTGAAAGAGCAGTGTCAATGTAATGGTGTAGCAATATTGTTCATCATTATTTATATCCAGTAACAATTTAAATTTTTTTAACAAAATAAGGTATTTCCATGGTTAATTTTTGTTTTCGATTTACTGATCTTCATAAATTTTTGACATGGTCTCACTTAGAGAAATATAGAGATCATGTTTAAAATGGAGGTCTGTACTGTTATCTGCAAAAATATGCTTAATATGGCTGTTCCAAGTAATTTAGATTTTGTCAACACAAATCTGTTTCTATTGTTTGTGAAATTTTCAAATTCCTGTACACTTCCCTAAGATGATCGTCACCTTGGATTATTGTCATTTTTGAGTACATTTATGTAGGTTATATATATGTTGTCTGTAAACTTGTAACATTCCATTGTTCTCAGTCATTTTGAATACATAGGAACTTATCTGAGTTTAACATAGTGGTTTGACTGTTATGTAAAGATAAAACACTGTGTACTTAGGTAGATATACAATGGAACTTGTGCAATCAGACACATGAGTTTTCCAACATCCTGTGACATCCGACAAAAATTGATGGTCCCATAGCATTTCTGTTAACTAAGATAAAACCTGAGTATTACGACATCCTGTACAATCTGACTTATTTCCCTGCTACATTGGTGTGTCGGATTGGACAGATTCCACTCTATATATTTATTGCAAGAAAGATATAATCTACTTATACTGTTACGAGTTATGTCCCTTGAAAATAATGATTAAAAAGAAAAGAAGAAACCTGAGTAACTCGAATTACATTCATGACGTCATAAACTATTTAAAGAAGGGATTTCCCCTCGAGTGGGGTATTTGCCTATAGTACCGTGGTATTTGCTTAGGCAAACACCATGCTATAGGGAATTCCCAAGGGCAAATACCCCGGCTATGGGGATAAAGTGGAAAAAATTAAGGATTGATAAAAAATACCCCTTTCATCAACCAATCAGAAGACAGCATTCATATATAAGGTGGAATTATGAACTGATATATCATGTTTGGGAGGGGTATTTTTCGCAAATACCCCTCCCAATATGATATATCTGTTTAATTACACTGAATATTATTTAGAACACTGGCTAAATAAATATTATAATACCCTTTGTTTGTCATTTTCAGGAATATTCTGTTTTTATTGTTTTTTTCAGGAACGTTTTAACTTGTTATAAACCTTTTGAGGAATTTTTATTTTTTTATGGGTATTTCGAAGGAATTTGGCGGTTTGAGTCACACGAGGGTAAAAAGGTGAAATACGTTTACATCGGAACACTTCTGGGTTTCAAATTTGATTAATCACGTTACCTTACGTATAAAGGTAAAGAAGAAATATTCCAAATGAATTTGGCGGTTTGAGGCACGTGAGGGTAAAAAAGTGAAATACGTTTTCGCAAATACCACGGCACAGAGGGAAAAAAAGTTAAATCCTCATGCAAATAGCCTGGCAGCAATAAAAATGAATAAAATTAATCCTAAATCTGAAAATACACGAAAAATACACCGGCTATTAACCAATCGAAATCCAGGATTCTTATATAAGGTGTAATTAAAATTACAAATATTTCTTCTCTAAGCAAGTATGTAGTATTGTGAAATATCAAATACCGTTTTAACAGGTGAATAGGAGTATATGTTATCATTTCAATGGTTCTTATTACTTTAATACAAATTGTTTTTTAAATGTATTCCACAAATTACATAAATATACATTATTTACATACTGAGATGTGAACATTACTATTAGATTTGATTGATTTGATTTGATTTATTGTGTTTAACACCACTTTCAGCAATATTTCAGCTATATCATGGCGGCCAGTTTTAGTGGTGGAAGAAGCCGGAGTACCCGGAGAAAACCACCGACCACGGGCAAGCAACTGGTAAACTTTATCACTTGCGGCTGCAAGTCGAGTGCACCCTTTTTTGTAATTTACAAAGCCGGGCACGAACCCATGCTGTATTGCATTACTATTAGAAGCTAATTACAACATCATATATTACCATGTGTGTTGTAAACATTGATATATATTCTATACAGGGGCTGTCGTAGTCATGATCGTATGGTAGGAGGATTTACAACTACCTATGCAAACAGTGCCTATCACCATTAAAGTTGTGAATTCGAATCCCGCTAATGGCGAGGTGTACTCGATACAACATTATGTGATAAAGTTTGTTGGTGGTTTTCTCCGGGTACTCTGGTTTCCTCCACCAATAAAACTGATCACCATGATATAACTGAAATATTGTTGAAAGTGGCATTAAACACCATATTCTAATATCCATCCAATATCTGTGATAAGAAAAGAGGGGGAAATCTTGCCAACCACAATAACACAAGTAACTCATTGGTTTTACCCAAACTACACAACAATAACAGAAGCTCATAGAAATCTGGGTTCTAGCTTGAGACACGCACAAAATAAACTTGTTAATAAAATCATAACTCTTCCCTTTTTATGCATAGATTTTCAGCAGTCAAACAAATAAATATAAACAAATAATTAAAAACTTGAGTATATTTATTTGAACTTTTCTTTTTATCTTTTATTTTACAGAACGTTTTGAACGTAAATTTATGCAAAATATAACAATAATTGTTAAGTTAAACTGGATGGATCGTCAAATATCTCAATATACCCAACACATACTAATTGGTCAGAATGTTATATGATTGATTGATTGGTGTTTAACATCAACTTTAGCAATATTTCAACAACAATGTATATTGTAGCATGTAGAATTTGATAACACCATGCGATTTTTTATTGATTTAATTCTTTATTTATTTAACAAGGATTGCCGACCACCAATTTATTATTGGTTTATTGTTGATTTCATTTGATTTATTTGTGTTTAATGTCACTTTCAGCAATATTTCAGCTATATCATGGCGACTTGGTTTATTGTAAAAACATGCTAAATAAACCCAGTATGATATGACATAATATATTATAGCCAGTATTACCAAACTAGACTAATGTTTGAATTATTGTTATTTTGAAGGTATGCCAGAGGACCCAGGAGGGGGAGTTCCTGTGACTCAAGATGAAATGATATCCCTGATGTACACTCCGTGCCATGGTGAATGGCCAGCGTGTGGAAGAGATCCTGAATGTGATAGAATTATTCATGGGATGGAGACAATCATGGAACATTCTGTCGCTGAACCTTTCCTCACCCCTGTTGACCTCAATGTGTTCCCTATCTATGCAATAATAATAGAATACCCTATGGATATAACTACAATCAAATCTAGATTAGAAAACAGATTTTATAGGTATGTGGTGGAAAAAATAAAATGATTGATTGATTGATATTTAACGCCAACATTTGCAATATTTCACCTATATCGTAGAAAATAAAATTATATATAAAAATAAATTTAAAATAAAATACGGAATATTTTCTTCATTTTGTCTTTAATATGTTGTTGGTGAAATATTTGACATGCTAAGGTATTGTCCTCATTCGTCGTGTCGTCCATGTCATCATTCCTCGTGTTGTCCATGTCATCATCATCCTCATTCCTCGTGTCGTCCATGTCATCATCAGACTGTTGTTAAACCACAACTCTTTAGTACTACGCTGGTTGTAACATATCCAAACTTTACCACATCGTCTTCTCATGATCTACACCAATTTTGTTTTGACTTGAATTTGGTTTTTTTACAAGTCCTTTTCAACTTATGGATATTTGTGACAGATAAATGTGGAAGCTGAGGGAATGGATGTAAATATCAACACAACTATGAAATGACGTTGGTTCTTTATATATTTATTAAGTTTTTCTAGTGTGTTTAATTCCAAGGTCTTCTGATGTGTTTTATTAGAAACAACATATAATACAGAAAGTTTTATTAGAAACAACATATAATACAGAAAGTTTTATTAGAAACAACATATAATACAGAAAGTTTTATTAGAAACAACATATAATACAGAAAGTTTTATTAGAAACAACATATAATACAGAAAGTTTTATTAGAAACAACATATAATACAGAAAGTTTTATTAGAAACAACATATAATACAGAAAGTTTTATTAGAAACAACATATAATACAGAAAGTTTTATTAGAAACAACATATAATACAGAAAGTTTTAACTACCTGTGCAATTAGTACCTATCACCACTAACATTGTGAGTTCGAATCCTGCTGATGGTGAGGTGTACTCGATACAACATTATGTGATAAAGTTTGTCAGTGGCTTGCGACAGGCGGTGGTTTTCTCCGAATACTCAGGTTTCCTCCAACAATAAAACTGACCGCCACGATATAACTGAAATATTGTTGAAATTGGCGTTCAACACCATAACCCCAACCCAGAAAGATTTAGTGATCTTATATTACTGTATATTTTTTTTCCAGGAGGGTGAACTCCCTACAGTTTGACGTACGATATTTAGAAACTAATGCAGAGAGATTTAATGAACCTGGTACACCAATAGTTAAAAGTGCTAGAATATTAACAGAAGCATTGCTTCAATTCATCAAGTAAGTCAGTAAGCATGAGTTAAAATTACCAAAGCAGACAAGCAAATAGAAGTTTCTTTATTACTAAATATTTAAAACTTATAGTTCACATAATGCTGATTGTTTGAATCTGTATTTTCTTTAATATTTAATCTTCTTCCCTGAAATACTGCATTGGTGGCGTAATGGTTAGCGTGCTCACCTCGAGTGCGGTAGATCGTGGGTTCAAGCCCCGGTCGGGTCAAACCAAAAACTATGAAATTATTATTTGTTGCTTCTCTGCTAAGCATGCAGCATTAAGGAGAAAGAGCAAATACTGGTTTGCTCGGAATCGAAATAATGGGGAGCATCATGTCTATTCGCAGACTGTTCTTTCAGTGAGCTAGCACTATAAAAATCGAACTCAGCATGTTGGTCTAGTACAAAGCGGACCTCATCATCATCTCATTGAAAATCAACTTTTTCCTACCATGATATAGCTGAAAAATTGTTGAATTGGCGTTAAACAACAATCACTCACTCAATCACTCTTCCCTGAAACTGCTGAATTAAATGAAATTGTGGATCATCCTCGGCAAAGTTGATATTTTGGCGTTGATTGAAAATCCAAAATGACTACCAAAGACATAGTTTAATATAAGACTCACTGGACATAAATATGGAATGTATGAAAACTGAACAAGAAAAATTGCACTAATATATTCCTTCATAAGCCATTTAAACCCTATGTGAAGCAACGTGGTGATAGTTGCATCCAGGTTGTTTCTGGTTTACAAGAGAAGAAAATAAAACAAAAGATAATTTTCATAATGAAAAATGTAAAGTGTAGGTGGAATCCATGTTGTTAATATAAATCAAATCTTTACAGTGACACCGATTGTTGTGATCCTATGTCTATACTTAGTAAGCTGACACATGGTATGGAGTTTAACTGGGGATCGTCCGACTCAGATTCAGATACTGAAGACAATGCTAATTCAAAGAAAAGGAAAAGGGTTTGTTTTACTACTTAAATGACAACAAAGAATATATGTATTAATTTTGAAATAAAGTTAAATTATTAGAATTTAATTGTTTAGTAAATTCATATTTTTTAAGTATTTATTTTTACTTGTTAACTGTCAGCTATATAATGATAATAGAGTGGTGTAATGGTTAGCATGCTCGCTTTGAGTGCGGTAGATCGTGGGTTCGAGCCCCTCTCAGGTCAAACCAAAGACAATAAAATTGGTATTTGTTGCTTCTCCGCTAAGCACACTGCATTAAGGAGAAAGAGTAAAGACTGGTTGGCTCGGAATCAGAGTGGAGCGGCATGTTTACCCGCAGACTGTTGTTTCAATGAGCTAGCACTATAAAAATCCAACTCAGCATGTTAGTCTAGTACAAAGCGGACCTCATCATCATCTCATTGAAAATTAACTTGTTCTCGCCATGATATAGCTGAAATTTTTTTGAATTGGCATTAAACAACAATCACTCACTCACTATAATGATAATAAAACTTGTTTTGATATATTAATATACACAATAGTTAATTGATTTCGCAAGAATGGATTTCTCATAGTAATATTGTATTAAAGGCAAGTCCTGAGATGTGAGATGAGCTGCCCCTCAGTTGGGAAGTCCATTTTCAGGAAAACATATCAATAATAGTATGTTTATCGAGGATTAGTCAAAGTGACTTCGGGGACTTCATAGACCCTTTCAAGATACATGTACTGCAGTCCTACATCCATCCAGGACATTTGTCAGTGACAATTTCGCAGAAAAATCGTGACTTAATAAACGCACTTAAATATTCTACGACGTCATTTTACAGGAAAGGGTCCCGGATTAATGCAGAATCGCAGTTATCGTGAAAGGGTCTATTATAGCGTCACATTATTAAACATAGAAAGCAATGATAATTTTCCGTGGCAAGCTTGTCGCTTGGTTATAGATATTATTAAATTATCAAATTGTGAACTTTAACACTTGGCTTTGCTGGTGCAAGACTTTTGAATATCCAGGTAATGGTATATTCTTCTTTGAATTACCTCCCTTCAGAATATTAATAATCAAACACATTTTCGGCAAGATATGAACATTGGTTCCAGCTTCCTTTATCAGTAATTTATAAATTCTTCCTTTGATCTTATTGAGGAATGTTTTCAGTATCAAATAGACTGACCATGATACTGAAGATGTTTGAAACACATGGCATAACCAATAAAAACAATAATGTCAGTTCTGAATGTCTCAACAGATGTTATCTCAGTATCACCGCACATCCTATCAGACTCTTGTGATGCTGGCGATAATGTCTGTCTCGACTTTCATAAGTACCGTTATTCTATATATATACTTAAAAAAGCTAAAATAAGAAACTGCGTTCAATACATGACAAAGCTGCTAAGAAAATGTGCTTGAATTTGTCTCAAACATGTGTTGTGTTATTGCAGTCTGATGATGAAGTACAGGAAACAAGGAAAAGAAGAAGATCTGGTATCACAGATCCTAATTCCTGGAAGTCAGAATGTCGACAGTTAATAGAAACAATGTTACGATGTGAAGATTCTGAACCATTCAGACGACCAGTTGGTCTTACTGAAATCACTGTATGTATTACTATACTCATCAAATCAATGGTTTATCCTTAATACAACCAGTTGGTCTTACTGAACTCTGTATTACTATACCCATCAAATCAATGGTTTATCCTTAATACAACCAGTTGGTCTTACTGAACTCTGTATTACTATACCCATCAAATCAATGGTTTATCCTTAATACAACCAGTTGGTCTTACTGAACTCTGTATTACTATACCCATCAAATCAATGGTTTATCCTTAATACAACCAGTTGGTCTTACTGAACTCTGTATTACTATACCCATCAAATCAATGGTTTATCCTTAATACAACCAGTTGGTCTTACTGAACTCTGTATTACTATACCCATCAAATCAATGGTTTATCCTTAATACAACCAGTTGGTCTTACTGAACTCTGTATTACTATACCCATCAAATCAATGGTTTATCCTTAATTGTGAAAAACAAAAATTGAAAATGAAATGGAGATTAAGTATTTGTAAAACATAAAAACAAATTTAATATATATTGATGAAAATTCCTAATGTACGGGCTCATAAAATAATTTCAGATGATTTTCATTTTTTATATTTTCAAATTCGATAAAATAACACTGATTTGTACTGATCTATAATTATGAAATTCAAAAGCTGATTTTGTTCCGATTCTAAGTTGATATATGTAGAAAAAAATTATTTAGAAAATGAACATGTTAATATCTGCGTTCCACTTCTGATTACATAATTCTACGGCTCATTTGTCTAATGTACTGAAGCTTCATTGAAGTTTTGAAACCCATTGAAACTTATTATGTTGAAAATATAAAATCAACGAATTTTATTTTGGGTACGAACACTAAGATCCACAAATTTACGAATCCATGAATTTTTAACCAAACCACAAAAATTGATACCCACGAAGAAAAGTACTTATACAGTATACAGTCAAATGTCGGTCCTTTGAACTCGGATGGGTCAAACACCATGGATGGCTCGAAGTGATTTGAAAGTCCTGTCAATTTTCCTTGTATTTCAAAGGTCCATGGTACTGTGCATCAGTTATCAAAGCGTAATGAAACTGTCCAGAGTCAGAACCAGGTTTTTCTCTCTCTGAAATCACGAGACCTCGGTGACACGAATTTCCGATAGCACGAACACATTTTGACAATCCCTTCGAGTTCGAGCCAGCAAAGCTTGACTGTATACATTTTTATGATGACATTTTTGATAAAAGGTATGTATAATTTTTCGTATTTTCGTCTATTACAGGGGTACTTTAATATCGTAACAAATCCTATGGATCTAGGCACAGTTAGACAAAGATTACAGGATGGAATTTATACTAACCCTCAAGATCTATGTAAAGATTGTCGTCAAGTTTTTACCAATTCTAAGCTGTTCAATACAAACAAAAGGGCAAGGGTAAGTGGAATTATTTTATTTACTTAATAGTTATATATACATTTGAATCTTATTATCACAAACTCGGATAAGTTGTTTTCTTGGATAACTCGAAATATGAATATAGTCCATTCATAGTAGAGGCTGTCGTGGCCGTGATTGTATGGTAGTTGGATTTACAACTACCTGTGCAATCAGTGCCTATCACTTTATTATAAAACACACTAAATTTGTGAGTTCGAACCCCGTTCATGGCAAAGTGTACTCAATACAACATTATGTGATAAAGTTTGTCAGTGACTTGAGACAGGTCAGTGGTTTTCTCTGGGTACTCTGCTTTCCTCCACCAATAAAACTGACTGCCACGATATAACTGAAATATTGTTGAATGTGCGTTGCATACCATAAACCATAAAAAACCATTCTTAGTAATTGTTAGCTTAATTTGCCGTGATAATTAGAATACTCTACTGCTTCGAAACTGAAATAGTGGGTTCTTTAGACTTCGACTCAGCAATGTTCGACTAATTAACTTGATCACTACAATATACAGATGAAAATTTTGATTTAAAAAAAGTGGAAGGTTGATGTTTGTATTTGATTTGATTAATTCCTGTTTTTTGTTATCAATTTAGATTTACACAATGACCTTGAGATTATCAGCTATGTTTGAAGAACAAATAAGGGAGATAATTAGTACTTGGAAGATAGCCGTTAAGAAAAGTCAGAAATCTCCAGCACCGAGAGGCTTTTCACCAAGGTAAGTACCCCAGTAATGCATATTACTGAATACAGAACATTTTGAGTGTGATACTATATGTATAATAAATCTATGTTTTAAATACAAATGTCAATGATAGCAAATTTGCAAAGAAACTTGGTGGCATGGGTAGCTATGCTTGTTGAAAAGTTTAGTTGTCGCGATAAAGCTGAAAAATCGTTGAAGGTGACAATAAACAATAATAACCAGGTGGTAATTATTTTTATATTAAAATTGATAGAATCTCTTTTGAGATAAAGAAATTTGAAACTAAACTTAACAAATTGTAAGCAGTCTTCAGAACTGAGTACTTTTTATAATGATATTTCCTTTGCTTGATGTTTAGTGAGAAATGATATGGATGTAAATGAAAATGAGAGATTATCCAAAATTACAGATAGGCATGAATTCAAGTTAAGGAACAATGCTCTCATTGCTGTTCTACATTTCACAGTCACAGTATGGTTTTCAGCAATGAGTGAATCTCGTACCCTAATATTAGTGTGAAATGGTCCTAGCCTGCAGTTTTGTTCTACTGATAATGTTAAAATGTTTTAGATTTGTACAAATGTATTTTATATATATTGTCTATTGATGTCAATTAAATTTATCATATTATTACAAAGGTAGTTTTAGGTGTGTATATTTAATATTTCCCTATGGAGGAGAAAAATTTTAAATGC
The DNA here is from genome assembly GCA_963680875.1 of Bathymodiolus brooksi. NCBI lineage: Eukaryota > Metazoa > Mollusca > Bivalvia > Mytilida > Modiolidae > Bathymodiolus > Bathymodiolus brooksi. The sequence goes on along the minus strand of OY804581.1, from coordinate 75,437,356 downwards.
ACCCTTCACCATTCTTCAAGGTTTATTAATTTTATATGAAAATAAAAAAACAATGTCTTAAAAGCTTCATAACAAGATTTGCTTTGTTTTATCATTGAGATATATTATAATTTCATTTATATGAACTTAGTAAGTATAATATATAAATTTATTTCTAGAATAAAACAAACTACCTCATACTCCACAAGAGCTGGTACATCCAGAGATACTAGAACTATGGCAGCATCACGTCCTACCTCATCTCTAAGGAATGGAAGGAAATCTAGATTTGTCTCCTCCACAAATGAAGATCTTAATATATCAGGTCCTAGTGGTACTCGAAGTGTCAGGTTAGCAACAGTTCCCAGGGCAACAAGAACAGCCCCTAGTCCTGCAAGTAAGTTACATTTGTTAAACATAGGTCACTGTTTAACATAAGAAAATATATATTTATATATAAGAAGTAGCTTTTCAGATACAACAAATTTGATTGAATCCAAACCGTACATGAATATTGATTTGATTGGATTTATTGTGTTCAATGCCACTTTCAGCAATATTTCAGCTATATCATGGCGACCAGTTTAAGTGGTGGAAGAAGCCAGAGTACCCGGAGAGAACCACCGACCATGGGCAAGCAACTGGTAAACTTTATCACTTGCGAGTCGAGTGCACCCTTTTTTGTAATTTACAAAGCTGTGCGTGAACCCACGCTGTATTGGTGATAGGCTTGTATGAGTTGTTAGGTAATCCAACTACCTAACTCATTGAGCCACCTGGGCCCACATGAATATTGAACATCATTGACAAAATTTATGTTTTTTAATGTTGATCAAAAATTAAAAGATGACTGTACTGCAGAGAAAAGTTAAAAAAGAAGGACATAATTGGTGGAAATGTTAAAATATCTTTATCTGATATTACAAATTGGATATAATCAATACTGTACATAAATGACCACTGAATAATAAACAGATAATTTATATGATTTCTGACTACCATTTTGGTATCTTCGAACTCTTCTTATTACAGGTGAGCCTCTTGTTTCTCTTACAATAAATCTTTAATATCATTTAAGCTACAACAAATTTTATGTTTTACAGAAAAATCTTCAGTAGAATCAAATCATTATGATTCTGAAACAGAATTAGAGACCACAGATGAAGAAGACAATACTAAAATTAACAAGAGACCTCAGAGATTAAAGGGTAATAAAAGATATACAGGTTAGTTATCAGTGATCAATAGATTTAAACAAATTTGTATGATTTGTGTCAAGATTTACAATTACATACTGTTAGGCAATCATTGGTTCTATCATTGTCTATTGTTACCATCTGAGAATTCTCAGGGTACTCCAGTTTCCTCAACCAATAAAACTAACCACCACGATGTAAGTGAAATATTGTTGAAAGTGGCGTTAAGCACCACAACCCTAACCCTAAATATTGGTTTTGATTTAGATATCCTCATCTTTAAAGGCTTTGCAGCTTGAATTTTGTTTCATCTGTATTTTCTCCTAGTTTTTTTGTTCATTCTTTATGTATGTTGGCAAAAGATGGTGAAGTTGTATGTTTGTTTGATCAGCAACTGTTTTCATGATAAATTTTATGTTCGTTTGTTTCAGATAAACAACCGTCATTAACAAATGGAAATACCTACAATCCATATACAACACGGGCAGCTACAGGATCAATAAAACATCGGAGATATCGTGTTGATGGATCGTTTACAGACGAGGACGATCATAAATCTCAGCAACATGTTCATTCATCATCTGACAACAAGTCTGATCATTCCAATTCATCCGGCCCAGGTTCATCATCTTCGTCCAGTAAATCTGGTAATGACAGTTCTGGTTCTGATACAGAAGCTTTAAGTGATTATCAAACAGCCTCATCCAGTCATGTGCCAAAGCGTAGAACAAAACCGAGGTTAAAAGCTCCTAGTTTAAATGACGAGGATTCTGGACCATCATATCGTTCACACGTTGGACGACCAAAAAGAACTCCTAAAAAACTGGTCAGTGACAATACTAGCCAGTTACCAGTCCGTAGTACTAGGTTTAAAGGAAAACGGACTATTAAATATACTCAGGAAAGTGACATAGAAGATGACCAATCAGAATCTGATATTGAAGAAGAATCGCCTGTCGTAACTGTTAGTAGTCGTGGACGATTACGTAAAATGACTCCACGAGCGAGAGCCAATTTAGCTTTATAGTTGTTATTTTTGTAACTTTTGTTATTGTTTTAAGTTAAAGATTTGCTCAATTCTGTTGTATCGACTTTTTCTATTCTTTTACAATATTTACTATCAATTAAATGCATGGATTGAGTTCTGCTGTGTAAGTAAATTATTTATGTGTCGGTTGTTAAAACTAAATTTTTTAGGTATATACTTTAATATTTTTGTTTATTACTGGAAAAATACACCAAAATTAACCATGTAAATTTACTATACAATGTATTTTATAGTTTTCAATGTGATGTTTTTTTGGATTAATTTATTATCATTAACTGGTTATTTACAAAAATATCTTGAGTTTTGATGATAGCAAGAGGCAGAATCAACATATGACATGAAATCTGAACAAGTAAAATGAATAATTGTAACAGTAAATTGAAGATTGACATCAGCAAATATTTTAATTCAAAACAGTTATTAGCTCACCTGATCCCAATGACCATATGGGCAATTTGTCATCACTTTGCATCTGTCATCTTTTAGCTGTTATATGACATTATAAGTAAATATATCTGAAACTACTGGGCAAAATAGAAATCCTAAATTCAAGACTTCCACCACCGTATGACATATTTTAAACATAAGACCATATTAGTATAATGTTGAAAAAGTGTTCTTATCTGATATCACAGGACTGTTTGAAATCAAACATGTCTTAAATGGCACCCACTTGGTTCAAATCTGATATATACAATGATTACTACTGCAGGACATACATTATCATAGAACATATGGGAGAATGTTTTAATAATATCAAACTAATGCTATAAAATTAGTATTTGCTGCTTCTCCGCTAAACACACAGCTTTAAGGAGTAAGAGCAAAGACTGGTTGGCTCGGAATCGGGATAATGTGTCATAGTAGAGCGACATATCTACCCGCTGACTGTTATTTCAGTGAGCTAGCACTATAAAGATACAATTTAAGTGTGTTGTTCTAGTGCAAATCGGACATCATTTCATTGAAAGTAACTTATTCTCGCCATAATACAGCTGAAAAATTGCTCATTTGCTCAATCAATTTAATAGTATAGAAAACAAAGCATTTTTGGTGATCAGATATGATTACTACAGGATAGAGATTTATAAAGAAAAAAGCCTCTCAGAAAATGCAATCTTAATCAAAGTTGATTTCTAGATGATTAACAATGGACAGTCTTTTTCAATTTTATTCAAAATCCAAGATGCCATCCACTACAGGACATATGAAACTAACCAGTTAGTGTTAAAAAAATCATATAAAATAGTAAGCTGATTGTATATAATAGAACAATATGTATTGTAACCAGGTGAGTTATACAACCTCATGTGAACCTCTTGTTTCTATTAACATGCAACATTTGGAAACATTTTATCCCTAAAAGTTTGATAATCGTCCAATTAGAATTTGTCTTACATATCCTGAAAATTGTATGATAATTGTACAGTTGAAGATTATGTTAAACGAACCAATGATTTAACTCGTCATAAACCATGTATTAAGAGTTTAAATATTGTTAGTTTGACATGAAGATGTTTAACCATGTTATGCTGTGACATAAAGATGTTTGACCATGGTATGCTGTGACATAAAGATGTTTGATCATGTTATGCTGTGACATAATGATGCTTGACCATGTCATGTTGTGGCATGAAGATGTTTGACCATGTTATGTTGTGACATGAAGTTGTTTTATCATGTTATGCTGTGACATAAAGATGTTTGACTATGTTATGTTGTGACATAATGATGCTTGACCATGTTATGTTGTGACATGAAGATGTTTTATCATGTTATGCTGTGACATAAAGATGTTTGACTATGTTATGTTGTGACATAATGATGCTTGACCATGTTATGTTGTGACATGAAGATGTTTGACCATGTTATCTTGTGACATGAAGATGTTTGATCATGTTATGCTGTGACATAAAGATGTTTGACCATGTTATGCTGTGACATAAAGATGTTTGACCATGTTATGCTGTGACATAAAGATGTTTGACCATGTTATGTCATGATATGAAGATGTTTGACCATGTTATGTTGTGGCTATATCACAAAATAAGTTTATGTCATGGCTATGTCACAAAATAAGTGGTGTTTGTTGAGCAAGTCTCTTTACTAATTGTTAAATAACTTTATAAGACTTGCAAAAATATGTTTACCTCAGTTTAGCCATCTATTTGATTTATTTAACTAAAAATTTCAAGTTGTTTGTAATATCAGCATACAACTTGGACATTGTTTTATATTGACCAGATAAGATGACATGTTAAAAAATATAATTTAAAAAACAGGAATGGAAATTCATTTGTATTTGCCTGTAAAACATCATTGTGATGTCAAGATTAAAATGTTTGATAACATGTTTTGGGTGGAGAGGTTCAGAGGTATTAGGTGACTGTTTAATAAAAACTGGCAATTGACATAATACACATGTATCATTATGATATGTAGACTCAAGCTTATACTAATGAAAGCCTAAAAGGTGATTATTGTCTTAAATCCTGGTATCAAAATTAAATATAGTCTATAATGGTGAAATAGATTGAAAAAAATTATCTTCACCATGTGAGAAGTACAAGCTTCTGTTGAGTTCTTCTTCTTCTTCCAATGAAGTTCATCCCTCAGTGAGCCTGAGTATTATCGAACTTGTGATATGTACATTCGCCGACTTCTGAAGTTTTGGGTCCGTGAATCATTTATCTAATAGGGTAATATTTTATGGAGGGACAAAAACAGATGGATAAATAAATACCCTCCTTACCTCTAGTCTTTATAAAGGTTGATGTTTGTCCTATGGACATTTATATTTGAAATGTAATTAAAATCAGATCCCTAACTTGCTTCCCCATACTGATATGTCACATCATAGAAGATCTGAGGAAATACCATAATGGGTCACATGTGAGTGACCGTACATCATGAATATATTATGATATGATAAAATAAATACGGTTATGAAAATTTTCGTCCAATCAGATTGCTAGCTAACCAGTTTACCAACACTTTCATAGACTTGCAATCATTTTTTTTTTGGGGGGGACTGCCGTGGTTGTGATCATATGGTAGTTGGATTTACAAATACCTATGCAATCAGTGCTTATCACCACTAAAGTTGTGAGTTTGAATCCCGCTCAGGAGATGTGTACTCGATACAACATTATGTGATAAAGTTTTCAGTGACTTACGGCAGGTCTGTGGTTTTCTCCAGGTACTCCGGTTTCCATCACCAATAGAACTGACTGCCATGATATAGCTAAAATATTGTTGAAAGTGGCATTTAACACCATAACTCTAACCTCCTAAGTATTTTCTGTGGATGGTAACATAGGGTCACTTGCATGTAATCTATAATGGGGTTTCCTTGTATATTTAATGCTGCATTATATCAGTATAGGGGAGCAAGTGAGGGGACTGATTTTAATCAGATTGATGTATTTGTATCTCTATAAGATTTGTTATAATGTACATGTATGTTCAAAGTTAGATAACCATGATATAACTGTGGTAATTTTAGACCAAAACAATTTTGTTTAGCAAAATTATAAAATGATATTATTTGTCAGTTTTATCCAGTTCTTTGAATATCTGTGTAATTTGTATATTTCATATACAGATTACAGATAGTTGTTAGGGCTGTTCTTCTTAAACAAGCATGGTAACTGTGTTGCCTTTTCTGTAGCTTCATTTTCACATGGTAAAAATGCTTTATACTCTCAAAAAATGCCTTTGTTAGGTTCCATATATGTTTTATTGGAACAGCTCTTATTAAATAAGAAGAGGCCAGTAGAGTATATAATAATGTACATATTATCACATTGTGTTCACCTTAAAAGCCAAATCATCTTGTGAACAAAACAACAAATAATAAATGTCCATTACAAGTTGATAGAAGTACATCTATAAATGTAGGTTAATATATATAGTGTAAAGATTTGACTAGTATTATCCCGGTTTAACAAAATAACTGCAAACAAATAATTACTTATACGGTTCTAATATTAACTCATCTGACAATATAATTTGAATATTTAATAAAAGTATGAAAAGAGTTGATAAGTAAAATAAGTAAAATAAGAACCTATCAATGTCTATTACTACACTCTTATTTGTTGACTTCTACTTTCATCAAATCATACAATACACAGTGATTATTTTTTTTCTTCAGTTATTTAACTGATTTCAGCTATTTTCTATACAAAATAAACCTGAAAGTTGCAGGACACAGTCAAAACAGGACATCACATTGGTGGTGCAATGGTGATAGCGTGCTTGTTTCGAGTGCGGTAGATCTTGGGTTCGAGCTGAGATCGGGTCAAACCAAAAACTATAAAATTGGTATTTGTTGATTATCCAGTAAGCACACAGCATTCAGGAGAAAGAGCAAAGATTCTGGTGGATATTTATGGAATATTATTAATTTATTTTAATAAAATGTAATATGTATTGATATTAATCTAGCATTATTTACCTTCAAAACATGTAGGTAAAACCAATAGCTTAGGGGGGGCATTATATATTTACCCAATAAAGCTTTTTAAGTTCCCTGACAATTGAAGTGAAGTTATTTGAAAATTCCTCCTTCGCAATATCTGAATGATATATGAAATCTTTTAAAATTATGATTTGTAAATTTTGTTGAGAAATAATTTCTGATGTATTTGAATATTCATTGATTATATACATATTCAACAGTTCATTGAACTGCAATTTAAATATAAATGACATAAACACATCATTGTTGGTGCATATATCCTTTATTGTAAAATATTAAGTTAACAATTTAAACTTTTTATGTTTTACAGGAAGGTTTTTTTCTTCAAATTGTTGTTATCTTCACTATTTTCGTGAGGCGATAGTTTTGTTACGATAAGTTGATTTTCTAATACAGTGTATGGTGGATATTTCTTTTGTTGTGTACAGATAATTGTATTGATTTCATTTCATAAGTTGTACTATATTAGATGCATGTTTCTGGGTTTTTTTAAATACAGAAAATTATTGGTACAAATTTATTTTCCTCCTAACTTTGAAATTCGATATTCTCCCTCTTATAAATCCACTCTCACAGAAGACTATCCCTCTTATAAAGCCACTCTCACAGAAGACTATCCCTCTTATCAAGCCACTCTCACAGAAGACTATCCCTCTTATAAAGCCACTCTCACAGAAGACTATCCCACTTATAAAGGCACTCTCACAGAAGACTATCCCTCTTATAAAGCCACTCTCACAGAAGACTATCCCACTTATAAAGGCACTCTCACAGAAGACTATCCCTCTTATAAAGCCACTCTCACAGAAGACTATCCCTCTTATAAAGCCACTCTCACAGAAGACTATCCCTCTTATAAAGCCACTCTCACAGAAGACTATCCCCCTTATCAAGCCAGATTCCACATCTATTGAGACACTAAAATACTACCAGATACTTAATTGTTACAAATCAGAAGCTACCCCTCTTATAGGACACTTTTAGCTGAAATATTGCTAAAGTTGGCATTGAGCACCAATCAATCACTTTCATTGCAGTAGGGGTAGCTTTATAAGAGAGGAACTATGATGCTATATTTCAATGTTAGAAGTAGTTATTATTGATAATACATGTAACAGATTGTGTTCAACTTGTGTCTTTCATGGTCAGCTTGACCTCAAATTTGTATTACCTCAATATAAAAAAAACGAGTTTTTTTTTTTGTTCATGCAAGGTTGATTTACATAAATCATGTCATGTTTATTCATATTTGGTAAGCATCAAATTGACTACATTCAGCCAAATTAAAAACTTCATTTGTTTTGTGTGTATGTAAAAACATTTATAATTCCATTGCAATTTGTTTTATTTACATCTTATGTTAATAAATGTATACTTGAAATTATGTTAATATAGTAAAATGATTTGTTTGTATGTTTATTTGTTTGTGCAAAGAATGAAAATGAAGAAAAAAATACCATATTAGTCTCTACTTCTTAGACACATGTTTCACAACACCTTAAAACTGGTCAATATATTATGATGATTTTGTTTCACATCTGTAATAAAACTAATTATGGAAAAAACAAAGAAAAGCTAAATATAGAATAACGGCAGTATTGAAGGTCGAGACAGACATTATCCCTAGTATTGCAGCAAGTCCGACAGGGCAAGCTGTGATAATGTATGTTGAGATCTTCAAAAATGCAGTTATTGTTTTTATCGGTGATGTCAAAATGTGTTTGACGTCACACTGACCGAGCAAATCTGTAAACAATGGTTTTTTTTCATTGAATATTTGCTAATCTGACTTCATTGATTATTTGCTAATCTGACTTCATTGAATATTTATTAATCTAACTTCATTGAATATTTGCTAATCTGACTTCATTGAATATTTGCTAATCTGACTTCATTGAATATTTGTTAATCTAACTTCATTGAATATTTGTTAATCTAACTTCATTGAATATTTGTTAATCTAACTTCATTGAATATTTGTTAATCTAATTTCATTGATTATTTGCTAATCTGACTTCATTGATTATTTGCTAATCTGACTTTATTCATTGAATATATGTTAATCTGACTTCATTCATTGAATATATGTTAATCTAACTTCATTGAATATTTGTTGTTAATTATCTGACATGAAAGACATTATTATCATTATTCTTCATAAAATGGAGAATCTCGTTTATAAATTCATTTGAACAAAAATTTTGAATAAAATAACTAACTGTGTGTTTTTTGTTGATTTCAGTTGACATTACCTAGTCTGTCTGTTATTATTATCTGTATACCCTTGTTAAACAACTAGATCAGTTTATATCCTCGTTGGTTGGGATAATATCTTCCCTACTTTTTAGCTCACCTGATCTGAAAAGACCTGAAAATATTTACTTGATTGAATAAAACTGTAAATGAATTTCCATTGGATAGCCCTAACAAGATTAAAATGTTTGATAGAAAATCCAACATGGCTGGCTGTTGGAAATATATTTCAATTTTTGTCTTCTCTGAAACCAATGAACAGTTTGAAAGAAAACTTGACTGCAATGTTCCTTTGGTGGTTCTTTACCAATGTCTGTTTTTGTGTTATAACATAGGATCCTATGGGAAAATGAAATTCAAAACAATTCTCAGATACTAGAAACAGATTGAAAACTAACTGAACAGGAAGTCATTTTCTTTTATTGTGTGACTGGATAATAGAAGTAGACTGGAATATGAATAGTAAGATTTTTCTCTTAAACTAAAAACTTGCTAGCTTGAAACCGAAACAGTGCATAAATAATCTGGTGATGAAATGAAAAACAAAAAGATATCACCCTGTCTGTAATACAGACTCAGACGAGCCTCTAGTTATGTATCTAACAGGTCCTCCACAAAAATACCACCCTGTCTGTAATACAGACTCAGACGAGCCTCTAGTTATGTATCTAACAGGTCCTCCACAAAAATACCACCCTGTCTGTAATACAGACTCAGACGAGCCTCTAGTTATGTATCTAACAGGTCCTCCACAAAAACACCACCCTGTCTGTAATACAGACTCAGACGAGCCTCTAGTTATGTATCTAACAGGTCCTCCACAAAAATACCACCCTGTCTGTAATACAGACTCAGACGAGCCTCTAGTTATGTATCTAACAGGTCCTCCACAAAAATACCACCCTGTCTGTAATACAGACTCAGACGAGCCTCTAGTTGTGTATCTAACAGGTCCTCCACAAAAATACCACCCTGTCTGTAATACAGACTCAGACGAGCCTCTAGTTATGTATCTAACAGATCCTACACCAAAATACCACCCTGTCTGTAATACAGACTCAGACGAGCCTCTAGTTATGTATCTAACAGGTCTTTTACAAAAATACCACCTTGTCTGTAATACAGACTCAGACGAGCCTCTAGTTGTGTATCTAACAGGTCCTCCACTAAAATACCACCCTATCTGTAATACAGACTCAGACGAGCCTCTAGTTATGTATCTAACAGGTCCTCCACAAAAATACCACCCTGTCTGTAATACAGACTCAGACGAGCCTCTAGTTATGTATCTAACAGGTCCTCCACTAAAATACCACCCTGTCTGTAATACAGACTCAGACGAGCCTCTAGTTATGTATCTAACAGGTCCTCCACAAAAATACCACCCTGTCTGTAATACAGACTCAGACGAGCCTCTAGTTATGTATCTAACAGGTCCTCCACAAAAATACCACCCTGTCTGTAATACAGACTCAGACGAGCCTCTAGTTGTGTATCTAACAGGTCCTCCACAAAATACCACCTTGTCTGTAATACAGACTCAGACGAGCCTCTAGTTATGTATCTAACAGGTCCTCCACAAAAATACCACCCTGTCTGTAATACGGCCTCAGACGAGCCTCTAGTTATGTATCTAACAGGTCCTCCACAAAAATACCACCCTGTCTGTAATACAGACTCAGAAGAGCCTCTAGTTATGTATCTAACAGGTCCTCCACAAGTCCAACAAGGCAGTCATTACTAAAATAGCAAATCTTTACACCACCAACACAAACATGGCTGTAATTACCTAGGGTCCGTTGTTGAACTTGTGATTAAGCTAATGCAATGATTAGATTTGGTTGCTGAACTGTATTAACTAATCATATTTAATCATTGCATTAGCTAATTATGTGATAAGGAATTAGAAATGTAATTAGGGTTATTCATATGATTAGCTTAATCACAAGTTCAACAACGGACCCCTGAATTTTGACAAAAGAAATATATGGTGGTCATATCTTTTGTGAATTTATACCTTCACAGAGATAGCAAGGAAGTAAAAGTGATGAGTGAGATTTGGAGACCTTAGTCAATGTCTGTTTTTATCAGATGTACACATTTTACAGATCTCATTGGAGTTGGTAATTGATATTTCATCAATCTACGTAAGCGCTGTTTATCAATCTGCAATACAACACGTAGATTCCTTATCATGGCGAGGTCATCTATGTTGTCTTGCTTTTCTCAAAAATCACTGGGGCCGTCGTAATTGTATGGTAGTTAGATTTACAATTAATTACCTATGCAATAAATGCCTATTAACACTAAAGTTGTGACTTTGAATCCTGGTCATGAACAGGTGTACTCGTTACAACATTAGGTTTTTCAGTGACTTACGGCAGGTCGAGGTTTTTCTCCGGGTGCTCCGGTTTCCTCCACCAATAAAGCTGACCGTCACTATATAATTGAAATATTGTTATTAACACCATAATTCTAACTCTTAATCCAAACATCACTGGAACAAAAGAAAACAAACTTAATAAAAATGATACCTGCATGGGTGGCCTTCAACATCATTTGTGAAATTTAACAAGACTGCTAGGCCAACTGCGCTTTCTGGTTGGCTGGAATCTCAAAATTATTCCCGTAAATGACACTTGTGACGAAATTGTTGCATGATAGTGATGCATTTTACATAACCATCTACTTTGGATACATTATTTATTGCATACCAGAAGTGTACCACTTGTCAGGATTTATATGCACACTTCCTGACAAACTTATCTGTACCGTTGATTGCATGCGAGAGGAACCATTCATAATGCACTAACTTTTAATGTATGTAAATGTATTGGAATGTACAAATTAATGAAGATAAATTTTAATAATCTATTTAGAAACTGAGTGATATATATATACAGTGGAACCTGTCTAATCCGGCACACCAAGGGACCAGGGAAATGTGTCGGAATGCTCAGGTTTTATTTTAGATAACAGAAATATTTTGGGACCATAAATTTTTGTCGGATGTCACACGATGTCGGTAACTCAGGTGTCGGATTGTACAAGTTCCACTGTATCACAAATCTCTGTTGTTGTTTTCCATGTTTTTTTTAATTTACAAGCTATTTCATTGGTTACTATTTCCCTCTGAATTGTTATTTCTGTGGCAATGAATTTTCTTTAATTTCATTGGAACATATATATAGAAACCTTGATAAATGAGGATGATTTGTTTGTAGAATTTAGCATGTATGTTGTTTATAATATGTATAACTAGACAAAATTAACTTTAGAGAAAACCGAAGGGGCAATCAAGAATGGACAATCCAGACACTGGCAACATTGGGTGCACAAGACAAAGGACGGAGATAAACACAACACACAAAACCTGGGGAGAACCCGGTTACAAAATTTTTAAACAAAAATGAAAGCATATTAATTTTGATTCTTAGTTTCTCTCTGACATAAAGTAGTAACTGAGCTGGCCCAAATATATAGATACTGCCATTATTTTCTTAGGCAGTGTCGGATTTAGGACAAATGAGGCCCTGTGCTAGTTAAGTTATGAGGCCCCTTACTTGGGCCCTGAAGGAGGTAGACACGGTAGGCCCACACAGGCAGTCAGGCATACATGCTCAGGAAATTTTAAAATTTAAATTTGCACCACATAAGCAAAAATTCATCATATAAAAAAATTAGCAAGAAGATGGGGGCCGCTGGCCAATAGGGCCCTGTGCTTAAGCACAATGGTAAATCCGGCACTGTTCTTAGGTATTAGCATGCTGTGAATGGTAAGATATTTATAATGCATATCATTCCGATCGAATTCTCGTTCATTTCTTTGTGATGAATTTATTATTGCTTCAAAATTTAAATTTCATTAAAATTATACAAGATCCAATTCATTTTGAAAGAAATGTGTTGAAAAGCCTAGATTATCAGAAATTCACAAGACATTCCACTTCAAAAATGTTTCGTTTCGTTTTTTCAATGGGAATACTAAATAATCGCCACTGTGAAATAATTTGATGTCATTCCACATGATGATCTACATGTACGCATAAAGCGTCCTGAATATGAACTTGAGATAATATACACTGATCTGACAAGCGCGACCTTCTGCTGTGGAAATATTTCCAGGTGGTTCCCGCCAAATCGTGAATAATGTCAACAATATGACCTTACATGTAAGTTCATTGTAACATTCAGTCTAGGTCTTATTTGTGACCCTGAGAGTTGTACTATATCATCAGGGGCGGATTCAGGGGGGGGAGGGGGCGCACCCGGCGCGCGCCCCCCTAAAATTGGAAAAAAATATGATTTTTTGGCGTAAAATCGTGATTTTTCACACGAAATACCCCAAAAATGTTCGTGCCTCCCTCCGCAATTGGAAAAAATATGATTTTTTGGCGTAAAATCGTGATTTTTCACACGAAATACCCCAAAAATTTTCGCGCCTCCCTCCGCTCGGCGCAATTTTTTTAAGTGCGCCACCCCTAACTTGAAATCCTGGATCCGCCCCTGATCATGTCGTATTATGATACACAAATTTTTGATTTTACACCAGACATCACATGTCCAATACCATGGAAATATAAGAATAAGTTTATTTTCCAAATTAAAGGGCCCATTAAGAGCATACCAGTAATAAACAAACACAGAAAACAATTACATTACAATCATTGGAAATACATGTATAAGTGAACAAATGAATGAACGAACACTGTGTAGTGAGGAGAGGGTTCAGCCGTTAAAGGGAAGCAACAACTAACGTTATACATTTATTTTAGATAATCTTCGCAATTTAAATCTATTACAGTGATAATCACACAAACTAGATATAAAGGTGGTTTCTTCATTTGAATATAACAGATTTAAAATCAATTTTCCCATGGAAACAACGCTCCAAAATACCACTCCTTATTCAAATAAAGGTTATCGTATATTTAACGGTTCGCTGCCTTGTGAGTAGAGGAAAACGTTTTTTGAAGTAAGTGTTCCTACCGAATACAGGATAATGTGTCCGAGCGGAGCGATATGTCCACGTGAGGACTGTTGTTATGGCGATTTAGCACTCAATATATTAACTCACAGTGTTAGTCTAGTACAAACAACAATTGGCGTTAAACAACAATAATTTACTCACTCCAAACATACTGACCATTAGTTGTTTTTACATTTATAACGGGAACGCTCCCCTACTTAAGGTTATAGGAAACGTAGTGGAGATCTCATTTAGCTCAGTTGGTAGAGCGATCCCGGGATTGTATCCCATCAGGCAGGGACATTGCATTTTTCGGAGGTAAAACATGCTCTACTGTTACATTGGCGCCCAGCTAAATAACCCACGATGGTCAGAACAGGAAAACTGGTCGGGTTAAATGTTGATATTTGAAATATTGTCATTAAAGTATGATGACTCTTGAGGTGGGGGAGTGTAACGGGGACGCCCCCTATATAATGTTATAGGAAACAGTAGGTTCATAACCACCTCTGTTAACTGTGTTAGTGGAGATCTCCTTTAGCTCAGTTGGTAGAGTGGTGGCTTACAATGCGAGAGGTCCAGGGATCGAATTCCACCGGGGACATTGCATTTTTCGCAGGTAAAACATGCTCTATTGTTACACATTCCTTATTAATGTAAATGTTTATGTTCTTTGCCATTTCTATGTAATTCTGTTTTTGTACATTAATTTTGGTCTCTTGTTGCACCATCGTTGTGTCTGATATAACAAAATTGTTTTTTTTTTATTGTGACGGAACACAGCAAAAAAGTGAAACGCATGTAAAGTGTACGTTAAATAATGCATATGGTTTACAAACGTTCTTACGCATGCTTGGTACATTGTAAAATGTATGTCTTGCAAACGCCGGTTAAACGCATGCTTGAAACCTTCGTAAAACAGAACGTCCGATTTACGAATTTTTATACAAACATATGAAAAAAGTATGCTTCACCTATACGTGAAACAAATGTCGAACTTTTGCTGTATACAGGCAATTAAGTACATTTTTGTAGTTTAAAGGGGGGATGGTTAGGGTTATGGTGTTTAGCGCCACTTTCAACAATATTTCAGTTATATCGCGGCGGTCAGTCTTTTTGGTGGAGGAAACCGGACCGGAGTACCCGGAGACAAACTTTATCGAGTACACTTCGTCATTAACAGGAAATAGTTTAAATGTATGAAACATGGCAGTTTTTTATGTTTTGACGAAAGAGTTCAGGGACTCCTCAAAAAGTATATCCTTAGGTAAAGTTTAGGGATACTCTTATTGACAGTTGCTAAACTCAATAACGATAAGTCGCGCGCAGACCTAGGATTTTCAGAGCGTTAAAAAGTCGTAGTTTGGTGAAAAGAAATACCTATCAGGCTTACTTAAACAAAGTTTACATTAAATTATGATACATGTATTGTTTTTTACTGGATTAGTTATTGTTTAAACGTGGATTTCATATTTGTTTTTTACGAGACTGAAGTTTGTGAGACGAATTCGGTGAGGTCAGGTTTTGTATAGAAATTGCCATATAAGTTCTGTAGAGAGTTATAACGTTAGCTAGTACAAATGATTGTCGTAATATGGTTGGTTTGGTTTATGGTGTTTAACGCCACTTTCACCAATATTTCAGTTATTTCGTGGCGGTCAGTTTTATTGGTGGAAACTGGAGTACCCGGAGAAAACCACCGATATGTCGCAAGCCACTGACAAACTTTATCACATAATGTTGTATCGAGTACACCCCGCCATGAGCAGGATTCGAATTCACAACTACAGTGGTGATAGGTACTGATTGTACAGGTAGTTGTAAATCCAACTACCATACGATCACGACCACGACGGCCCCATTGAACGCTTTATACCCTTAATTATGTTTTGCCCCCCTTGCCATTATATTTTGATAGAAGTTTTGGGTTCCTCTTCGTGGAAGGAAAGCTTAAGCAATTAAACGAATACTTCTAAAAACGTATATTCACAGACTTTTAAATAAATCTCAATCTTGAATATCATAAAATTATGCACCACATTTAGCATTGAATTAACATTGTGTTGTACGTCACGTATTCTGTGTACACATATTCTCACATACAATTCAAGAACAAATTAATTTTCGGTCAGTACGTGAACTTATACAATTGTTCGAGATCTTTGTCCTAGGTGTGGTAACTGTTCTGTGCTGAGTCTTGACACTTTAACAGGAGGAATTATTTCAGAATTTTCCTCTATATCTGGCATATTTTTCCTAGGAAATATTTTTCTGTTAGTTTTATCAAATCTATGTATATCTGGAAGGCTCATGTAGTGTGTCGTAGTTTTAGACTCTCTCAGTGAAGAAGAAAACTGATTAGGGTTAGAGATGCTATTAACAGAAGCACTACGCTGTCTTATTAGAGAGTTCGATCTATAGAGACGAGGTTTCGGTGGTGGTATTGGAGGCTTGTTTTCCTTTAGAAGTTCAGGAATTTCTAGAGGAGGTAACTTAACATATATCTTATTTGCATTTAACTTGAAATCGTATCTTTCTTTGTTTTGCTTTTCGTCTTTAGAAACTTCATCTCTGTTCCTCCTCTTTTGATTATATTGCTTCAAACTTTTCCCATTGATATCATCATTTAAATAATCTACTGTACGTTTTTCCTCCTCGAGCCTAACCATATCTTTCAAAACATCAAGTTTTTCCCTTGTTAATATTTTCAGTTCTATTTCCATTTGTCTATCTATTTCCTGTAATTCAAGAGCAAGTTCTCTTTGTTTTTGCACATTTTTAAGCGATGCTTGCACCATTTTGTTTTTTGTGCGATTAGTTTTATTTTCCGTTCCATCTTCGTCCATTTTGTGTTCTGCGTAGCCTTATCCTGTTAACTCACTGAAACGAGATAAACATTATTAATCAGAGTATAATTGCATTTCCTAAGCCGACTGTGTCACATGATCCAAGAACGGAAATTTGACGACAAGCGCACGAGAGTTCAACCATTTTGCGGCAAGTTGTCACTTAACTAATAATTCAAATGGATAGTTCAGTTCAAATTGTAAAAAAATAAACGTTAAAGAAAACCCAAGGGGCAATCGAAAATTGAAAATCCAGAGACACAGTCAACACAGAGCACAAAACACAGTACAAAACCAAACATCCCAACATCGAAAACTAGAAAGATGAACTCCACCAAAACACCGGGGTGTGAACCAAGATGCCGGCAAAGTGTAAGCAGTTACTGTTGCCGTGTTACTCATATAGCTAAGTGTGGCAAAAGTCTTGCCTGTGATAGAGTATTTAAGCAAATAAATTCTATGTGACGGATCCATTGCCATCTGAAAAAGGGATATTGTGTAATGGTCTACCAGTTCGTGATAACGACCATATAATTGTAGCATTTGCTGTGTGTTTTATATGTAACAATAATTCATTTGTATATATACTTTAAAGGAACTGTTTTAATTGTGGCTGCAGTTTAATCAATACTTGCATTGTTTGGTTTAGTTATAAACCTAATGAAATATAATCTGATACAGGCGAACATTCAACTTTCATTTTTGAACGATTTTTCAATAAATTTCATTTTTGAACGATTTTTCAATAAATTTCATTTTTGAACGATTTTTCAATAAAGTTCATTTTTGAACGATTTTTCAATAAATTTCATTTTTGAACGATTTTTACAATAAAGTACGAAAAGCTAGATTATCATAATTATTGTGACTAATGTGAGTAAGTGATATAAATAAACATTAGAGAAAACGGAAGGGACATGTGTAAGAGTTTGCGAATGAAGAATGGTAATTTTGTTATTAAATTTAAATAAGAGATTGATATTCAAAAGCAATAATAAATATCGTCTGCGACAGAAAGACCTTAGTTTAACTCAGTTTGTGAGGCAACACTTGTGTATGAATTAGTAGCCTGACGCTAGACATCTAAATCCTCAAATATTCTGTCTCTTGTTCGTCTTTTTTTCTCTCTTGTGTTTATCCACTTCCCCGACGGTCAATATTCTACATGTTCATGAGACCAGCCTCTTCTTCCAATTTATGGCTATGGTCAACAATATTTCAGTTATATCGTGGACGTCAGTTTTATTGGTGGAGGAAACCAGAGTACCCAGAGGTCACTGGCAAGGTTTGGTTTGGTAAAGTGGCTTCTGAGAAGAAGATTTTCAAATAAATTTTGGTCAAATTAGGCTTCATTTGCACATTTGCCAAAAATCAGCAAAAATTACAAAATTTATAGAAAACTGGAAAACTGTTGAACACAATTTTTAGAATGGACAAAACAATTCTAGCCAAATATACCATGAGAAAACCACCAACCTGCCGTAAGTGCTTCCAATTCAATAACAAAACTAATGACCATTCTTGATTCGCAGACTCTACGACATTCTATATTGATAACTTAAATTAATCCCCATAAGGATTATAATCTAGCTTTTCCTGCTTTATTGAAAAAAAATGGTTCAAAAATTGAAAGTTGGATGTCCGCCTTTATCAGATTATATTTCATTAGGTTTATAACTGAACCAAACAATACAAGTATGGAAATATTGATTAAAATGTAGAAACAATCAAAAAAGTTCCTTTAAAGTACAAATGAATTATCGTTACATTTAATTAGGTTTTAATAGCACTTCTATTGTTTGGAACAATTCTATTAAGGTATTAAATTTCCCCGTTACCCATATTTTTTCTACCTATTTTAATATATGAATGAAATATATACAAGCTTTAAATTCGTGTTAAATTTATATACTTTATAATAACTTAACACTATTTTATCCACCTTTTTAGACGTACCAGTTTAACGGAGATTAAATTAGTCGACGTCCAATGTCTTCAGACTAAGAAATTATAAAATATAAAATTAACAGTCGTCTGATATTGCTATGCTCAACTTGAGTGTTAAGCACTGGCGTATTTCTGATCCACAATACACATGACAAGCATTTAATATAGATATTACAGATTTTTAAAAAAAAGTTTTTTCACGAACACACACCCCTACATGACTCAAATAAAGGCACGATTTGATAAAGGGAGAATTTAATAAAGACGGGTTTCTTCAATTTAAAATGACAGCACCCAAATGCGCCTGGGACCTGAGTTCACCACCGGTTTTTAGTGGGATTCGTGTTACTTTATCTTTGTTCTTTTTCTTTTAGCCATTGTGCTGTCTGTCCTTTGATTTACGGATTCTGATTGCCCCCTTTAGTGTCTTCAAACTCTTCTTACATTATTCTGACTAGTAATATCACAGTACACCGCGACAGCCGTAAAATAAAACTGACACATTAACAAGTCGGATTGTTTCACATCAAATAATTTTACTTCCATCTTTGGAGTTGAACAATATAATTTTGACTGAAAACAAAACCGTTTATTTTCTAATGGGTTGATGGACGATCTTCACGACAAGTCATTGTACAGATATATCTTTCTATAACGAAAAACTGGATGTTGTTGCGCAATGTTTTTAAACCTACTCTCGAAGTTTCTGAATAAAGAAATTGGCAGCTTTGCCTTGTCTACTGACTGTGATCGAATGGTAGTTAATATAATATGTACTTAGGATGTACAAATCGTCATTAAAACCATGTGTTCGATTCTCTCCGAAACAACTTTACGTGATAAAGATTGGTGCGTTTCTACGGATACTCGGGTTTCCTCCACCAACCAACCACCATAATATAGCTGAACTATTTTGAATGCGAGGCTAAATACACCCACACCACCTATTGAACTCAATAGTACATATTATAATCAGTGCCGTCTTAACGCATGGGCAAGCTGGGTAGTTGCCCCGGAACCCAACGAGCATAGGGATCCCATGATAATTTATATATGTTGTGTACGACATGGTTTTTAATATTTAAACATTGATGTTGTTGGAAATACCAATACAATAGATATATTTTAATCTCATCCACATTTACAGTTTTATTCCTGTGAGTGGTCGTGTAGCTATGGGTCCCAGTGTACTGCTTTGTCCGGATGCCTATGCTGCTTTTAATATGGTCCTGATTATAATTATGAGTTTTGTCAAAATGTCTACATTCCTAAGCGATAAACGAACAGTTTTCTTCTTACCTACCTGAAAGGTAGTTGTAAAGGCACCGACCACCACCCTTTGAAATGAATTGAGCAATTTTGTAATGGAGTTTTATTCCTTCCTGGAAATGGATAGGTACCTATGTACCCGAATACCCCCACAGTGTAACCAAATTGACAATGACAAAGGTGCATATACTAGCATAGTCCTTTTAAATAACCCCGACTATCCTTAAAGTAGTTTGTAAAGATTTATAATAATAAGAGCTGATTTTGTATACGGTATACCATTCACACTGTACCATCAAAAGCACTACCAATGATATAGACAAAACTGATGCAACAAATAAATATAAATATAATTTTACCTTTTACTTATTTACAAACTTCAGCTAATTACATCCACATTATATTTCTATAACTGTCATCACTGTTCGGTTACAAAACAAACCTCACAGGCGTAAAACCTTAGTTATTAATTAATTCCGTATTATCGATCACATTAATCTATAAGAGAAACCTGTAATTGATTCGATACACATCGCCTTTGTCGTTATTTTTCAGAGCTGAAAGTACGGTAGAATTTGATACGCTTGCAAGTCAAACTTTAATACCAGTGAAATAGGACTAATATTTATAAATCTGATTAATCATGGAATTTAATGAGTTTATTCGTTTAGACTATGCAGATTTAATTTTGGCTAAAAAAAACTATATAAGGATTAAAACATTTAATATTTGTTTGATCATTTTAAATTTTAAAATGGATTATCGCTAAATCCACTAATACATATGATCGAGGAGGATAAGTAGAAGAGCTGATCATCTCTTCTTTTTGTTTTATATTTGTTTTATAATTACAATATTAACATAGAGGAATATGCCAAACAATGTTTGAAGATACCAAACCTGGTGATCAGAAGTCGTAATTCGAAGGACAAAAAATGGCCGTAAGGAAAAGGACATAAGAAAAAAACAATGGTCGACAAATTACTTGATAGTAAACTAAAGATTTGAGCAACACGGTTGCGCTCTTGGCTGCTCTGGAAGAGTAAGCAGTCCCTACTCCACTAGTGACACCTGTCGGTCGTGTTACTATTGTAAGTTCATCACTCATCTTACCTCAAAATATCAAAATTACAATAGTATTACCAGAAAATGTCAAGAAAAAGTAAATATGGTACATAAGGTTTACAATTATTTTGTTGGCTTAGATACTATATGTGTCTTGTCATCGTCCCTTCATGGTATGAGTAACGTTGACCATTGAACATGGTGACCTGATGTTGACGGTAATGTAATAAAAAAATAGATATCTAATTTAGTGCACAGGACGAGTTTCTGGAATAACCTTCATCTGATACGCCCAAAGTCAACACGTGACTGGAATAACCTTCATCAGGTACGCTAAAAATTAACACGTGACTAGAATAACCTTCATCAGGTACGCTCAATATCAACACGTGACTGGAATAACCTTCATCAGGTACGCTCAAAGTCAACACGTGACTGGAATAACCTTCATCAGATACGCTCAAAGTCAACACGTGACTGGAATAACTTTCATCAGATACGCTCAAAGTCAATACGTGACTGGAATAACCTTCATCAGGTACGCTTAATATCAACACGTGACTGGAATAACCTTCATCATGTACGCTCAAAATCAACACGTGACTGGAATAACCTTCATCAGGTATGCTCAAAATCAACACGTGACTGGAATAACCTTCATCAGGTACGCTCAATATCAACACGTGACTGGAATAACCTTCATCGGGTACGCTCAAAATCAACACGTGACTGGAATAACCTTCATCAGATACGCCCAAAGTTAACACGTGACTGGAATAACCTTCATCAGATACGCCCAAAGTTAACACGTGACTGGAATAACCTTCATCAGATACGTCCAAAGTTAACACGTGACTGGAATAACCTTCATCAGGTACGTTTCTGGAATAACCTTCATCAGATAAGGCCAAATTCGAAAGATTGGAAAGCCAAATAATTTATAGTTTTAGGAGCAATAATGAAACCGTTTTTATTGACACATTTCGTATTAACTTTTTTTCCCCTGTTTACTATATCCAACTGAATTTGACTACATTTCATGACTTATCACCGGGTTTGTAGCTAGATTAACACGACGGGTGTCACTAGTGGATCAGGAACTGCTTACCCTTCCGGAGTACCTGAGTTCACCCCTGGTTTTTAGTTGGGTTCGTGTTACTCGATCTTTAGTTTTATGTGTATGTTTTGTTGATCGTTGTTTGTCCTTTTGTACTTTTTCTTTTGGCCATTGCGTTGTCTGTTCTTAATCTTCTGTGGAATCTGAAGTCATTATTTATATAGTATCTGCCATGGACGTCTTTTTTGTGACTATTTGTTTATTATAATGGTCTTAAGATATATATGTCCTCACTTGCGACAAACATAATAATGTGCCGGAATTATGTGTAATGTTTTATAATTCGTTGCTTGTCCTTTTATCCTTTTTCTTTTGACCATTGTGTTGTCTGTCCTTTTTCTTTTGACCATTGTGTTGTCTGTCCTTCTTCGACTTGCGTATTCCGATTGCCCTTTTGGTATCTTCAAACTCTTCATAATCCTGTAAATGTGATATTAACCATTCCATTTTGATAATTAGACTTGGCTTGCCAAACAAATATTACACACTTAACTATATAAAACTGTAATATTGTTGAAAGTGGCGTTGATCACTATCAAACAAACAAACAAACAAACAAATAACTCCGAATACACTGTGTAAATCTGTCACACAATCTGTGTAAATCTGTCACACAATCTGTGTAAATCTGTCACACAATCCATGACTACAAAAACAGGAACATCACAAAAATCTGTCACACAATCCATGACTACATAAACAGGAACATCACAACAGCAGTTATAATTAATGCCAAAAAGAAGGTAGAATCTGTTAGTTATCGATACCTCTGTTGGTGGACAACACGTTCATGAGGATATCATCCACTCAGGAATCAGTGTTTATGACATCATTTATAAGATATATTAGATATTGAAACTTACAGTTCTCAAACAATATACACTGTATAATGTCATTAAAACTAATGTTTGTTTCCCTCGGAAATATAGGTAACCTTAGCCGTGTTTTTTAGGGCAATAGTATTAAAACTCTTTGTGGCATTTTTTGTTTTCATTTCCAACATTCAAACAGAAATGTACACAAAAACATGACAACAACAGCATCTCTTCATTGTAAATAACAACTTATAAATACAGTTGTGTGGCGTATATCTAAATTTCCCAATCTCATTATTCGTAAAAAGTACAAAACGTAGCCAAATTTAAGCTGAGTTGATGTAGTCAATGTTGAAAAAAAAAAAAAGTATAAAGCTGAAAGTTCAAAACTGACACATTTTAACTTGTGAAATCCTTGTAAAATCTATTCCATAAAGGCTATTATTTAGTAGCTATAATTGAATCTCTTTGAGGCAGGTTTATTTTGCTAAAAATATAGACAATTTACTGGCACTTGCATCATTATATTTATATTTCGTTCTATATTATATTACTATTTTATGCTCATTATTTGATTCCAACACATTGATGACCTTTTTATCTTGGTCTCCAACGAAGACCATTAATTTTTAGAGGGGGGTTAGGGTTATTATGATTATGATATTTAACGCCACTTTCAACAATATTTCAGTCATATCGTGGCCATCAGTTTTATTGGTGGAGGAAACCAGAGTACCCGTAGAAAACCACCGACCTTTCGGAAGCTACTGACAAACTTTATCACA
The DNA here is from genome assembly GCA_963680875.1 of Bathymodiolus brooksi. Taxonomy (NCBI): domain Eukaryota; kingdom Metazoa; phylum Mollusca; class Bivalvia; order Mytilida; family Modiolidae; genus Bathymodiolus; species Bathymodiolus brooksi. The sequence goes on along the minus strand of OY804581.1, from coordinate 75,413,584 downwards.
AAATGTTTTATCGAGCACACCTCACCATGAACGGGGTTCGAACTCATAACTTTAGTGGTGATAGGCACTGATTGCACAAGGACATTGTAGTTGTAAATCCAACTACCATGCGATCAAGATCACGACGCCCCACCCCCTAATTTGTATATGTTTGTGACTAATTAATATTAAATATGTTAGAAGTATCAGTTATGATTGTCTTGTCTAAAGAAAATGGTCTTTAACCAACATAATCTATCTTCCTGGCTATTATTCAGTTAACTACAAGCATTCATTGACCCTGTTATTGTACTGTCCATGTTTATGTTGTCAATTATTCTTTAAGTGGAAACGAGTCTATTCAGGGTTTTTATCGTTTGTTTATGCAGTCAAACCTGCCTATGTGGTCACCTCTATTAAGTAGTCACCTGTATTAAAAGGTCACCTTTGTCTTGTCCTGTCACAGAAAATTTCATATGAATTGAACCTCTTTTAAGAGGTCACATGTCATATAAGGGCGCTTTTTATATGCCCCAAAAGTGACCTCTTAATACAGGTTTGACTGTATCTGTAGTGCGGTTAGATATCCAATTATCAGAACTGGAGGGTTGGGATACCATTATTCGGTTTCACCCTTCCTCCTTTTTGTGCCTGTCTCAAGCCAGGACCTGATTTTCCTTCATCATTTGTTGTAGCCTTTTTAGAGTTCAATGATTTGAGGTGAGAGGTGATTGTTCGTCTTGTCGATATTGGTGGAATTGTTGACCAACATTGTTTAATATTTTTTCCATAAGCAAAATATTTATCTTTCACTAAGCAACAATGTATTGATATCCATGGTCAAACAATTCATTATTCGAAATACTTTTAAAAATCATCAATAAACTACGGTATTGTTTGTAATCTCCGAGTGTATTCCGAAGGTTGTGATTGTTAGCAATGAACTATTGTTGAAATTCTCTTTACTTTATAATGCTTTTAATGTCAATATCTATAGAATTGGATTGGGAACAAGCTTTTACAACTTACTAGTCCTTCTTCATACAAAGACATTAATAGAATAAATAAAATAAATCAAATGACAGCAAATGTACAAGTTATATCAATAAAAATTAATAAACTAAGCTAAGCAAAAGTATGTCATAAACATATTAAATATTGTTTTAATATTTAACAGAAGAAAGTAGAGGGGAAAAAGTGGAGTAAAACTATAAATTGTGCTGAGATAATATCATGGTTGGGGATAATTAATTATTAAATATACAAGTTTGTCGAATAAATTTATGCACTGATTTGAACAATAAAGTATTCCATTTTTCACTAATTTCGTTACACCCAAAGAGTATACATTCCACAGAGATTGGAACAATTTTATTAAAACAGTTAAACAGTGAAGTTTTATCATGTTGATAAAGTGGACATTCAAGAAAAAAATGAAAAACATCCTCAAATGTATGACCACATGCAAAATGTTGATCATCCTTCAAACTTACTCTATATAAATCGCCATTAAGGCCACTACATCTTTGTCTTAGCGTAGTATGTATTATGTTAGTTTTCTTGTCGTCTATATTGTAAAATGAAGCCACCGGAATTTGGACAGGTTGAATGGTTTTTTTTTAATTTGGAAAAAGTGGGTAGAGAATTTACACTGTCAAGTAAAGAATTCCATAATTTTTTGGTGAAAGGAAAGAAAGACTTGGAGCTAGTTTGCAGACGACACCCCTGAGTGCGATAGTCATCATTATTACATAGATTATATGTTACTATTTCTCCGATAGTAGTTGGCAAACAGTTAGATAAGTTTGGCGGCACTGCCGTAGCACCCGGTACGGTTGGTACGGTTCCGACCGTACCACTTTTTTTGGCTGGTACGGCAAACCGTACCACAATTTGGACAGAAAATAATAATTTTGAGATGAAAAAAGGATATTCTTTGTTAATGTCGTTGTAATAAAAAAATTTTGAATGTCTGTTCAATAAAATGTTACAAAATTGTTACAGCTAGACGAGTTGCCTTAAGTGTATTATCAAGAAATCGGGATCCGATCTTTATCGGCACCGGAATCGGTTTACTTATTTATTTCTATTAATTAATCTTGATCTGCTATTGTTTTTATGCAATTAAACGGTACCATTGCGTTTCAGAAACCAAAAATCGGAAAGGGAATTACAAATAAAAACTCCAAATATTTTTCTTTATAAAGGAAACATTTAATCAAAATTGGTGGAGGAATGGCTTCAAAATATTTTTTTGAAGAAAGATGAAATAACATAGAAAGTAAGGGGGAATCGGAAATCAGGAATACTTATGTCCATTGACTGTACTAAAGAATCACATCCCACCAGATAGGATTGGGAGAAAACGATAATAAAACATGCATTGAAATACTACCAGTCTGAGGAGCTCCTAAAATCCTACTATAACCCATTTGAAATTGTCCCACATCTCCGTGAAAATATTACATAACTATTAGTAGTTAACCCCCAACCATTGGCGTAGCTACCATTGACGCAACGACGCACTTGCGTCCATAAGCAAATCAGCAAAAAATTAAATTTTATATTTTGTAGCAAGATAAACAAATACACCTTTATATTAACTAAATGTATATGAGTTTTATTCAAATGCTGTAAATCTGTGCCGTCAAAAGGAAATGCTATATTCAGTGGCTTAAAAAGACTGTGTCTTCGGTATTCATTTTCAAAGGATGCTGTTAATTGCATTTCATTTGTTTTATTTGACAGTAAGGCTAGTAGAGACAATAATTTTGTATCTACACCCTTAAACGACTGATCAAACATTCATAACTATATAAAACGACACGAAGTACTGAGTTCTCATGTAGCTAGTCAACAGACAGCCGCTCATTTTCTTGATATTAAGTCCAAAACGTCAAAGACGGTGTCCATTACTTCAATTCTTTCGTCTCACCGCAAAGAGGATATTGCCAGAAACAAACACATTGTAAAGGAGATAATCGAAGTATTGATTCTTTATGGTCGTCAAAATATTGCAATTCTTTGGCATAACAAAGACAAAAGTAATTCCATGGCAATTTTGCCTCATGTGTCCATGAAATACTACAGTTTCACCTGGATAACACAGTCTCTAATTCGATGAAATAATAAAATAGACATCCCCAGATATACAGAAAAAGATAATCGAAATTAGCGGTGAAATGGTACGTCAAAACATTGTAAGAGCGTGTAATATCTCCGAATACTTTGCTTTAATTTGTGGTGAAGAACTGATGTATCAACACATGAACAAGTCTCCGTGTGTGTAAGGTTTGTAGGGTGTACTGGTGGTAGATCCACTCTTCGGGAGGAATTTCTTGTTTTTCTGAGAGCAAGCGAACATATTGGTGAAAATCGTGTTGAACTGTTTTAGCAAGTATTGAGAATTTCTTGATAATATGAGAGCACAAGGGTATGATGGAAGAACAAGCATGTCTGGCATTCATAGAGGAGTCCTAGTCATGATTATGGAACGGATTCCAACAGCGCAATGCGTACACTGTAAGGCACATGTGTTAAACTATTGCACATTCGTCATCAGATGTATCAGTAAGTACCATGATGGCTACTGTGCAAGAAATGTCAATCTCCTTCCACTACGCATCTACACTTGCAACTTCTAAAGCTGCATTTTCTGTCATATGATATTTCGCGCCCTAGAGTATTTACAAACCAATGGTGACATGCGACCATTTATCTGCCCTTTTGCGAATTTGACTGTATTTTGCCACTAGTGGTTTGCAGTCACATTTTGCACGTTGTTGTTCTGATTGCAGCAATGTTGCATATCATCTACTACGATTTGATAGAGGCTGTGAGTGAATGTGAAATCTTAATTCGATATTTTAAGACTGAGAGAAATGACATTAGAGTTTACAACACTTTACATGATGAAGCTGTAGATCTAGTGGAGCAATTTGGTATTGTCTCGTCTAGCACGAACAACCGGTAGACAACGAAATCGTGCCAACCCGTAGGTTACAGATACCAAGGATTACTGGCGGATTACACTGTTTTACCAGTTCCTAGATCACCTGTTGAACGAGTTAAGGGACCATTTGATGAAAAACGAAGATCGATTTCTGGCATAGTTATTGATATTGATCAATTTAAACAACCTAAAACACTACAGGAGGATGAATTGCATATTTATGATGCTTATAGAGCAGATATGCAAACCCAGGAAGAGTTTACTCTTGAGTAAGCAAAATGGAAAACAAGGTGGGAACTATATCACAGAGGAGGTAACACCAATTCATCTGTGTGAGACATTAGAACTTGTAAGCAAAAAAACTTGCATCCGAAAATCTGTTGTATGCTGAAAATTGTGCTGACAATGCCACCCCCACATTCAGCTTCCATTGGATTCTGCAGTTGTATACAAGTTTAATAATTCCAGACAAAGACAAATATATTTGCTTTGCTTGTGTGTAAACATCCATCACATTATTAACATGATTAAAGGATGTCAATAGTAGTTTTAAATAGATTTTCCTGCTATCTATATAATATATATATTAGATTTTCCAAATTTCATATGGACTTTGCCCCAGTACCCCTATATCTTGAATGGAAAACCCCAAACCTCCAGTGCGTGCACTTTTGATCACTTGTTCCTACGCCACTGCCAACACACACATAGGTTCTTATCATTTATGTAATAAAAACTTATGAAGAATTTCACAAACAGTACCCAAGGTATATGTAAAAAAAATGATGAAAAGAATTACTGGAAAAATCAAATTAGGCTGTGACAAAAATAATTAATTTATATTGTGAAGGAATGATTTTACATGTGCACAAAGACAAGACTGATGAGATGAACTTGCAATCCGTTGCAAGAGACTTTTGTTTCAGAGAATATAGACAAAACATTTTTGGACAATTCAAATAAATTTTGCCAGAGATATCATGTACCAGTGAATTCAAGGGTAACCACGGTTAAAGCGATATCCAAAACACGAAATAGAACGTAGATATCAAATTTAGTGCGCGTTTCTGGAATAACCTTCATCAGGTGCGTTCAAAATCGAAAGGTTGGAAAGCCAAATAATTTAAAAAGTTTTGCGAGTAAGTAAACCAAAGGGCCTAAATAGGATCGCCAAAATCGGCTAAGGTCACCTATACCCGAGGGAGGAGAACCTTAATTTTAATAATACTTTTATTATTTAGAAACTGTAAATTTCAATAACACATCTATTAAGCCATGTCAGTGCCGAAGCACTGACTATTGGGCGGATGATACCCTCGGGGACTAATAGTCCAACACCAGTGGTATCGACCCAGTGATAGTAATAAAACGTAGACATCACATTTAGTGTGCACAACGCGTTTCTGGAATAACCTTCATCAGGTACGCTCAAAATCGAAAGGTTGGAAAGTCAAGAGACAAAGACGAAGCAAAGAAAACGGAGACAGAAATAACGAACAACATACAGAAACTGAAAGAAAACACACAGAAAACTAAAAGTAAAAGAGTAACTAGGACTCCACCAAAAACTGGGATCATGGACCAGGTGCACCGGTAGGTAAGTGTTATTCTTTATTTGGCTGAAAATGCACAAGAATTGATCTTTGAGAGATAACCCCCTCCGAAAAAATAAATTGGCCGTACCACTTTTTTTTTAGGTGCTACGCCTATGGGCGGTACCCCATTATTTTCAATTTTATAGAATAAATTTAGTTTCCTAGAATTTCGACGGTCTTCCAATTTTGACCACCCAGTTTCAAAATATAAACTTTCAGCACTAGAATAAATAGGTAGACACGTGGGAGTGGGATGTGGTTTCTACATAATTACAAAAATAGTAGAATTGATTATATAATCAAATTACCGGACAAACAACGACATTTTTATTTTTAATACCTGCAAGGTATCCTACTATATTCTATAAGCCACATATCTCCAATCTTTGTAGAAAATGTGCCCTTTTTCGAATACTTAATTTAAAGACCACAAGTGTGAACTCTTTAGACTTACGCTATTTAATATAACAATACGTTATAATGGCATTTGTTTTAAAGCTACTTAAATTCAACAAGATTTTAACTTCTTTAAAATATATTATATTATATAAATTTAGCTGGATTGCAAAACCGCAGAAAATACAACTTTGAGTCAAACAATAACATGTACTGAAAATCACATTTTCTCTTTCAATAACTTGTCTATTGTACTAATTTGCATTTTTTCCCTCCGCATGGAATAATATTTATCTCTGTAGAATTAAAACGTATATATCTAATCTAGAATAACCATCACCAAAAGATTGGAAAGCTAAATAATTTAAACGTATTTTGGAGCAGGTAAATCAATGGGCTTAAGTTGGATAGACAACATCAGCTAAGATTACCTATATTTTGGAGCAAGTAAATCAATGGGCTTAAGTTGGATAGACAACATCAGCTAAGATTACCTATATTTTGGAGCAAGTAAATCAATGGGCTTAAGTTGGATAGACAAAATCAGCTAAGATTACCTATATTTTGGAGCAAGTAAATCAAAGGGCTTAAGTTGGATAGACAACATCAGCTAAGATTACCTATATTTTTGAGCAAGTAAATCAATGGGCTTAAGTTGGATAAACACAATCAGCTAAGATTACCTATATTTTGGAGCAAGTAAATCAAAGGGCTTAAGTTGGATAGACAACATCAGCTAATATTACCTATATTTTGGAGCAAGTAAATCAATGGGCTTAAGTTGGATTGACAACATCAGCTAAGTGTACCTATATTTTGGAGCAAGTAAATCAATGGGCTTAAGTTGGATAGACAACATCAGCTAAGATTACCTATATTTTGGAGCAAGTAAATCAAAGGGCTTAAGTTGGATAGACAACATCAGCTAAGATTACCTATATTTTTGAGCAAGTAAATCAATGGGCTTAAGTTGGATAGACAAAATCAGCTAAGATTACCTATATTTTGGAGCAAATAAATCAAAGGGCTTAAGTTGGATAGACAAAATCAGCTAAGATTACCTATATTTTTGAGCAAGTAAATCAAAGGGCTTAAGTTGGATAGACAACATCAGCTAAGATTACCTATATTTTGGAGCAAGTAAATCAATGGGCTTAAGTTGGATAGACAACATCAGCTAAGTTTACCTATATTTTGGAGCAAGTAAATCAATGGGCTTAAGTTGGATAGAAACATCAGCTAAGATTACCTATATTTTGGAGCAAGTAAATCAAAGGGCTTAAGTTGGATAGACAACATCAGCTAAGATTACCTATATTTTGGAGCAAGTAAATCAATGGGCTTAAGTTGGATAAACACAATCAGCTAAGATTACCTATATTTTGGAGCAAGTAAATCAAAGGGCTTAAGTTGGATAGACAACATCAGCTAAGATTACCTATATTTTGGAGCAAGTAAATCAAAGGGCTTAAGTTGGATAGACAACATCAGCTAAGATTACCTATATTTTGGAGCAAGTAAATCAAAGGGCTTAAGTTGGATAGACAACATCAGCTAAGATTACCTATATTTTGGAGCAAGTAAATCAATGGGCTTAAGTTGGATAAACACAATCAGCTAAGATTACCTATATTTTGGAGCAAGTAAATCAAAGGGCTTAAGTTGGATAGACAACATCAGCTAAGATTACCTATATTTTTGAGCAAGTAAATCAAAGGGCTTAAGTTGGATAGACAACATCAGCTAAGATTACCTATATTTTGGAGCAAGTAAATCAATGGGCTTAAGTTGGATAGACAACATCAGCTAAGATTACCTATATTTTGGAGCAAGTAAATCAAAGGGCTTAAGTTGGATAGACAAACTCAGCTAAGATTACCTATATTTTGGAGCAAGTAAATCAAAGGGCTTAAGTTGGATAGACAACATCAGCTAAGATTACCTATATTTTGGAGCAAGTAAATCAATGGGCTTAAGTTGGATAAACACAATCAGCTAAGATTATCTATATTTTGGAGCAAGTAAATCAAAGGGCTTAAGTTGGATAGACAACATCAGCTAAGATTACCTATATTTTTGAGCAAGTAAATCAATGGGCTTAAGTTGGATAGACAACATCAGCTAAGATTACCTATGCGTGAGGCAGCATTAGCTTTAATATTACATTATTTAGGAACTGTATAGATATATCTATAAACCATGTCAGTGGTCGAGCACTGCCTTCTGGAGGTTGATATCCTCGGGCAATCAAGGCAATGAATATGCAGTATTTTAATACACACTTCAGAGAATCTATCAATATTATCATGCATTTGTTGATTTGCTTGGAATATCCGAGTCTCAACTGAATTAAGAAATGTCTGAAATTCAGTTATGCCAAAGGTTGGAGTAAATTACACATAAGACTAGCACCTGGGTTCAATCCCTGTGTTTGTTGGGGTTCGTGTTGTTCATTCTTTTTTGCTTTGTTTTGTCTTTGTTGTGATTGCCGCTTCGGTTTTCTCTATCGTTCATTTAACATTGACAGGGATGGTTGTTTATTCTATACATCTCTGGATTGTCCATTCTTCAATTACCCCTTCGGTTTTCTCTAACTTTTATTCATACAAAGCACAGTCCTAGTGAGTAGTGATATATAGTGAATAAAACACATATTTCTTCATAGACATCAATGTTATTATTAGACCTGATGACGTATAGTGTCTGGATTGTAGCAAATGTTAACACCGCCATCTGCACATTGATAATAAGACTCTCTGTATATCTGTTAACCAAGCTCTATTCTAATATGGAATGCCAAAGGTCGTAAGTTCTGGTTCATTACTACACAAGCTTTGGATCGGAACATAAATCTTGGTATATAAACTTTCTACGTAGGATGGCTTACTGGACAGTACATGTAGACACATCTTATGACCTGAAAATCTTGAAACTGGACAGATGTTATGACCTACAGATAATAAGAGTGGCTAACTAAGTCATGAAAGGTCACAGTGTTGTATAAATACCTGGCATATGTTCATAACATTGTTGCCTCCAGATAACACAGAACTGAAAGGTAGTAGTAGTACCATTTCATCAATCTTATTTAAAGAATTCCAAGTACTTCTTCTTATTTGTTGCGTAACGCTACCTTTGGCTAAATTTCAACCTTATTGTGGCGTGAAAATTTAATTAAGCAAATTAAAATTAAACAAGGAACAATTTGGAAAGACATTTTATCACATAAAACTATAAATTGTAATAAAAATGAAAAAAAAGTTAAATAAAAAGGATAAAATAATCTTAAACACTAAAAGAATAGAAGTCTATATTATACTAGTTGTCGCTCGCCTACGACTGAGTGGAGAGATCGGAGCGTAGTCAGCCGTTATTTGCTATTTGACGACAATGTAATTTACTGTACAAATTGATAAGATGAAAAAAAAATAAAAAAATACCACAATGTCAGAACAATTGCAAAATTTAATTGAAAAATCGTAGAAGCCGAGGCAAAATCGCCGCACACATATACTTAACTGTTTAATTCCTGCTTTGGTTCATTATTTTTTTTAACTAACGCAAAATGACACCGTCCGACATTTGAAAACAAATCTTTTAAAGGGTTCCATGTAAAGAAAGTTCACCCGATATCAGGAATATATATAGAGAGACAAATAAAACACGTATGGTATAGAATGGATTGCATGGAATGCGTATTCGTTATATTTCCATTTATGTCATTGTCATATGTGACCTATATACGACAACGTGTCGGAATGGCCTGCTCCTAAACGAGCTTTACCAGAGGAACAATATAATTTTGTCATTTACAGAGTAGGTGGAAAGTGTTTCCACACTAAAATATTTCCTTATATATTTCATATTTATCCATAATTTTTTGAAACATTCTTCCTCGATTTTCATGAAATTTTCAGCACTAAACACAGGAATAAATATTGTATCTCGTCATTATAATTTTGAAATAATTTTATTTCTACTTTTCCTTAAAACATCATTTAAACACGTACACGGTAGTTTAATTTCCCCCCCACCAAATCTTACTATAGCTATATAATCATAGAACATTGTTACGTCGAGAATTTACGTTTGTGTTTAGATCATAAGTGCTTCTAAATAAAGTTAAAAAACAATTACATGAAATATTAAAATTAACTCTTAATTCTGCTTTGAAGGGTGAAAATTTTGAGAAAATCGGATAAGGAATAACTTTAGGAGAATGTTTAGAAAATAAGTGGTTTTATATGAAATATATATGGAAATATCTTAGTATCTCATGCCGCAAAATAAAATTTGAATTTACTAGTCCGAATCAAATTCTTGAATTTATTTTATATAGTTCTAAATAAAAACAGAGAGATTGACCTGTGCGATCAAAGTTTTACTGGTCCTGGGTCGGAGGACCGGTGCTCATCGTGAGGAATGCTGGTAATACTTTTGACCCGTGAATGTATTCATTCAATTTATTATCACATTAAGCAATAATTAATCCATCAATCATTTATTGTATCTACCTCAATGTACATATTTATTCAACTTACGTATACATGTGTATATGAAATTATTCACTTTATTTATGTACGCTATTATTTAATTTACTCATACATAAAATTGTTCGCTTTTTTTATGTATGTACGCAATTATTCAATTTACGAATAAATGTGAATATGAAAGTACCCACATCTCGTATGTACTCCCTTATTCAATTTACCTCTATATAAAATTATCCAATTAAATACGTGTGCATGCAATTATTCCATTTCGTATACACGTTTATCCGCTACCAAGTTCATTTTACAAATAAACAATTAGGAAACTATTCTTGATAAAAATGGTTGAATGGCTTGTTAAAATAAAGCGATATTCTGAAATGTTTTTAGATATTTGAAGTGTTCAACATATATGCAATCTTTTTATGTTTTATCAACAGAATACTTGTAACTATACAACATTACAAAGATGAAAGTTGCAATTGTCTTTCTGGCTCTCCTTCCTATTATCTTGTCCATGACATTGGAAGAACATGAAGCCCAATGGCGTCAAATGTCACATGAAGAACGAATGTCAGGTATGTGTGATGTAAAATATATAATTAGGAGATAACTCTATTGTATTTGAAAATTTCACTACATCGATTGGGGATTTGATGGTCGCAAATTGAGTTTACTGGCGACGCGTTAGCTAAAGCCCTCGGGCCGATATGAAGGTCTCGGGCTGAAAACAAGGGTAATATGAAAAAGGCCATGTATTAATCTATTTATCACATATTTTGTCAGGGCAGATAGCATGTTATTGCCCTAGTAAAATGTTATTGCCCTGGGGGCAAATAACACGCCGCAAATTATGCTTTTATTACACATGCAAATTTGGCGTTATTTCAATAAAATGTGATAATAGACTAAATATCACGACATGTTCTGTTATTTGTAAATCATCAGTATTATAAACAGAATCAATAATTTTGTTGTGACGACAAAATACCATTCTAAAAGATCTTTAATTGCCCCACTTTTTTATATGTCGCTGGCATAAAGATTAAACGGAACACGTAAAGGGTCACGTTCATGTGACCTATACTCGTCCAATCAAATTGCTGCTTACCAAATCTTGGTACAAACTGAAGCTCGATTTTATAGCTATAATTTACCTTGATCCAAAATACCAAGACATGTAATATTTATTAAGCATGTTCTAAAACGTAGATATCAAATTTAGTGCGCACAACGCGTTTCTGGAATAACCTTCATCAGGTTCGCTCAAAATAGAAAGATTGAAAAACCAAATAATTTTAAAAAGTTTGGGAGCAATAAAACCAAATGATCTAAACAGGATAGCCAAAAATCGGCTATGGTCACTATTCAGTCTTTTCATTTACGTTGGTTATATAAAATAAGGGAATTGAAAATATAGATAACATGTTTAACAATACGCCTTGTCTCCTAAACAGTAACTTAGAGTACTTATAATACTATATTATGCATTGAAATCTTATTAAAAATTGGCATAGAGATACCTACACCACAACAAAAAATAACAAATACAAGCAAACATCAATAACATTATGTTAAAATCTACTATAAGACAATTTAGTACAAATAGATGTTGACGTTAGGTAATTACATGTCGAAGATACCACCTTACATATTTCAATTTATAATTTAAACATATTCTAGTGTCGAAAATATAATCATTGATTCTTTTTAATCTTAGTTCATGAAGCTTATGAAAAAGTGAAAAATTGGCTGCAACATAACGGAAAGGCTGTATCTGCCGCATCATGCTCAGTTGCCTGTGCCTCTGCAACCGCATTAGAAACCTTAGGAATCTCTGCTCCTCTTTGTGTAGCAGCCTGTGGTTTGTAAGTATAAAATACCCCAAGTATTGGAGCAGAACATTTATTTATTATAGTCAAAATCCAAACAATATTTCACAGCAAGAGATCCTGAATATAGCGAATTTAACGACGCAAGACTTTCTTGCATAAACATTTTTGTACAGATGTTTATCACATTGTATGTAAGTAAAATTTGAAGATACATGTACCAAATAAATATTCAGAATTCGTAATTCGAAGGACAGACTATACAAACAACAGAAAATTAATTATTGAGCAACACTAACCTCAATAAAAACAGGAATGAACTCGGGTGCTCCGGAAGGGTGGCAGTTCCTACTGCAGTAGTGATATCTTCATGTTTCAGTTTAATATACTCCGTATACAGTATACAAAACAATTTAAAATTCAAATTTATGATGATGATGCAACACAAAGTTTGAACTTCATGTTTTTTTCACTCTTTGGAAAAATAACAATTGTCGTTTCTTTATATATTTTCAGGATAGGCATTTTCGGATAAAGATTTGATTTGAAAGACATTCATTAACAATCAAATACATTTAATTTAGTTAATAACTAAAAGAAGTGTGTTATGTTATTCTGTGAGGCAGTTTAGTTTTTATGAATATAATATAAATAACATTACCTCCATACTGACAGAGGGACCGTCGTGGTCATGATCGTTTGGTTGTTGGATTTACATCTACAGCTACTTATGCAATCAGTGCCTATCACCACTAACGCTGTGAGTTCGAATCCTGCTCATGGCGAGATGTACTCGATACAGCATTATGTGATAAAGTTTGTCAATGACTTGCGACAGGTCGGTGTTTTTCTCCGAATACTCCGGTTTTCTCCACCAATAAAACTGACCGATCTTTGGGTTCATGTGTATGTCTTGTAGATCGCTGTTTGTCCTTTTGTACTTTTTCTTTTGTCCATTGTGTTGTCTGTTCTTCTTTGATATACGGATTCTGATTACCCCTTTGGTATCTCCAAACTCTTCTCACAACCATACTCTAATATAGGTAAAATATATGTTTTATAAATCTTACTCAAATGAGATCTAATTAATAAGTTTTCATAAAATGTGTATTCGTTTGGTCGCCCTTTGGCATGTGTTGTTAATATGACAACACCATTTACAGTTACTAGAAAGAAAAACACCTAAATGAGTATGATATTCTACCTATTTAATATTCTCATCATTAAAAATAATGTTTACGTGGTGTTGAAATTCTCTGGGGAATACTCTGATGATTACTATTGTTGTTTCATCGACCATTTCATTTTGTATTAAAAAAAAAAACAACAAAAAAACAAACCCAATATATTCAATTTAGTATGTGTCATGTAAGTTATCGTTGCATAAGTGACATCGGTAATTCGGAGTTCGGTAATTTTCTTATTACCCTTATCTACAAAACATACAGAAAAACATGTAGATCTGTTTGCATTAGAATTTGGAAGTGTTCCGATATTGTGGTATTTTTATTTGTTTTTCATTTTATTAGATTTAACAGATTATAACGATAATCGGAGTGTTAGGGGGTGGGGTGCGGTGTGGTGTGGTATGGGGATATGGGGTGGAGTAGGGTCTGGTGTCTACATGATTACAAAAATATATAATCTATTTACCGGACAAACAATTACATCTTTATTTTTTATATCTGCAAGATATCCTACTATATTCTATAAGCCACATATCTCCAACCTTTGTAGAAAATGTGCCCTTTTTCGAATACTTAATTTAAAGACCACAAATGTGAACTCTTTAGACTTACGCTATTTAATATAACAATACGTTATAATGGCATTTGTTTTAAAGCTACTTAAATTCGATAAGATTTTAGCTTCTTTAAAATATATAAATTACCTGTCATAAAGAAAATTAGCTGGATTGCAAAACCGCAGAAAACACAACTTTAAGTTAAACAATAACATGTACTGAAAATCACATTTTCTCTTTCAATAACTTGTCTATTATACGAATTTGCATTTTTTTCCCGCATGGAATAATAATTCTATCTGTAGAATTAAAACGTAAATATCTAATCTAGTATGTTCCACGCGTTTACAGAATAACGATCATCAGGTACGCACGTAGTCAATTTAAACGTCTTTGGGAGCAAGTAAACCAAATATCTTAAATAGGATGGACAAACTCGGCTAAGATTACCTATTCAGAACAATTAAAATTATTATGTTGTTAAAAAGAAAAAAAAAGAAAAAAAAAGATGACCTATTCCTAAGGGAGATTGACCTGAGCTTTAATATTACATTATTTAAGAACAGTAAATTTTAAGCATAAATATATCTACTAAATCATGTCAGTGGTCAAGCACTGCCCCCTGGTGGTTGATTTCCATTGGGGACGAAAAGTCCACCAACAGAGGTATCGACCTACTGATATTAATAAAAACGTAGATATCTAATTTAATGCGCACTACGCGTTTCTGGAATAACCTTCATCAAGTATGCTCATAATCAGAAGATTGCAAAAAATCAAATAATTTCACTGTTTTTGGGAGCAAATTAAACACAGGTACTAATCAGACAAGTTAGAAGATACCAAAGGGGTAATCAGAGGCAGTAAAGCAAAGAAAGACAGACAATACAACGATCTACAAAACACTACACAGAAATCTGAAGATCGAGCAACACGAGTCCCACTAAAACAAGGGGTGAACCGAGGTGGCACCCTTGTGTTATTTTTGTTACAAATCCAGTGACAAGTCACGAATGATGAGAGGACTAAATAGCGACAAAGGGAACATATCAGAGGTGATATGAGACACAGATATTCCGTAACGGTTTACAAAGTCTTGGAAAAGACCGTAAAACTTTAGAAGTGATGACCTCAGCTTAACCACTAGGAACACTTGGCACAATTGCTTCTTTGTTAGCTGCAATCCCCTATCATCAAGAAATTCATGATAGGAACCACAAGCTCTGGAATATCGTATCAACTGAGAAGATGCATACTCCATATGCTGGTGCTCACGAAATATTATTTTGTCAAACTACTTAATCAAGCCAATGGATATGCAGCATTTAAATACACACTTCAGAGAATCTATCTTCATGCATTTGTTGATTTGCTTGAAATATCCGAGTCTCAACTGATTTAAGCAAGATTCGGCTAAGCCAAAGGTTGGAGTAAATTAGACATTAGACTAGCACCTGGGTTCACCTCCGTTTTTTTGCTGTGTCCGTGTTGCTCATCTTTTTAGTGTTCTGTACTATATGTTTTGTTTTGTTTTTCTTTGTCGTGATTGCCCCTTCGGTTTTCTCTAACGTTCAATTAACATGACACTGTTGTTTATTCTATATATCTCTGGATTATCCATTCTTGATTTTATCCCTTCGGGTTTCTCTACCTTTTATTCATACAAAGCACAGTCCCAGTGATATATAGTTAATAAAACACATATATTTCTTCATAGACATCAATGTTATTATTAGACCTGATGACGTATAGTGTCTGAATTGTAGCAAATGTTAACACCGCCATTTACACATTGATAATAAGACTCTCTGTATATCTGTTAACCAAGGCCTATTATAATATGGAATGCCAAAGGTCATACATTCTGGCCCATTACTACACAAGCTTTGGATCGGAACCCATATTTCAGTATATAAACTTTCTACATATAAGGATGGTTTACTAGCCATAAACACATCTTATGACCTGGAAATCTTGAAATTGGACAGATGTTATGACCTACAGATAATAAGAGTAGCAAACTAAGTCATGAAAGGTCACAGTGCTATATAAATACCTGGCATATGTTCATTTCCTAGTTGCCTTCAGATAACACAGAACTGAAAGGTAAGTACACAAATGTAGTACCATTTTATCAATTTTATTTAAAGTATTTGAAGTACTTCTTCTTATTTGATGCTTAACGCCACCTTAGGCTGTATTTCAACCTTATTATGGAGGATAAATGTAATTAAGCACACTAAAATTAAACAAGGAACAATTTGGAAAGACATTTTATCATATAAAACTATAAATTGTTATAAAAATGACGAAAAAAGTTAAATAAAAAGGATAAAATAATCTTAAACACTAAAAGAACAGAAGTCTATATTTTACTAGTTGTCGCTCACCTACGGCTGTGCGGAGAGAGCGGAGCGTGGTCAGCGTTATTTGATGATTTGATATGATTTGATTTTATTTTTGGTGTTTTAACGCCACTTTCAACAATATTTCAGCTATATCATGGCGACCAGTTTTAGTGGTGGAAGAAGCCGGAGTGCCCGGAGAAAACTCCCGACCATGGGCAAGCAACTGGTAAACTTTATCATTTGCGGCTGCGAGTCGAGTGCACTCTTTTTTGTAATTTACAAAGCCGGGCGCGAACCCACGCCGTATTGGTGATAGGCTTGTATGAGTTGTTAGATCCAACGACCTGACTCATTGAGCCACCCCTCGCGTTATTTGACGACGATGTAATTTACTGTACAAATTGATAAGATGAAAAACAAAAAATACCACAATGTCGGAACAATTGCAAAATTTAATTGAAAAATCGCAGAAGCCGAGGCAAAATCGATACCCTAGCACACATACATAACTGTTTAATTCATGGCTTGGTTCATTATTTCTCTTAACAAACGCTAAATTGCACCCGTCCGACATTTAAAAACACACCTTTTAAAGGGATAACTGTAAAGAAAGTTCGTCAGATATCAATAATTTTTATATAGAGTCAAGTAAAACACGTCTTATGGTATATAATTGATTGCATGGAATGCATATTCGTTTTATTTTCATTTATGTCATCGTAGTATATGACCTATCGACAACGTGTGGGAATTGTCTGCTCCTTACGAGTTTTACCAGAGGAACAAAGCATTTTGTTATATGCAGTAAAAGTATTTCCACACCAAAATATTTCCCAATATATTTCATATAAATCCATAATTTTTTAAAAAACATTCTTACTCGATTTTAATGAAATTTTCAGCACTAAACGCAGAAATAATGTCTTCTCCTTATAATTTTATAAATAATTTTATTTCTACTTTTCCCTTAAAACATCATTTAAACACGAAGTTTAATTTTTGTCACCAAACATTGTCATATAATCATAGAAAATGGTGACGTCGAGAATTTACGTTTGTGTTGCTTGTAAATAAAAGTTCGAAAAAATTACATGAAATATTAAAATAAACTCTTATTAATTCTGCCTTTAAAGGTGAAAATTTTGAGAAAATCGGATAAGGAATGACTTCAGGAGAATGTTTTGAAAATAAGTGGTTTTATATGAAATATATAGGGAACTACTTAAGTTAACACAAAACGATCTTCTGATATAAATGTGTGGTGAATACCTGTTTTGAGACATTAGAATTGTTCAATTGATATATAAAATATATATATGTTATAGGCAATTCTTAGTTTAGGCAATTTGTAAAATGACTAGAAAATTTAGGCATTTTGTAAAAAGCCTAGCTGTTTTATGCATTTTATAAAATGACTAATTTTTCCAGGCTTTTTACAAAATGCCTGAAACAAATGCCAGGCATTTTACAAAATGACTAAAAGCACTGAACCTTATTGGAAAAAATAGCAAAAAGGATTTTTAACTCAATGCAAAATAATAAATTTAATGTTTATTAAACACAAAATACTTTCAATCGAAATACCCGATATACCACAGTTATTATTTTGTTGCATATATATATATAGGGAGTGGATGTGGTCGAGTGGTTTAGGGCGCTGGACGTAAGGCTAAGCGAATGGCGCTGCAGTGTATCAATGGTGTGGGTTCAAATCCCGTCGAGGGAAGAACAAAACTTTGACAGCTCTAAAATCTAATTCTAACACTGTTTGGTTTAATTTTCAGACGTATATAATATTTAGTATTAACCTAGTATCCTTTAAAGTAACTTAGAGATCCAGTGGGACAAATATATTGTATGGTTGTCACTTGCTTCTAGACGTTTGTATAATATACTTTATTTCCTGTGACTGTATAGTGAATTCTTCATTATCCTATACAATATATTAAAAATTGTTGAGTTAGATTGCTGTCAAATTATAATATTAAGTATATATGTACCATCTACACACGCTTATACACATGTCTTGCGGCTATCCCTAGATTTGCCTTACGAGAAAAGGTAACACTACGATTATTGAAGCTCCTTTTTAAGAGAGTGGATGTGGTCGAGTGGTCTAGGGCGTTGGACGTAAGGCTAAGCGAATGGTGCTGCAGTGTATCAATGGTGTGGGTTCAAATTCCGTCGAGGGAAGAATAAAAATTTGACAGCTCTAAAATCTAATTCTAACACTGTTTGGTTTAATTTTCAGACGTATATATATATATATACAATCTTTTTATATTTTACCAACAGAAAAGTTGTAACTATACACCATTACAAAGATGAAAGTTGCAATTGTATTTCTGGCTCTCCTTCCTATTATCTTGTCCATGACATTGGAAGAACATGACGCCCAATGGAGTCAAATGTCACATGAAGAACGAATGTCAGGTATGTGTGATGTAAAATATATAATAGACTAAATATCACGACATGTTCTGTTATTTGTAGGTAGTTGAGGGTACTTTTAAGACTATATTAGGCATTGCAAATCTTATAAAAAAGGCATAGAGATACATATACCTTTTGAAACACAAAATAACAAATACAATATGTTAAATTCAATTGTAAGATATTTGAGTACAATTAGATGTTGACGGTTAATTCAGATTGACGTTAATTAATTACATTTCGAAAATACCGCCTTACGTATTTCAATTTATAATTTAAACATACTTTTTTTTGTCGAATATATACTTATTAGTTCTTTTTTTTCAATATCCCTAAATAATTAAATAAAACTCTAATAAATATCTTTTTCTGACTTTTTATCTAAGTTCATGACGCTTATGAAAAAGTGAAAAATTGGCTGATACATAACGGAAAGGCTGTATCAGCCGCATCATGCTCAGTTGTCTGTGCCTCTGCAACCATCATAGAAACCTTGGGAATCTCTGCCCCTATTTGTGCTGCAGCCTGTGGTTTGTAAGTATAAAATACTCCAAGTATTAGAGCAGAGCATTTATTTATTATAGTCAAAACCCAAACAATATTTCACAGCAGGAAATCAGAAATATAGAGAATGCCACGACGCAAGTTTTTCCTGCATAAACATTTTTGTACAGATGTTTATCACATTGTATGCAAGTAATATTTGAAGATACCAAATAAATATTCAGAATTCGTAATTCGAAGGACAGACAATACAATAACAAAAAGAAAAAGGACAGAAATACAAACAACAGAAAATTAATTATTGAGTAATACTAACCCCGATAAAAAACAGGAATGAACTCGAGTGCTCCGGAAGGGTGGCAGTTCCTGCTGCAGTAGTGATACCTTCATGTTTCAGTTTAATATACTCCGTATACAGTATACAAAACAATTTAAAATTCAAATTTATGATGGTGATGCTACACAATGTTTGAACTTCATGTTTTTCACTCTATGGAAAAATAACAATTGTCGTTTCTTTATATATTTCAGGATAAGCATTTTCGGATAAAGATTTGATTTGAAAGACATTCATTAACAATCCAACACATTTAATTTAGTTAACAACTAAGAGAAGTGTGTTATGTTATTCTGTGAGGCAGTTTAGTTTTTATAAATAGAATATAAATAACATTACCTTCATAATGACGGAGGGACCATCGTGGTCATGATCATATGGTAGTTGGATTTACATCTACAACTACTTGTGCAATCAGTGCCTATCACCACTAACGTTGTGAGTTCGAATCCTGCTCATGGCGAGATGTACTCGATACAGCATTATGTGATAAAGTTTGTCAGTGACTTGCGACAGGTCGGTTTTTTCTCCAGATACTCCGGTTTTCTCCACCAATAAAACTGACAGCCACGATATAACTGGAATATTGTTGAAAGTGTCGTTAAACACCATAATCAACCTCACTCTTTGGAAAAATAACACAAGAAACGACAATTGAATTGTCGTTTCTTTATATAATTCAAGATAGTCCTTTTTGGATAGAGATTTGAAGGACATTCATTCACAATCAAATACATTTAGTTATCAACTAATAGAAGTGCGTTATGTTATTTGTGAGGCAGTTTAGTTTGTGGTATACTATAAATAACATTATCTCAATAATGACGTTTTTTCCAAAAACGGGTCGTGTGCACTAAATCTACGTTTTTATTACTATCATTGGGCCGATACCTCTGCTGGTGGACTACTAGTCCCCGAGGGTATCATCCGCCCAGTAGACAGTGTTTCCGTACTGGTTTATTAGATATATATATATATTAATGAAATTGACAGTTACTCAATCATGTAAGTTTTATCAAAACTGAGGTTGTCCTCCCTCAGGCATAGGTGACCCTAGCCGATTTTTGGCTATCCTGTTTAGGCCCTTTGGTTTACTTTGGTTAAATATACTTTTTTTATTGCAAATGTGTCATTCTTTCTACCATTAGATATTCTCATTTGCTACATCCACATAACAAATTTATTTTACAATCTTTAAACATACAATAGGACGAATGGTGGTTTAATGAACACTTAAAGTCGAATTACTAATGCAGCGGTTGCACGTAGTAACGTTCTACAAATGCATAATCCCAATTTGCTTTGATGATATTATTAATTCATCATATACAATAAGGGACCGACCATTTAACTTGCAGGGAGGGGGGTTATGGTTTTTTGTTTCGTTCAGAAATTTTTTTTTGGACAACACAAGAGTTAGAATAATTTTTCCTTTGTTGCGCGAAGCGCGAATTTTTTTTCCAGAATTTAACATTAGGTTATATGACAAAAACTCTGAATCAGATTATTTTTTTTTTCCTCCACCAAAATCAGAATATTTTTTTCAGCAACATTGGGAATCAGAATATTTTTTTTAGAAAAAAACCATAACCCCCCCCCCCCCCTTTCAAGTTAAATGGTCGTTCCCTAACATCTTGTCCCGTCTTTCTCTTTCCAATTTTCAGAAATTTATTTTCATCTGTCAAACACTCAAGCTCCAAAGTAAGCTATTTGGTTCACATATTTTAACCATGAATTGTTAGGATTGGCCATTATTGAAATGTACTTCTTGGCATAATTCAAGTTCATTAATAAGATCATTAACATATATTAGATAAAGTTTGGGAGGTAAAACACTTCCTTGTCGACGCCATGATAAACCTGGAACCACCTGGAAAATTTTCCACCACAGGATACCAATCTATTAAGATCAGTATGCATATTATCTAGAAAATGCCACATTATATATTCATAAGGCTTGGTGCGAATGTCACCATAACGTTTTTGCACTCTCTGATATCCAAATAATTGATGAAGGGTTATGGTCATGGCGCTTAACCTCACTTTCAATAATATTTCAGTTATATCGCGGTGGCCAGTTTTAGTACCCAGAGAAAACCACCGATCTGCTGCAAGTCACTGACAAACTTTATCATATAATATTGTATCGAATACACCATGAGTCGGATTCGAACTCACTAGGCACTGATTGCATAGGTACCTGTAGTTGTATCACGATCATGACGACCCCTTACATGATGATATACGATTTATTTAGACTACAAACTAACTTTTGATCAATAACTTACTGGTGATTAGAAAAATCAGTTCTTATCTTTTGAAAGTTCTAGTTCAACCACTTACCAGTTTTCCAAGGTTTTTCGCATTAATTGGAACAAAAGACCGGGATAAGATAATTGGAACAAAAGACATGCCGGGATAAGATAATTGGAACAAAAGACATGCCGGGATAAGATAATTGGAACAAAAGACATGCCGGGATAAGATAATCGGAACAAAAGACCGGGATAAGATTTGGTATCTGTACATGGCTTGTTTCTATCATTGTAAACAACATTAAGACTCTTTCGCCGTTCAATAAATATGCACATTTAAGAATAATATTAAACTTGCATGACGGCACCATTTCACCATATATGTTTTTTCTCTGTTATATACTGATTTGGTGATGTGAACCTGTAACTAGTAAGACTTGAAACCCTTATATAACATTGTGTTATATAATGATTTGGCATTGAAATACAGAACATGAAATCACAGTATTATTTATTACATGCCATAACAACAGGAATGGCTTGTAGAGAAATTCAAGGACCACACAAACAATTGCAGATCTTTTAGTGTGATATTTGTTCTATTGATAGGAGACATTAATTTGTTCTTTATGTTAGCTAATTCGTCTTCTGGGATCCTAGTAACCATGAACAGATATAAAAAAAATGAAAAAAAATGATAACAAATGGAAATTAAAACCAAAATATGAAAAAAGGTACATATCCAGAAACTCCTTTGAAAATGGTATTGACAGTATATTGAAAAGGGTTAGGGTTATGGTGTTTAACGCCACTGTCAACAATATTTCAGTTATATCGTGGCGGTCAGTTTTATTGGTGGAGAAAACCGGAGTACCCGGAGAAAACCACCGACCTGTGACAAGTCAAAAGATGATAACACCAGAGTATTGTAAAATACAATCAAACGTTTTTGAACATACATCAAATATAAGAAAAATAACCACAAAGGAATCTCATCCATCATATAGGGGCACGGTTGTGATCGTATGGTAGTTGGATTTATAACTATCTGTGCAATCGGTGACTATCACCACTAAAGTTGTGAGTTCGAACCCCTTTCATGGCGAGGTGTACTCGATACAACATTATGTAATAATGTTTGTCAGTGACTTGCAACAGGTCGTTTTCTCCGGTTTCCTCCACCAATAAAACTGACCGCCACGATAAAGCTGAAAAATAGCTGAAAGTGGCGTTAAACACCACATACCAAGCAAACCATCCATAATATAAGAAGACAAATCAATCACTACACCATATTATGTTCAATTTCTGTATAAATTTGAGTTGCGGTTTTCCTGAGAATATCAACGTCATGCTTTTTAAATCAATTTAAATAAGATAAGAATTCGAGTAAAGATTGTCCCTGAATGAACAACAATATTTGTAATAATGATAAACAACAATAATACTACAATCAAATCATGACGTAACATTCATTCATTATAAAGTTGTAAATTTTTTTAATATTGTATACATTTGTATCATTTGTGTTGTACAGAAGACAAGGAAATTTGCAATGAGGTCAAAATCATAATAATTTTCATTTAGGACACTATTATGGTAATTGCTGGATAGGTCTCACCTATAACTTTTGTATAAATTAGTAAGAAACGACATGGATGTAAATGAATATGAGAGACTATCCAACATTACACTTATACACAAATTAAAGTAAAGGAACAGCTTGTAGTAAGAAAGGATATAGATGTAAATGAACATGAGAGACTATCTAACATTACACTTAGACACAAATTAAAGTAAAGGAACAGCTTGTAGAAAAAAACGACATGGATGTAAATGAACATGAGAGACTATCCAACATTACACTTAGACACAAATTAAAGTAGAGGAACAGCTTGTAGAAAAAAACGATATGGATGTAAATGAACATGAGAGACTATCCAACATTACACTTAGACACAAATTAAAGTAAAGGAACAACTTGTAGTAAGAAAGGATATAGATGTAAATGAACATGAGAGACTATCTAACATTACACTTAGACACAAATTAAAGTAAAGGAACAACTTGTAGTAAGAAAGGATATGGATGTAAATGAACATGAGAGACTATCTAACATTACACTTAGACACAAATTAAAGTAAAGGAACAACTTGTAGTAAGAAAGGATATGGATGTAAATGAACATTAGAGACTATCCAACATTACACTTAGACACAGATTAAAGTAAAGGAACAGCTTGTAGAAAAAAACGACATGGATGTAAATGAACATGAGAGACTATCCAACATTACACTTAGACACAAATTAAAGTAGAGGAACAGCTTGTAGAAAAAAACGATATGGATGTAAATGAACATGAGAGACTATCTAACATTACACTTAGACACAAATTAAAGTAAAGGAACAGCTTGTAGAAAAAAACGACATGGATGTAAATGAACATGAGAGACTATCCAACATTACACTTAGACACAAATTAAAGTAGAGGAACAGCTTGTAGAAAAAAACGATATGGATGTAAATGAACATGAGAGACTATCCAACATTACACTTAGACACAAATTAAAGTAAAGGAACAACTTGTAGTAAGAAAGGATATAGATGTAAATGAACATGAGAGACTATCTAACATTACACTTAGACACAAATTAAAGTAAAGGAACAACTTGTAGTAAGAAAGGATATGAATGTAAATGAACATGAGAGACTATCTAACATTACACTTAGACACAAATTAAAGTAAAGGAACAGCTTGTAGAAAAAAACGACATGGATGTAAATGAACATGAGAGACTATCCAACATTACACTTAGACACAAATTAAAGTAGAGGAACAGCTTGTAGAAAAAAACGATATGGATGTAAATGAACATGAGAGACTATCCAACATTACACTTAGACACAAATTAAAGTAAAGGAACAACTTGTAGTAAGAAAGGATATGGATGTAAATGAACATTAGAGACTATCCAACATTACACTTAGACACAAATTAAAGTAAAGGAACAGCTTGTAGAAAAAAACGACATGGATGTAAATGAACATGAGAGACTATCCAACATTACACTTAGACACAAATTAAAGTAAAGGTACAGCTTGTAGAAAAAAACAATATGGATGTAAATGAACATGAGAGACTATCCAACATTACACTTAGACACAAATTAAAGTAAAGGAACAACTTGTAGTAAGAAAGGATATGGATGTAAATGAACATTAGAGACTATCCAACATTACACTTAGACACAAATTAAAGTAAAGGAACAGCTGGTAGAAAAAAACGACATGGATGTAAATGAACATGAGAGACTATCTAACATTACACTTAGACACAAATTAAAGTAAAGGTACAACTTGTAGAAAAAAACGATATGGATGTAAATGAACACGAGAGACTATCCAACATTACACTTAGACACAAATTAAAGTAGAGGAACAGCTTGTAGAAAAAAACGACATGGATGTAAATGAACACGAGAGACTATCCAACATTACACTTAGACACAAATTAAAGTAGAGGAACAGCTTGTAGTAAGAAAGGATATAGATGTAAATGAACATTAGAGACTATCCAACATTACACTTAGACACAAATTAAAGTAAAGGAACAGCTTGTAGAAAAAAACGACATGGATGTAAATGAACATGAGAGACTATCCAACATTACACTTAGACACAAATTAAAGTAGAGGAACAACTTGTAGTAAGAAAGGATATGGATGTAAATGAACATGAGAGACTATCCAACATTACACTTAGACACAAATTAAAGTAAAGGAACAACTTGTAGTAAGAAAGGATATAGATGTAAATGAACATGAGAGACTATCTAACATTACACTTAGACACAAATTAAAGTAAAGGAACAACTTGTAGTAAGAAAGGATATGGATGTAAATGAACATGAGAGACTATCTAACATTACACTTAGACACAAATTAAAGTAAAGGAACAACTTGTAGTAAGAAAGGATATGGATGTAAATGAACATTAGAGACTATCCAACATTACACTTAGACACAGATTAAAGTAAAGGAACAGCTTGTAGAAAAAAACGACATGGATGTAAATGAACATGAGAGACTATCCAACATTACACTTAGACACAAATTAAAGTAGAGGAACAGCTTGTAGAAAAAAACGATATGGATGTAAATGAACATGAGAGACTATCTAACATTACACTTAGACACAAATTAAAGTAAAGGAACAGCTTGTAGAAAAAAACGACATGGATGTAAATGAACATGAGAGACTATCCAACATTACACTTAGACACAAATTAAAGTAGAGGAACAGCTTGTAGAAAAAAACGATATGGATGTAAATGAACATGAGAGACTATCCAACATTACACTTAGACACAAATTAAAGTAAAGGAACAACTTGTAGTAAGAAAGGATATAGATGTAAATGAACATGAGAGACTATCTAACATTACACTTAGACACAAATTAAAGTAAAGGAACAACTTGTAGTAAGAAAGGATATGAATGTAAATGAACATGAGAGACTATCTAACATTACACTTAGACACAAATTAAAGTAAAGGAACAGCTTGTAGAAAAAAACGACATGGATGTAAATGAACATGAGAGACTATCCAACATTACACTTAGACACAAATTAAAGTAGAGGAACAGCTTGTAGAAAAAAACGATATGGATGTAAATGAACATGAGAGACTATCCAACATTACACTTAGACACAAATTAAAGTAAAGGAACAACTTGTAGTAAGAAAGGATATGGATGTAAATGAACATTAGAGACTATCCAACATTACACTTAGACACAAATTAAAGTAAAGGAACAGCTTGTAGAAAAAAACGACATGGATGTAAATGAACATGAGAGACTATCCAACATTACACTTAGACACAAATTAAAGTAAAGGTACAGCTTGTAGAAAAAAACGATATGGATGTAAATGAACATGAGAGACTATCCAACATTACACTTAGACACAAATTAAAGTAAAGGAACAACTTGTAGTAAGAAAGGATATGGATGTAAATGAACATTAGAGACTATCCAACATTACACTTAGACACAAATTAAAGTAAAGGAACAGCTGGTAGAAAAAAACGATATGGATGTAAATGAACATGAGAGACTATCTAACATTACACTTAGACACAAATTAAAGTAAAGGTACAACTTGTAGAAAAAAACGATATGGATGTAAATGAACACGAGAGACTATCCAACATTACACTTAGACACAAATTAAAGTAGAGGAACAGCTTGTAGAAAAAAACGACATGGATGTAAATGAACACGAGAGACTATCCAACATTACACTTAGACACAAATTAAAGTAGAGGAACAGCTTGTAGTAAGAAAGGATATAGATGTAAATGAACATTAGAGACTATCCAACATTACACTTAGACACAAATTAAAGTAAAGGAACAGCTTGTAGAAAAAAACGACATGGATGTAAATGAACATGAGAGACTATCCAACATTACACTTAGACACAAATTAAAGTAGAGGAACAACTTGTAGTAAGAAAGGATATGGATGTAAATGAACATTAGAGACTATCCAACATTACACTTAGACACAAATTAAAGTAAAGGAACAACTTGTAGTAAGAAAGGATATGGATGTAAATGAACATTAGAGACTATCCAACATTACACTTAGACACAAATTAAAGTAAAGGAACAGCTTGTAGAAAAAAACGACATGGATGTAAATGAACATGAGAGACTATCCAACATTACACTTAGACACAAATTAAAGTAAAGGTACAGCTTGTAGAAAAAAACGATATGGATGTAAATGAACATGAGAGACTATCTAACATTACACTTAGACACAAATTAAAGTAAAGGTACAGCTTGTAGAAAAAAACGACATGGATGTAAATGAACACGAGAGACTATCCAACATTACACTTAG
The DNA here is from genome assembly GCA_963680875.1 of Bathymodiolus brooksi. NCBI lineage: Eukaryota > Metazoa > Mollusca > Bivalvia > Mytilida > Modiolidae > Bathymodiolus > Bathymodiolus brooksi. Next base: position 75,385,807 of record OY804581.1, on the reverse strand, counting down.
ACACAAATTAGAGTAAAGGTACAGCTTGTAGAAAAAAACGATATGGATGTAAATGAACATGAGAGACTATCCAACATTACACTTAGACACAAATTAAAGTAAAGGAACAACTTGTAGTAAGAAAGGATATGGATGTAAATGAACATTAGAGACTATCCAACATTACACTTAGACACAAATTAAAGTAAAGGAACAGCTTGTAGAAAAAAACGACATGGATGTAAATGAACATTAGAGACTATCCAACATTACACTTAGACACAAATTAAAGTAAAGGAACAGCTTGTAGAAAAAAACGACATGGATGTAAATGAACACAAGAGACTATCCAACATTACACTTAGACACAAATTAAAGTAAAGGTACAGCTTGTAGAAAAAAACGACATGGATGTAAATGAACATGAGAGACTATCCAACATTACACTTAGACACAAATTAAAGTAGAGGAACAGCTTGTAGTAAGAAAGGATATAGATGTAAATGAACATTAGAGACTATCCAACATTACACTTAGACACAAATTAAAGTAAAGGAACAACTTGTAGAAAAAAACGATATGGATGTAAATGAACATGAGAGACTATCCAACATTACACTTAGACACAAATTAAAGTAAAGGTACAGCTTGTAGAAAAAAACGACATGGATGTAAATGAACACGAGAGACTATCCAACATTACACTTAGACACAAATTAAAGTAGAGGAACAGCTTGTAGTAAGAAAGGATATGGATGTAAATGAACATTAGAGACTATCCAACATTACACTTAGACACAAATTAAAGTAAAGGAACAGCTTGTAGAAAAAAAACGACATGGATGTAAATGAACATGAGAGACTATCCAACATTACACTTAGACACAAATTAAAGTAAAGGGACAACTTGTAGAAAAAAACGATATGGATGTAAATGAACATGAGAGACTATCTAACATTACACTTAGACACAAATTAAAGTAAAGGTACAGCTTGTAGAAAAAAACGACATGGATGTAAATGAACACGAGAGACTATCCAACATTACACTTAGACACAAATTAAAGTAAAGGTACAGCTTGTAGTAAGAAAGGATATAGATGTAAATGAACACGAGAGACTATCCAACATTACACTTAGACACAAATTAAAGTAAAGGAACAGCTTGTAGAAAAAAACGATATGGATGTAAATGAACATGAGAGACTATCCAACATTACACTTAGACACAAATTAAAGTAAAGGAACAGCTTGTAGTAAGAAAGGATATAGATGTAAATGAACACGAGAGACTATCCAACATTACACTTAGACACAAATTAAAGTAAAGGAACCGCTTGTAGAAAAAAACGATATGGATGTAAATGAACATGAGAGACTATCCAACATTACACTTAGACACAAATTAAAGTAAAGGAACAACTTGTAGTAAGAAAGGATATGGATGTAAATGAACATGAGAGACTATCCAACATTACACTTAGACACAAATTAAAGTAAAGGAACAGCTTGTAGAAAAAAACGACATGGATGTAAATGAACATGAGAGACTATCCAACATTACACTTAGACACAAATTAAAGTAAAGGTACAGCTTGTAGAAAAAAACGACATGGATGTAAATGAACATGAGAGACTATCTAACATTACACTTAGACACAAATTAAAGTAGAGGAACAGCTTGTAGTAAGAAAGGATATAGATGTAAATGAACACGAGAGACTATCCAACATTACACTTATACACAAATTAAAGTAAAGGAACAGCTTGTAGTAAGAAAGGATATAGATGTAAATGAACACGAGAGACTATCCAACATTACACTTAGACACAAATTAAAGTAAAGGAACAGCTTGTAGAAAAAAACGATATGGATGTAAATGAACATGAGAGACTATCCAACATTACACTTAGACACAAATTAAAGTAAAGGAACAGCTTGTAGTAAGAAAGGATATGGATGTAAATGAACATTAGAGACTATCCAACATTACACTTAGACACAAATTAAAGTAAAGGAACAGCTTGTAGAAAAAAACGATATGGATGTAAATGAACATGAGAGACTATCCAACATTACACTTAGACACAAATTAAAGTAGAGGAACAGCTTGTAGTAAGAAAGGATATAGATGTAAATGAACACGAGAGACTATCCAACATTACACTTAGACACAAATTAAAGTAAAGGAACAGCTTGTAGTAAGAAAGGATATAGATGTAAATGAACACGAGAGACTATCCAACATTACACTTAGACACAAATTAAAGTAAAGGAACAGCTTGTAGAAAAAAACGATATGGATGTAAATGAACATGAGAGACTATCTAACATTACACTTAGACACAAATTAAAGTAAAGGAACAGCTTGTAGTAAGAAAGGATATGGATGCAAATGAACATTAGAGACTATCCAACATTACACTTAGACACAAATTAAAGTAAAGGTACAGCTTGTAGAAAAAAACGATATGGATGTAAATGAACATGAGAGACTATCCAACATTACACTTAGACACAAATTAAAGTAAAGGAACAACTTGTAGTAAGAAAGGATATGGATGTAAATGAACATTAGAGACTATCCAACATTACACTTAGACACAAATTAAAGTAAAGGTACAACTTGTAGAAAAAAACGACATGGATGTAAATGAACACGAGAGACTATCCAACATTACACTTAGACACAAATTAAAGTAGAGGAACAGCTTGTAGTAAGAAAGGATATAGATGTAAATGAACATTAGAGACTATCCAACATTACACTTAGACACAAATTAAAGTAAAGGAACAGCTTGTAGAAAAAAACGACATGGATGTAAATGAATATGAGAGACTATCCAACATTACACTTAGACACAAATTAAAGTAAAGGTACAGCTTGTAGAAAAAAACGATATGGATGTAAATGAACATGAGAGACTATCCAACATTACACTTAGACACAAATTAAAGTAAAGGAACAGCTTGTAGAAAAAAACGATATGGATGTAAATGAACATGAGAGACTATCCAACATTACACTTAGACACAAATTAAAGTAAAGGTACAGCTTGTAGAAAAAAACGACATGGATGTAAATGAACATGAGAGACTATCCAACATTACACTTAGACACAAATTAAAGTAAAGGAACAGCTTGTAGTAAGAAAGGATATAGATGTAAATGAACACGAGAGACTATCCAACATTACACTTATACACAAATTAAAGTAAAGGAACAGCTTGTAGTAAGAAAGGATATAGATGTAAATGAACACGAGAGACTATCCAACATTACACTTAGACACAAATTAAAGTAAAGGAACAGCTTGTAGAAAAAAACGATATGGATGTAAATGAACATGAGAGACTATCCAACATTACACTTAGACACAAATTAAAGTAAAGGAACAGCTTGTAGTAAGAAAGGATATGGATGTAAATGAACATTAGAGACTATCCAACATTACACTTAGACACAAATTAAAGTAAAGGAACAGCTTGTAGAAAAAAACGATATGGATGTAAATGAACATGAGAGACTATCCAACATTACACTTAGACACAAATTAAAGTAGAGGAACAGCTTGTAGTAAGAAAGGATATAGATGTAAATGAACACGAGAGACTATCCAACATTACACTTAGACACAAATTAAAGTAAAGGAACAGCTTGTAGTAAGAAAGGATATAGATGTAAATGAACACGAGAGACTATCCAACATTACACTTAGACACAAATTAAAGTAAAGGAACAGCTTGTAGAAAAAAACGATATGGATGTAAATGAACATGAGAGACTATCTAACATTACACTTAGACACAAATTAAAGTAAAGGAACAGCTTGTAGTAAGAAAGGATATGGATGTAAATGAACATTAGAGACTATCCAACATTACACTTAGACACAAATTAAAGTAAAGGTACAGCTTGTAGAAAAAAACGATATGGATGTAAATGAACATGAGAGACTATCCAACATTACACTTAGACACAAATTAAAGTAAAGGAACAACTTGTAGTAAGAAAGGATATGGATGTAAATGAACATTAGAGACTATCCAACATTACACTTAGACACAAATTAAAGTAAAGGTACAACTTGTAGAAAAAAACGACATGGATGTAAATGAACACGAGAGACTATCCAACATTACACTTAGACACAAATTAAAGTAGAGGAACAGCTTGTAGTAAGAAAGGATATAGATGTAAATGAACATTAGAGACTATCCAACATTACACTTAGACACAAATTAAAGTAAAGGAACAGCTTGTAGAAAAAAACGACATGGATGTAAATGAATATGAGAGACTATCCAACATTACACTTAGACACAAATTAAAGTAAAGGTACAGCTTGTAGAAAAAAACGATATGGATGTAAATGAACATGAGAGACTATCCAACATTACACTTAGACACAAATTAAAGTAAAGGAACAGCTTGTAGAAAAAAACGATATGGATGTAAATGAACATGAGAGACTATCCAACATTACACTTAGACACAAATTAAAGTAAAGGTACAGCTTGTAGAAAAAAACGACATGGATGTAAATGAACATGAGAGACTATCCAACATTACACTTAGACACAAATTAAAGTAAAGGAACAGCTTGTAGAAAAAAACGACATGGATGTAAATGAATATGAGAGACTATCCAACATTACACTTAGACACAAATTAAAGTAAAGGTACAGCTTGTAGAAAAAAACGATATGGATGTAAATGAACATGAGAGACTATCCAACATTACACTTAGACACAAATTAAAGTAAAGGAACAGCTTGTAGAAAAAAACGATATGGATGTAAATGAACATGAGAGACTATCCAACATTACACTTAGACACAAATTAAAGTAAAGGTACAGCTTGTAGAAAAAAACGACATGGATGTAAATGAACACGAGAGACTATCCAACATTACACTTAGACACAAATTATTTAGTCGGAGAACAACCATCATGGTGTCAGTGGTATTGATATACGATACAAGTACTGCCTACTACATAATAGAAGATCAACAGTAAACACTGATATACGATACAAGTACTGCCTACTACATAATAGAAGATCCACAGTAAACACTGATATACGATACAAGTACTGCCTACTACATAATAGAAGATCAACAGTAAACACTGATATACGATACAAGTACTGCCTACTACATAATAGAAGATCAACAGTAAACACTGATATACGATACAAGTACTGCCTACTACATAATAGAAGATCAACAGTAAACACTGATATACGATACAAGTACTGTCTACTACATAATAGAAGATCCACAGTAAACACTGATATACGATACAAGTACTGTCTACTACATAATAGAAGATCAACAGTAAACACTGATATACGATACAAGTACTGCCTACTACATAATAGAAGATCCACAGTAAACACTGATATACGATACAAGTACTGTCTACTACATAATAGAAGATCCACAGTAAACACTGATATACGATACAAGTACTGTCTACTACATAATAGAAGATCCACAGTAAACACTGATATACGATACAAGTACTGCCTACTACATAATAGAAGATCCACAGTAAACACTGATATACGATACAAGTACTGTCTACTACATAATAGAAGATCCACAGTAAACACTGATATACGATACAAGTACTGCCTACTACATAATAGAAGATCCACAGTAAACACTGATATACGATACAAGTACTGTCTACTACATAATAGAAGATCCACAGTAAACACTGATATACGATACAAGTACTGCCTACTACATAATAGAAGATCAACAGTAAACACTGATATACGATACAAGTACTGCCTACTACATAATAGAAGATCCACAGTAAACACTGATATACGATACAAGTACTGTCTACTACATAATAGAAGATCAACAGTAAACACTGATATACGATACAAGTACTGTCTACTACATAATAGAAGATCCACAGTAAACACTGATATACGATACAAGTACTGCCTACTACATAATAGAAGATCCACAGTAAACACTGATATACGATACAAGTACTGCCTACTACATAATAGAAGATCCACAGTAAACACTGATATACGATACAAGTACTGCCTACTACATAATAGAAGATCCACAGTAAACACTGATATACGATACAAGTACTGCCTACTACATAATAGAAGATCAACAGTAAACACTGATATACGATACAAGTACTGCCTACTACATAATAGAAGATCCACAGTAAACACTGATATACGATACAAGTACTGCCTACTACATAATAGAAGATCCACAGTAAACACTGATATACGATACAAGTACTGCCTACTACATAATAGAAGATCCACAGTAAACACTGATATACGATACAAGTACTGCCTACTACATAATAGAAGATCCACAGTAAACACTGATATACGAGTACATTTACTAATGGTAAACATCTGTACTCGTGAGATAAGAAACCACAAGTCTTTCAAGGAGACACCAGATTATGTTCAATTTCTGTATAAATTTGAGTTGCGGTTTTCCCGAGAAATCAACGTCATGTTATTTATTTAAATGAATTGAGATAGTACGCACAACTTGAGTTATGCACAACCATGTAGTTAATCAGTGCTGATATAGCATAAATAAATCTTTTTAATGTTGTTTTTTATTATTCTAAAGATTTGATAACATTCCTTGAGATTGTTCTTGACTAGTGTGTGGTGAATCTATTCCTTGAGATTGTTCTTGACTAGTGTGTGGTGAATCTATTCCTTGATATTGTTCTTGACTAGTGTGTGGTGAATCTATTTCTTGATATTGTTCTTGACTAGTGTGTGGAGAATCTATTCCTTGAGATTGTTCTTGACTAGTGTGTGGTGAATCTATTCCTTGAGATTGTTCTTGACTAGTGTGTGGTGAATCTATTCCTTGATATTGTTCTTGACTAGTGTGTGGTGAATCTATTCCTTAAGATTGTTCTTGATTAGTGTGTGGTGGATCTGATCGTTATGTCTTGGAGGAACAGAAATACCGTAATCATATCATTCAGACCGAGTTACAGTTACATAATAGCAGTCAGACATGCACATATTAACGTAATCTTATCTTTGTTATACCTTTTAACTTAAATGCATTGGACGAACGAATTATCACTAAATACTAATTAGAGGGGGAAATTGTATAAAACGTATTGTGATTCTGGTAAACAAAACAAAACTAATCAATATTATGGAAAAAAAGGTCGGACATCACCAGTTACTTAGAAATGTTACAAAACTAGCGAGGAAAGTTCTGTTTTTCAATTATTGTGTAACCCAAGTGCAGCTAACACCCAAGAGCAATGATTAATTTCTATTTTTCACCAGATATTCGAAGCGTTAGTAGACTATGTTGGCGAGTGTGGATAGCAAAATAAGCCAACACGAGTAAGAACAGGTGGTTCGAATACGCAACAAAATGTGTAGCAATATACATTAATATATATCATCACGCACTTTACCGAAATAACTACATTTCTCACATTGTGCAGGTTTTACAATTGATCTGTAAACTTGGATATTTCTTGCTTTAATAAATACATAAAACGTATATAATAAACGTTATATAAAACATAAGGGTCAGTCAAGAATGAAGAAGCCAGAGAAACAGGCAACATAGGGGCAAAGGATAGAGATAGAAGACAAATAAAATATAAAACACAACACAAAAAACTATCTATAAAAAAAATAAAACAACAACAAAAATCTGGGTGAATCCAGATGCTCGCGAAATGTAATCAGTTCCTGTTTCGTATAAGACACCCGCCGTGCTAATTAAGGGGGTACCATACATTACAGGGAGATAACTCTTTAAAATCAGTTGAACGTTTTGATCATATGATGTTTGTATGCAGATTTCAAGCATCTCGGTGATCAAAACCACAGAGAGAAAAGCTACTATGTGGCTAGTGAATTTAGAGCTCTGAGTCTGTTGGTTGGAATTTGTTAAAATTTTGATATTTATTACAGTGGATATATTTAAACACACTGCCAAAAAAATAAGAAAATTAAACGAGCAGATCAAATTGTACCTGAAGTGTATGGTACCACTTTAAGTAGTCAAGTCCTGTAAAGGTCTTGTTTGAAAGAGAAAAAACAAAATCTTCCCAAAGTCTTTAATGTTATTGCATGAGGAGAGGGACCTTGATTATATGTACTCCAACAGATCTTTAGAATGTTTTTAGAATCCAACTCTGATTCACAACACCCCTCGGGTAGCTAGTGTCACAGTGACTGAAGCTGATTCACAACACCCCTCGGGTAGCTAGTGTCACAGTGACTGTGAAGCTGATTCACAACATCCCTCGGGTAGCTAGTGTCACAGTAACTGGGAAGCTGATTCACAACATCCCTCGGGTAGCTAGTGTCACAGTAACTGTGAAGCTGATTCACAACATCCCTCGGGTAGCTAGTGTCACAGTAACTGTGAAGCTGATTCACAACACCCCTCGGGTAGCTAGTGTCACAGTGACTGTGAAGCTGATTCACAACACCCCTCGTGTAGCTAGTGTCACAGTAACTGTGAAGCTGATTCACAACACCCCTCGGGTAGCTAGTGTCACAGTGACTGAAGCTGATTCACAACACCCTTCGGGTAGTTAGTGTCACAGTAACTGTGGAGCTGATTCACAACACCCCTCGGGTAGCTAGTGTCACAGTAACTGTGAAGCTGATTCACAACATCCCTCGGGTAGCTAGTGTCACAGTAACTGTGAAGCTGATTCACAACACCCCTCGGGTAGCCTTTGTCACAGTAACTGTGAAGCTGATTCACAACACCCCTCGGGTAGCTAGTGTCACAATGACCTCTGATTCACAACACCCCTCGGGTAGCTAGTGTCACAGTGACTGTGAAGCTGATTCACAACATCCCTCGAGTAGCTAGTGGCACAGTAACTGTGAAGCTGATTCACAACACTCCTCGGGTAGCTAGTGTCACAGTGACTGTGAAGCTGATTCACAACACCCCTCGGGTAGCTAGTGTTACAGTAACTGTGAAGCTGATTCACAACACCCCTCGGGTGGCTAGTGTTACAGTAACTGTGAAGCTGATTCACAACATCCCTCGGGTAGATAGTGTCACAGTGACTGTGAAGCTGATTCACAACACCCCTCGTGTAGCTAGTGTCACAGTAACTGTGAAGCTGATTCACAACACCCTTCGGGTAGTTAGTGTCACAGTAACTGTGAAGCTGATTCACAACACCCCTCGGGTAGCTAGTGTCACAGTAACTGTGAAGCTGATTCACAACATCCCTCGGGTAGCTAGTGTCACAGTAACTGTGAAGCTGATTCACAACACCCCTCGGGTAGCTAGTGTCACAGTGACTGTGAAGCTGATTCACAACACCCCTCGGGTAGCTAGTGTCACAGTGACCTCTGATTCACAACACCCCTCGGGTAGCTAGTGTCACAGTGATTGTGAAGCTGATTCACAACACCTCTCGGGTAGCTAGTGTCACAGTGACTGTGAAGCTGATTCACAACACCCCTCGGGTAGCTAGTGTCACAGTGACTGTGAAGCTGATTCACAGCACCCCTCGGGTAGCTAGTGTCACAGTAACTGTGAAGCTGATTCACAGCACCCCTCGGGTAGCTAGTGTCACAGTGACTGTGAAGCTGATTCACAGCACCCCTCGGGTAGCTAGTGTCACAGTAACTGTGAAGCTGATTCACAACACCCCTCGGGTAGCTAGTGTCACAGTAACTGTAAAGCTGATTCACAACATCCCTCGGTTAGCTAGTGTCACAGTAACTGTGAAGCTGATTCACAACACCCCTCGGGTAGCTAGTGTCACAGTGACTGTGAAGCTGATTCACAACAACCTTCGGGTAGCTAGTGTCACAGTAGCTGTGAAGCTGATTCACAACACCCCTCGGGTAGCTAGTGTCACAGTGACTGAAGCTGATTCACAACACCCCTCGGGTAGATAGTGTCACAGTAACTGTGAAGCTGATTCACAACACCCCTCGGGTAGCTAGTGTCACAGTAACTGTGAAGCTGATTCACAACACCCCTCGGGTAGCCTTTGTCACAGTAACTGTGAAGCTGATTCACAACACCCCTCGGGTAGCTAGTGTCACAATGACCTCTGATTCACAACACCCCTCGGGTAGCTAGTGTCACAATGACCTCTGATTCACAACACCCCTCGGGTAGCTAGTGTCACAGTGACTGTGAAGCTGATTCACAACACCCCTCGGGTAGCTAGTGTTACAGTAACTGTGAAGCTGATTCACAACACCCCTCGGGTGGCTAGTGTTACAGTAACTGTGAAGCTGATTCACAACATCCCTCGGGTAGTTAGTGTCACAGTGACTGTGAAGCTGATTCACAACACCCCCGGGTAGATAGTGTCACAGTGACTGTGAAGCTGATTCACAACACCCCTCGGGTAGCTAATGTCACAGTGACCTCTGATTCACAACACCCCCGGATAGTTAGTGTCACAGTAACTGTGAAGCTGATTCACAACACCCCTCGGGTAGCTAGTGTCACAGTAACTGAAGCTGATTCACAACACCCCTCGGGTAGTTAGTGTCACAGTAACTGTGAAGCTGATTGACAACACCCCTCGGGTAGCTAGTGTCACAGTGACCTCTGATTCACAACACCCCTCGGGTAGCTAGTGTCACAGTGACCTCTGATTCACAACACCCCTTGGGTAGCTAGTGTCACAGTGACTGTGAAGCTGATTCACAACATCCCTCGAGTAGCTAGTGTCACAGTGACCTCTGATTCACAACACCCCTCGGGTAGCTAGTGTCACAGTATCTGTGAAGCTCAGTTGTTACCGCTTATGTAATATAGGTATTCAGTAAAATAAATAAAGATGCAGCTCTTCATTTATACAAAAAAAAAAATATGAAATATTCACCACACATCCAGCTAGACCCAAACCCAAATAGCGTATAGTTTTGTTTGGCAGATGATAAAATGGAAATAACGGGTTATTAGTTCGACGTGCAGTAATGCGCCAAAATAAAACAGTTATCTTTCGTTGCCTGCATATTCTTTAACAGTTATTAGTACTACGTGCAATATGCCCTTTGGTATCTTTTCGTTGAACGTTGGGGTGAGTGAGTGAGTGAGTGAGTCAAACGCTAAACATGATTAAAGTCATGTATCTCCAATTAAATATATACATGTATAATAAACCATATGCAAGTTCTGAAGCAGTGCTGAAGCAGCACTGACTACTGGGTGGATAATATCAACTGGGACTATTAGTGCAGCAGCAGAGGTATCGACCTAGTGATAGTAATAAAACGTAAATAAACATCAACAATCTTAGCAAAGGGAGGTAATCTAAACAGAACCGAAGATCAAAATTGTTGACACTGAAAATCAAATACAAGACTGTAGTATCCATGAAATGTATGAATACATGATTTAAATATTCAAATAGAATAAATATATTGTTTTCAGTGAATTAAATATTAAAAACTTGATTGAAAACATAAATATCAGCAATAAAGTGAGAACAAAAAATACCACACCGTCGGAATATAATATTATAAGTAAATTCCTAAAGACAAAAAACCGACAAAAATAATATGCCAAACATAAAATCTCTTAATGCAAAATGAGCAATTTTTCAGCTACAATGAACATATACAAAATCAAAATACAACATAGCAATTCCTATAAAATTGAGTAGCACATAGTAAATAATTATGAATATATTTAGCACATTTCTGTTATGTGGTATGATATTAGGGACTGGGCACATTTAAGAAGAGTTTGAAGATACCAAAGGGGTAATCAGAATCCGTAAATCGAAAAGGAACAGACAACACAATGGTCTAAAGAGAAAGCACAAAAGGGCAAGCAACAATCTACAAAACATACACTTAAAACTAAAGATCGAATTACACGAACCCCACTAAAACCCCGGGGTGAGCTCCGGTGCTCCGGAATGGTAAGCAGTTTGTGATAACCTATGCTAAGTCCCATTAAAAATATGATATACAATGTACATGTATATATATATTACATGTATAATACGATATTATTCTCAATTTAAACAATTTGACTGGACCAACTTACATTGTCGTTATAACCTCTAATATTTGTATAGCAAATTAATCATAGAATAGTTAAGCAAGGTGGTAACGGCATCGGTGGTGTAATGGTTAGTGTGCTCACCTCGAGTGCGGTAGACATCGGTGGTGTAATGGTTAGTGTGCTCGCCTCGAGTGTGGTAGACATCGGTGGTGTAATGGTTAGTGTGCTCGCCTCGAGTGTGGTAGACATCGGTGGTGTAATGGTTAGTGTGCTCGCCTCGAGTGTGGTAGACATCGGTGGTGTAATGGTTAGTGTGCTCGCCTCGAGTGTGGTAGACATCGGTGGTGTAATGGTTAGTGTGCTCGCCTCGAGTGTGGTAGACATCGGTGGTGTAATGGTTAGTGTGCTCGCCTCGAGTGTGGTAGACATCGGTGGTGCAATGGTTAGTGTGCACGCCTCGAGTGTGGTAGACATCGGTGGTGTAATGGTTAGTGTGCTCGCCTCGAGTGTGGTAGACATCGGTGGTGTAATGGTTAGTGTGCTCGCCTCGAGTGTGGTAGACATCGGTGGTGTAATGGTTAGTGTGCTCGCCTCGAGTGTGGTAGACATCGGTGGTGTAATGGTTAGTGTGCTCGCCTCGAGTGTGGTAGACATCGGTGGTGTAATGGTTAGTGTGCTCGCCTCGAGTGTGGTAGACATCGGTGGTGCAATGGTTAGTGTGCTCGCCTCGAGTGTGGTAGACATCGGTGGTGTAATGGTTAGTGTGCTCGCCTCGAGTGTGGTAGACATCGGTGGTGTAATGGTTAGTGTGCTCGCCTCGAGTGTGGTAGACATCGGTGGTGCAATGGTTAGTGTGCTCGCCTCGAGTGTGGTAGACATCGGTGGTGTAATGGTTAGTGTGCTCGCCTCGAGTGTGGTAGACATCGGTGGTGTAATGGTTAGTGTGCTCGCCTCGAGTGTGGTAGACATCGGTGGTGTAATGGTTAGTGTGCTCGCCTCGAGTGTGGTAGACATCGGTGGTGCAATGGTTAGTGTGCTCGCCTCGAGTGTGGTAGACATCGGTGGTGTAATGGTTAGTGTGCTCGCCTCGAGTGTGGTAGACATCGGTGGTGTAATGGTTAGTGTGCTCGCCTCGAGTGTGGTAGACATCGGTGGTGTAATGGTTAGTGTGCTCGCCTCGAGTGTGGTAGACATCGGTGGTGTAATGGTTAGTGTGCTCGCCTCGAGTGTGGTAGACATCGGTGGTGTAATGGTTAGTGTGCTCGCCTCGAGTGTGGTAGACATCGGTGGTGTAATGGTTAGTGTGCTCGCCTCGAGTGTGGTAGACATCGGTGGTGTAATGGTTAGTGTGCTCGCCTCGAGTGTGGTAGACATCGGTGGTGCAATGGTTAGTGTGCTCGCCTCGAGTGTGGTAGACATCGGTGGTGTAATGGTTAGTGTGCTCGCCTCGAGTGTGGTAGACATCGGTGGTGTAATGGTTAGTGTGCTCGCCTCGAGTGTGGTAGACATCGGTGGTGCAATGGTTAGTGTGCTCGCCTCGAGTGTGGTAGACATCGGTGGTGTAATGGTTAGTGTGCTCGCCTCGAGTGTGGTAGACATCGGTGGTGTAATGGTTAGTGTGCTCGCCTCGAGTGTGGTAGACATCGGTGGTGTAATGGTTAGTGTGCTCGCCTCGAGTGTGGTAGACATCGGTGGTGTAATGGTTAGTGTGCTCGCCTAGAGTGTGGTAGACATCGGTGGTGCAATGGTTAGTGTGCTCGCCTCGAGTGTGGTAGACATCGGTGGTGTAATGGTTAGTGTGCTCGCCTCGAGTGTGGTAGACATCGGTGGTGTAATGGTTAGTGTGCTCGCCTCGAGTGTGGTAGACATCGGTGGTGCAATGGTTAGTGTGCTCGCCTCGAGTGTGGTAGACATCGGTGGTGTAATGGTTAGTGTGCTCGCCTCGAGTGTGGTAGACATCGGTGGTGTAATGGTTAGTGTGCTCGCCTCGAGTGTGGTAGACATCGGTGGTGTAATGGTTAGTGTGCTCGCCTCGAGTGTGGTAGACATCGGTGGTGCAATGGTTAGTGTGCTCGCCTCGAGTGTGGTAGACATCGGTGGTGTAATGGTTAGTGTGCTCGCCTCGAGTGTGGTAGACATCGGTGGTGTTATGGTTAGTGTGCTCGCCTCGAGTGTGGTAGACATCGGTGGTGTAATGGTTAGTGTGCTCGCCTCGAGTGTGGTAGACATCGGTGGTGTAATGGTTAGTGTGCTCGCCTCGAGTGTGGTAGACATCGGTGGTGTAATGGTTAGTGTGCTCGCCTCGAGTGTGGTAGACATCGGTGGTGTAATGGTTAGTGTGCTCGCCTCGAGTGTGGTAGACATCGGTGGTGCAATGGTTAGTGTGCTCGCCTCGAGTGTGGTAGACATCGGTGGTGTAATGGTTAGTGTGCTCGCCTCGAGTGTGGTAGACATCGGTGGTGTAATGGTTAGTGTGCTCGCCTCGAGTGTGGTAGACATCGGTGGTGTAATGGTTAGTGTGCTCGCCTCGAGTGTGGTAGACATCGGTGGTGTAATGGTTAGTGTGCTCGCCTCGAGTGTGGTAGACATCGGTGGTGCAATGGTTAGTGTGCTCGCCTCGAGTGTGGTAGACATCGGTGGTGTAATGGTTAGTGTGCTCGCCTCGAGTGTGGTAGACATCGGTGGTGTAATGGTTAGTGTGCTCGCCTCGAGTGTGGTAGACATCGGTGGTGCAATGGTTAGTGTGCTCGCCTCGAGTGTGGTAGACATCGGTGGTGTAATGGTTAGTGTGCTCGCCTCGAGTGTGGTAGACATCGGTGGTGTAATGGTTAGTGTGCTCGCCTCGAGTGTGGTAGACATCGGTGGTGTAATGGTTAGTGTGCTCGCCTCGAGTGTGGTAGACATCGGTGGTGCAATGGTTAGTGTGCTCGCCTCGAGTGTGGTAGACATCGGTGGTGTAATGGTTAGTGTGCTCGCCTCGAGTGTGGTAGACATCGGTGGTGTAATGGTTAGTGTGCTCGCCTCGAGTGTGGTAGACATCGGTGGTGTAATGGTTAGTGTGCTCGCCTCGAGTGTGGTAGACATCGGTGGTGTAATGGTTAGTGTGCTCGCCTCGAGTGTGGTAGACATCGGTGGTGTAATGGTTAGTGTGCTCGCCTCGAGTGTGGTAGACATCGGTGGTGTAATGTTAGTGTGCTCGCCTCGAGTGTGGTAGACATCGGTGGTGTAATGGTTAGTGTGCTCGCCTCGAGTGTGGTAGACATCGGTGGTGCAATGGTTAGTGTGCTCGCCTCGAGTGTGGTAGACATCGGTGGTGTAATGGTTAGTGTGCTCGCCTCGAGTGTGGTAGACATCGGTGGTGTAATGGTTAGTGTGCTCGCCTCGAGTGTGGTAGACATCGGTGGTGCAATGGTTAGTGTGCTCGCCTCGAGTGTGGTAGACATCGGTGGTGTAATGGTTAGTGTGCTCGCCTCGAGTGTGGTAGACATCGGTGGTGTAATGGTTAGTGTGCTCGCCTCGAGTGTGGTAGACATCGGTGGTGTAATGGTTAGTGTGCTCGCCTCGAGTGTGGTAGACATCGGTGGTGCAATGGTTAGTGTGCTCGCCTCGAGTGTGGTAGACATCGGTGGTGTAATGGTTAGTGTGCTCGCCTCGAGTGTGGTAGACATCGGTGGTGTAATGGTTAGTGTGCTCGCCTCGAGTGTGGTAGACATCGGTGGTGTAATGGTTAGTGTGCTCGCCTCGAGTGTGGTAGACATCGGTAGTGTAATGGTTAGTGTGCTCGCCTCGAGTGTGGTAGACATCGGTTGTGCAATGGTTAGTGTGCTCGCCTCGAGTGTGGTAGACATCGGTGGTGTAATGGTTAGTGTGCTCGCCCCGAGTGTGGTAGGCATCGGTGGTGCAATGGTTAGTGTGCTCGCCTCGAGTGTGGTAGACATCGGTGGTGTAATGGTTAGTGTGCTCGCCTCGAGTGTGGTAGACATCGGTGGTGCAATGGTTAGTGTGCTCGCCTCGAGTGTGGTAGACATCGGTGGTGTAATGGTTAGTGTGCTCGCCTCGAGTGTGGTAGACATCGGTGGTGTAATGGTTAGTGTGCTCGCCTCGAGTGTGGTTGACATCGGTGGTGTAATGGTTAGTGTGCTCGCCTCGAGTGTGGTAGACATCGGTGGTGCAATGGTTAGTGTGCTCGCCTCGAGTGTGGTAGACATCGGTGGTGTAATGGTTAGTGTGCTCGCCTCGAGTGTGGTAGACATCGGTGGTGTAATGGTTAGTGTGCTCGCCTCGAGTGCGGTAGATCTTGGGTTCGAGCCCCGGTCGGATCCAACCAAAACTACAAAATTGGTATTTGTTGCTTCTCCGCTAAGCACGCAGCATTAAGGAGTAAGAACAAAGACTGGTTGGCTCGGAATCAGAATAATGTGCCGAGTGGAGCGACATGTTTATCCGCGGACTATTGTTTCAGTGAGCTAGCACTATAAAAATCCAAAGCGGACCTCATCATCATATCACTGAAAATTAACTTGGTGTCGCCATGATATAGCTGAAAAATTGCTGAGTTGGCGTTAAACAACAATCACTCACTCACTAAAACAAGGTAAAACATTTGTCCACGACAATTCCTTTAAATTTTGTCTCCAATATTCGATTGGAATTGTCACTTTTTATTTATCATTTCCACATCCTGATGTTACATTTATAAACAATTGGTTTGATCTGGATTATGCTGTGTAACGCCACTTTCAACAATATTTCAGTTTTTTTGATGGAGGAAACCGGACTACCCGAAGAAAACAACTGACTTGTCACAAGTCAGTGACAAACTTTTATCGAGTACACCTTGCCATGAACGGGGTTCGAACTCACAACTTTTATTGGTGATAGGCACTGATTGCACAGGTAGTTGTAAATCCAACTACCATACGATCACGACCACGACGGCCCCTTTATAAACAATTAGAAACAAAATTAAACATTAGAACTGTGGCCTTCAACTACGCCATTTAAATTCTGATAATAGGGAGCAATAATTTCACATACATTTATTAACAGCAATAAATTTAACAATTCAATTAACATTAAAATGAATAAAATACAGATTGTTTAATTAAAAACGGTAACATTTACCCTTAACATCGTCCATCTAACGATACATACCATACTCAGTGTTGTTATGAATAAAAGAAGGAGGAAATCTTGCCACTTTTTATAGAGACAAAAACATAAAAATTGCATTGAAGGTGAAAATTAGGCGAATTGATTTTGTAAATTAACATAAAGAATCAATATTAAAGTAGAAGGATGTTTTGGAGACTGGGTATCTGTTTTCAACTTTAACTCGTACGCCTTGTCAATTACACGTTATCATATTTCTATTAACAGGAAAATTGTTTGATTTATATCTTTTACATTGCATGTTGTCAATCTGTACAAAATCTTAATGTTAATTAAAATGCAAGTTGTTTATCTTGTTGTGATTAAAGTGCACAAGGACCGTTCATAAATGAGGATAATTGGAGAGGTTTTTTTCTCTCCCTCAAATGGGTTATTAAATTTTCGCTCAAATGGGTTACAAGTTGTCGCTCTTGTGTCCGATTTTTTTTCGCTCTCTTGTCCTGCACATTCGATAAAATGTCTTTCGCCGAATTGGAATAGCGCGCCCATTGAGATATATTAGGTGTGTTTATTAGGAGAGAGGTAATTTGTATGAACATCTGCATATTGGAATTAAGTTGATAAATCGAATGTTCGATCCTACATATCTATTTGATAAAGTGAAAATTGTAAAATTTGGGTCTGAACTAACAAATTCAAGATGTTACAGATTGTATTTCCAAATCTCAGACACATATCCCAATCATCAGCAACGCCATAAGCCTCATGGAAAACCTGATAGAGCAAAAAGGTTGCTCACAATTATTTCACTAATTCATTCCTTGACAATTTATAATGATATCTCAAAATGTTGCCACAAAAAAACCCGATCAAAATGTGGATAATTTAGTTCACACGACGAGTCCTGGGCTTGAATAAAGTTCATCAGGTACGCTCAAAGAAAACAAAATGGCTAGTCAAATAATTTAGAAAGTAAACAAAAGGGGCTAAATGTGATTGCCAAATCGGCACGAGGGAGGAGAACCTTAGTTTTAAGTGTCTGTATCACAGAAAACCATGCAAACTCGTAACATAGTGATATTTTCAAAACCTTATGAAATCTTGTCCATGAAATACCTTTGGCCAAGTACAATTAACACACAAAATATTTTTTTCAAATTTTATTATTTGACTGAATTATTAGGGTTTTTTGATTTATCCAGTATTTCAATATACAATGAAGCAATAATTACACTATTTAGGAACTGTAAATGTTCACGATGAATATACATGTATCTAATAAACGAAACACTGACTACTGGGAAGATGATACCCTCCTCCCCCGGGAATAACAGTCTACCAGCATGGATGTCTACTCAGTAGTAGTAATAAAACGTAAATAAATATAAAAAACACTGTCAAAGAGAGGTAATCTAAACAGAATTGAAGATATAATTTGTTGATACTGAAAACCAAACACAAGTGAAATCGATGAAATGTATGTGAAAAGTTTAAATATTCGAATAGATGAAAATGAATTGTTATCTATGGATTCAAATATTAAAAACTTGATTGAGAATATAAACATAATAAAATAATATGATAGGTAAAATATACAAGCTTCCCAAGACAATACAAAACGATAACGTATGAATATTATATGTTCTAAAAATACTGGTTCTTTATCAATTGAAAAAAAAAAAACAGAAATCGAGAAGGTAACAATAAAACCATGCTATGATTATTAAAACGTAAATTTCGGTATAGGCTTTTTACTCTTTCGATTTTGAGAGTACCTGATGAAGGTTGTTCGTATCTGATGAAGGTTGTTCCAGAAACGTACCTGATGAAGGTTGTTCGTACCTGATGAAGGTTGTTCCAGAAACGTATCTGATGAAGGTTGTTCGTACCTGATGAAGGTTGTTCCAGAAACGTATCTGATGAAGGTTGTTCGTACCTGATGAAGGTTGTTCCAGAAACGTACCTGATGAAGGTTGTTCCAGAAACGTACCTGATGAAGGTTGTTACAGAAACGTACCTGATGAAGGTTGTTCCAGAAACGTACCTGATGAAGGTTGTTCCAGAAACGTACCTGATGAAGGTTGTTCGTACCTGATGAAGGTTGTTCCAGAAACGTATCTGATGAAGGTTGTTCGTACCTGATGAAGGTTGTTCCAGAAACGTATCTGATGAAGGTTGTTCGTACCTGATGAAGGTTGTTCCAGAAACGTACCTGATGAAGGTTGTTCCAGAAACGTACCTGATGAAGGTTGTTACAGAAACGTACCTGATGAAGGTTGTTCCAGAAACGTACCTGATGAAGGTTGTTCCAGAAACGTATCTGATGAAGGTTGTTCCAGAAACGTACCTGATGAAGGTTGTTCCAGAAACGTACCTGATGAAGGTTGTTCCAGAAACGTACCTGATGAAGGTTGTTCCAGAAACGTACCTGATGAAGGTTGTTCCAGAAACGTATCTGATGAAGGTTGTTCCTGAAACGTACCTGATGAAGGTTGTTCCAGAAACGTACCTGATGAAGGTTGTTCCAGAAACGTACCTGATGAAGGTTGTTCCAGAAAGGTACCTGATGAAGGTTGTTCCAGAAACGTAGCTGATGAAGGTTATTACAGAAACGTACCTGATGAAGGTTGTTCCAGAAACGTACCTGATGAAGGTTGTTCCAGAAACGTATCTGATGAAGGTTGTTCCAGAAACGTACCTGATCACGGTTGTTCCAGAAACGTATCTGATGAAGGTTGTTCCAGAAACGTACCTGATGAAGGTTGTTCCAGAAACGTACCTGATGAAGGTTGTTCCAGAAACGTACATGATGAAGGTTGTTCCAGAAACGTACCTGATGAAGGTTGTTCCAGAAACGTACCTGATGAAGGTTGTTCCAGAAACGTACCTGATGAAGATTGGTCCAGAAACGTACCTGATGAAGGTTGTTCCAGAAACGTACCTGATGAAGGATGTTCCAGAAACGCGTCGCGCGCCCTAAATTTGATATCAAATTTAACAACCCAAATTAGCCCTCGACTGCGTCTCGGGCCAGTATGGGGGTCTCGGGATGATAACCAGGCCAATATGGAAATGCCCATGTATTAATCTGTAATTACAGCCAGCCTATATTGAGAATTTAATTTGTATTGAGGTATCATTAACAATGATGGGAAACCTCGTTGGACTTGGATACTTAATCATTTCTGAATTAGATATACATAAGAGGGTTCACTACCCTTTCATTGAATTCATCCATTCTTAACCCATGATGTAACACGTGGTTTGAGATGTCAACATTTAATAAGATTAACACGATGGGTACTACATGTGTAGCAGGAACTGCTCACCCTTCCGTGATACCCGAGTTCACCCCCGTTTTTAGTGGGGCTCGTGTTGCTCGATCTTAAGTTTTCTGTGTAGTGTTTTGTATATCATTGTTTGGCTGTTTGTACTTTTTCTTTTGGCCATTGTATTGTATGTCCTTCTATTTACGGTTTCTGATTACCCCTTTGGTATCTTCAAACTTTTCCTTCCATTGTAGATTTATTTGTAAAAATGGCGTCTCTTGAAACATCAAATTCCATATCTACGTCTACCAAAGTACACTTGTTATCTGCATTGTCTGTAGGAGTAACTACAAACATATGATCAAAATTGTGTTTATTTTACGTTTACGGATCTTTTAGCTAAATATGTTCCAAGACAATTTTGAAGATAGCAAAGAGATAATCAAAAGTCGTAAATCGAAGGACAGACAAAAGCATTCTCTAAAATTTTCCAAAAATTAAAAAATCGCGGTATTGTTGATATTTTTTGTCTTAATCTTTCAACATTGAGAACATGACATAAATTTAGATGTTGGTTCTTTTTTATTATTTATTTTATACTATTTTTTGGCAATACACAAATAACACACAAAAATAGACAAAAAATTCAACAAACATTTAATTTATATTTGATTGATTAAGTATGAAGCTAAAATATAAGAAAATTATTTTGGAAAATAGAAAACAAAAAATAACAACGTCGTAACAATTCTAAAATCTAATATATTTATGGAACGTATATATTTTTAGTTTATTCCATATCGTGGAACGTATATATTTTTAGTTTATTCCATATCGTGGAACGTATATATTGTTTGTCAGTGACTTGGTACAGATCGGTGGTTTACTCTGGATACTCAGGTTTCCTCCACCAATGAAACTGACTGTCACGATATAAGTGAAATATTATTAAAAGTGGCGTAAGCATTATATTCTCGTTATTAGAATTCATTGATTAAATGTTGCGTTTAGCTTGACTGTAAATAATGTATTAATTAGTATAATTCAGCTAGAAAATAAATATCACTATAAGTTTATGTCTAGTCCATATTTCTTGCATAAATTGAGCAAATTGACAAAAGTTAAATATTAATGATCGACTAATGAACAAGCCATAACAACACCCATAACTAAATACAATGTCGTGTCATTATTTGATATCTACGTTTTTATTCAAATAAACGTTAGAGAATACCGAAGGTGCAATCAAAAATGGGCAATCTAGAGAAACTGACAAATAAACGTTAGAGAATACCGAAGGTGCAATCAGAAATGGGCAATCTAGAGAAACTGACAAATAAACGTTAGAGAATACCGAAGGTGCAATCAGAAATGGGCAATCCAGAGAAACTGACAAATAAACGTTAGAGAATACCGAAGGTGCAATCAGAAATGGACAATCCAGAGAAACTGACAAATAAACGTTAGAGAATACCGAAGGTGCAATCAGAAATGAACAATCCAGAGAAACTGACAAATAAACGTTAGAGAATACCGAAGGTGCAATCAGAAATGGGTAATCCAGAGAAACTGGTAATAAAGGGTACACAAAGCGAAGAAAAACAAAACAAGAAAACACAACACAATATGTGTTGGACACCACTACACGCACGCAGACACAAATAACGTGTAAATAAGACATGAGACCTGCTACAAACAACTGGAGGTAAAGATGAACCGAACATCGTTTTCATGCGGAATCGTAGCGAACATCACACCACTCTGATTATATTTTGATAAATTGTTTTATGTAATGCATTCTAGTAAAGATGAAGTTGATTGAGTCGACATGTGTAGAAGGCGGGCACCTGTCATTTTCTGATTAAAATGCCGTAACGTCGTTTCGTGATACCATGTTTTATACACGTCTCATGGGTACTATTGTAGAATAAAGACTAATTGACCTCTATAAACTTTCATCAAAAACGTATTGTTTTTCCTGTGATATCAGTGTTACCACTTTGAATAAAACAAATGAAATGATAAACAACACCATCAGCTTAATGCACATAACAAATTTGTCCTATGTCTAACAAAAATAATATTCACATATAAACGAATACTAATACCTGATATTTTGTACAAAGGGAACAAACGGAACAAAAATATATCGACATAAATTCATTCACATTACACGTGGAAACATTATGAGGAGAGTAAATATTTGTCACTCGAGAGCACTTGATTTAACCCCGGTTTTTAGGGGTTGGTGTAGCTCAATCTTTAGTTTTCTATGTAATACTTTGTCGACTATCGTTTTTCCTTTTTCGTTTGGACATTGTATTTTCTGTCCTTTGATCTACGGCTTCTGATTAATTCTTTAGTTTCTTCTAACATTGTTATCAGGATAGAAGAAACGTAAAATATTAAATAGGAGGAACTTATAGACAAAACAACAATAGAGGAACATAGTGATGTCCGTTACGATTTCCACATAATAATGATGATTGGTTCGTCTTTACCTCCAGTTGTTTGTATGATTGTTCAAGTCTTATTTACGTTATTTGTGTTTGTTTGCACATATTCGTGTCCAACAGATAGTGTGTTTTGTTTTTGTTTTGTATATCTTGGTCTTGCGTACCGTATGTTGCCAGTTTCTCTAGATTGTTCTTGTTTTGTTTATCTTCGTCTTGTGTACCGGATGTTGCCAGTTTATCTGTATTGTCCATTGTTTTGTTTATCTTCGTCTTGTGTACCGTATGTTGCCAGTCTATCTGTATTGTCCATTGTTTTGTTTATCTTCGTCTTGTGTACCGTATGTTGCCAGTTTATCTGTATTGTCCATTGTTTTGTTTATCTTCGTCTTGTGTACCGTATGTTGCCAGTTTATCTGTATTGTCCATTATTTTGTTTATCTTCGTCTTGTGTACCGTATGTTGCCAGTTTATCTGTATTGTCCATTGTTTTGTTTATCTTCGTCTTGTGTACCGTATGTTGCCAGTTTCTCTAGATTGTTTTTGTTTTGTTTATCTTCGTCTTGTGTACCGTATGTTGCCAGTTTATCTAGATTGTTTTTGTTTTGTTTATCTTCGTCTTGTGTACCGTATGTTGCCAGTCTATCTGTATTGTCCATTGTTTTGTTTATCTTCGTCTTGTGTACCGTATGTTGCCAGTCTATCTGTATTGTCCATTGTTTTGTTTATCTTCGTCTTGTGTACCGTATGTTGTCAGTTT
Source organism: Bathymodiolus brooksi (assembly GCA_963680875.1). NCBI lineage: Eukaryota > Metazoa > Mollusca > Bivalvia > Mytilida > Modiolidae > Bathymodiolus > Bathymodiolus brooksi. The sequence continues at coordinate 75,362,233 of OY804581.1, read as the reverse complement.
ATCTGTATTGTCCATTGTTTTGTTTATCTTCGTCTTGTGTACCGGATGTTGCCAGTCTATCTGTATTGTCCATTGTTTTGTTTATCTTCGTCTTGTGTACCGTATGTTGCCAGTCTATCTGTATTGTCCATTGTTTTGTTTATCTTCGTCTTGTGTACCGTATGTTGCCAGTCTATCTGTATTGTCCATTGTTTTGTTTATCTTCGTCTTGTGTACCGTATGTTGTCAGTTTATCTGTATTGTCCATTGTTTTGTTTATCTTCGTCTTGTGTACCGTATGTTGCCAGTCTATCTGTATTGTCCATTGTTTTGTTTATCTTCGTCTTGTGTACCGTATGTTGCCAGTCTATCTGTATTGTCCATTGTTTTGTTTATCTTCGTCTTGTGTACCGTATATTGCCAGTCTATCTGTATTGTCCATTGTTTTGTTTATCTTCGTCTTGTGTACCGTATGTTGCCAGTCTATCTGTATTGTCCATTGTTTTGTTTATCTTCGTCTTGTGTACCGTATGTTGCCAGTCTATCTGTATTGTCCATTGTTTTGTTTATCTTCGTCTTGTGTACCGTATGTTGCCAGTCTATCTGTATTGTCCATTGTTTTGTTTATCTTCGTCTTGTGTACCGTATGTTGCCAGTCTATCTGTATTGTCCATTGTTTTGTTTATCTTCGTCTTGTGTACCGTATGTTGCCAGTTTCTCCAGATTGTTCTTGTTTTGTTTATCTTCGTCTTGTGTACCGTATGTTGCCAGTTTCTCTAGATTGTCCATTGTTTTGTTTATCTTCGTCTTGTGTACCGTCTGTTGCCAGTTTCTCTAGATTGTCCATTGTTTTGTTTATCTTCGTCTTGTGTACCGTATGTTGCCAGTTTCTCTAGATTGTTCTTGTTTTGTTTATCTTCGTCTTGTGTACCGTATGTTGCCAGTTTCTCTAGATTGTTCTTGTTTTGTTTATCTTCGTCTTGTGTACCGTATGTTGCCAGTTTCTTTAGATTGTTCTTGCTTTGTTTATCTTCGTCTTGTGTACCGGATGTTGCCAGTTTATCTGGATTGTTCATTTTTTATTGGTCCTTCGCTTTTCTGTTAATTAAACAACAGTAGAGTAAAATTAAATTAAAAACGAATAAAATAACAAAACGTTAGACAACCTAAACTCCCCAAAGGATACCGCCAACATACATGACAAAGGATACCGCCAACATACATGACAAAGGATACCGCCAACATACATGACAAAGGATACCGACAACATACATGACAAAGGATACCGCCAACATACATGACAAAGGATACCGCCAACATACATGACAAAGGATACCGACAACATACATGACAAAGGATACCGACAACATACATGACAAAGGATACCGCCAACATACATGACAAAGGATACCGACAACATACATGACAAAGGATACCGACAACATACATGACAAAGGATACCGACAACATACATGACAAAGGATACCGCCAACATACATGACAAAGGATACCGACAACATACATGACAAGGATACCGCCAACATACATGACAAAGGATACCGACAACATACATGACAAAGGATACCGACAACATACATGACAAAGGATACCGACAACATACATGACAAAGGATACCGACAACATACATGACAAAGGATACCGACAACATACATGACAAAGGATACCGACAACATACATGACACAAAATTACAGCCATCTTATTAAGAATAAAAAAGATACCACCAACTTGATACATGCCACAAAAATAACACCATATTATCAAGCATAAAAAAATAACTCTAATTTGATACATGGTATAGTCTGTTTGGTGACTCTGAAAATAGGGAAAACAATTCCTAAAAAATCAACGGGTTATCAGATTTATTTTTTAATTATATTTATATTAAGGACTGATTAATACATATTATAGGTGAATTTTTCAAAAAAATTCATTAAAGAATAAAAAAGTTTGCCATAGGACTTAATTGTAAAATTCTGTCATTTTGTCATGTAACAAACATGGGAGTAAGTACTACCGAAATGAACAGCAACATGTGGTCAGTATTGACAAACAGCAAGTCAGCTGATTTCATCATTAGCATGTTATATCAGATGTTGACATACTAACCATACCAAATATGGACAATATTCAAATTAGATTCACACCTGTTCAGGTAAAAATCAATAATGATGATACATTATTACATAACTGATTGTGGAGCATTTAAAATACATGCAAACTACCCATCCCTTTATGTGTATAGAGGTTAATAAAAGATAACAAAATTACCTGAAAATGTTGTATATTCTGACCAGTACATATCAGTAGTTTCAACCCACACTGTCATGATTTGATTTTGATATTTGATTTTTGGTGTTTTAACGCCACTTTCAACAATATTTCAGCTATATCATGGCGACCAGTTTTAGTGGTGGAGGAAGCCGGAGTACCCAGAGAGAACCACCGACCATGGGCAAGCAACTGGTAAACTTTATCACTTGTGGTTGCGAGTCGAGTGCACCATTTTTGTAATTTACAAATTTAAAAAACCATTGAGCCACCCGGGCTCCCCACTGTCATGAAAAAAATGTTTATCTAATTTGCCTATAAGAAATTAACGTTGTATATGAATTGTTTAATTTTTGGAAGAAAACAAGTATCAAATAAGAATATTATTTAATTTATATATTTATATAAATTATACTTTCACGAAATTAGCATTTATTTTATTTTGGTATCATTTTTTAAGTGTTAATTTAAAATTTGTTATACATCAGCATGAGTGAATAACAAGGGACATCTCCATATAAGGGTCTCATGTGACCAGCAGTTATTAATTGTTTACAAACAAATATCATATGATCAAATTGTTTATCAATTATTCAAAACATCTTGAATCTTTAACCTAATATGACATTCCCATGTGACTGAAATTAGCATAACAACAGACAGGAAAGAACAGGTAATGCTGTTCATTATAATGGTAGCCTCCTTTACTTACAATCTGATAAAATTAGTATTGGGCCCTATGGAGATTTTTTTTATTATTTGAATTATTTCTTTGACAATTTTTTCTCAGATATGTATTACATAATGTGTGCCTAAAATGTTAAAAAGAGCAATAGAAAGCAAATCCCTGATTTTTAAATAATTGTTTTCCCTATTTTCAGAGTCACCAAACAGACTATACAAAAATACCGCAATCATAGCATAAGCACAAAACTAAATACCACAAACTTCACACACGGCAGAAAAAACCCTCCAACTTTATATATATGTGGCAAAAAAATTATTTATTTATTTGACGTTCATATTTGTATTCATACGTGAACTAGGTCTATTGTTCAATCTTTAAAGTTCATGGTAAACATCACATCTATGTAATAAACAATGAATTCTGATTAAGGTTAGGTTTTATGGTGCTTAACGCCACTTTCAACAATATTTCAGTTATATCGTGGTGGTGAATTCTGATTAATATCTTCTACAAAATCTTAATTTCTTCAGCTTCACTAGACGTTTATTATTATGTAATAATGTGATCATATTTAATAAACATTTTACACATTTTACACAATAATGTAACTACAATGATTTAGCTAGGCACCGGTCTCACGACATTTCACCACATATTTCTCAAATTGTCCAGAAGAACTTTGTAAAAATTAGTTTTATTATTAAAGAATGTCCTGAAGAAATTTTGATAAAACTGGCAATTGTCCTGAATATTTCAAAGTCTAGTTGAAACACTGAACTAATTAGTACGAAAAGGTCATTTACATTTAAACCCAACATTAAAAAGATAAAAGTAACATTTTGTAGATGTCGTTTTACTTAAATGTAATATTCTCGTGTATAATTTTTTATTCTATTCTATTAATGGACACAAGTAACCCATTTGGGTTTGAGCATTACAATTTACATAATATATATGTACAGACAAGACAAATAAAGCATGCATGACAACATAAAAAATACAATAACATGAACTGCAATTATGACTGTGATGAGTCTCCCTCTCTCAGTTCTAATAAAGTCGTAACAGTCCTAATTTGCTCGGGTGTTGACGGGTTAAGTATTTTTGTTAGTTTCTCTTCATGGTTTAATTCAAGAAAATTTGAATATATATTTTGAAAGTATTGGTATGGTCCTAGAATATACTATTAAAAAAACGGAGGATCTTGTACCATATTTTGATCAATTTTCGTTTTCAAATAAAAGATGTTTTTAACAAGCCTGGTCTGTCATTTCGTCATATGGTGTGAAAATCATATTGTTAAAAACATTTGACTTTTATTCTAAAATAGCCTCGTTCAATCTTAGTTTGTACTTGAAAATGTAATGAAGCGGGTTAATCAGAGGGTCCTAATGTCTCATTATTTTCTCACTCTTGTCTCTCATCAGCGGGAAACTAAATGTTAAAGCTGCAGATTTGTTCACAAGCGTTAATCTGATTGTAGGGTGTGTTTTAGGGTTGTTAGTTAAATACAATAGAAATAAAATTTGAAGGGTTGTTGTGTCGGGGAGTCACTTTTACTTGAAATAATACAACCATAGATCTTGCTGGTTTGATTTGAGATTAGAAGAAATCATGTCGCCACTATTAATTTCAAGCAAAAAGTGGTTGTCTTTCTTGTCTAATTTATGGACAATAAAGTCGTAATACCTTTGTATCCTTAAACAAAGAATTCCTCTCCAAAGATGGCGGAATTATAGTCATCGAATCTTATATTAATTCAAAAGTACATTGTATTTACGTACAAGTAAAACTGCCTTTAGTAATAACTTATATTATGTGAACTTAATTTTTATTTCCCTTCACAGTGGATTTCATATCATTTATACCTGTATTAAGCGACCACCTGGCTTATGAGAAAATATTTCACTGTTCCCTTGGAAGGTTACATAAGACAGGTTTGACTGTATTGTTATAAGTACAAATGTATCTATCATATAACTTATTGTCATTATATTCTAACCTCGATGGTGATGTTATAATAAGCATGTTCGCCCGTAGACAGATCAGAAGACTGTAGATTCGTCTCTATTCCTTGTCTGTTCAAAAGAATACAATACAATTGGTATTTGCTGCTTCGATTCTAAGCAGGAAAAAGTAAGATCACAGACTGATTGGGTCGGAGACAGAATAAAGAATATGAGTCGAGGGCCATGTTTACATGTGGAGGGTTGTTTCAAATATAAAATATAACCCAGTATTGCAGTATAAGGCAAACATCAAAAAGCAGCTCACTCGCTCGTTATGATATAGCCGATTAAACAACAATACCTCAATATTTACTTACATTAGAATCATTATTAGTGTAAATCAGAAGTCGTTTAAATGTTAAGTTATTTGGCTTTCCAATCTTTCAACTTTGAGGGTACCTGATGAAGGTTCAACTTTAAGGGTACCTGATGAAGTTTCAACTTTAAGGGTACCTGATGAAGGTTCAACTTTAAGGGTACCTGATGAAGTTTCAACTTTGAGGGTACCTGATGAAGGTTCAACTTTGAGGGTACCTGATGAAGGTTCAACTTTAAGGGTACCTGATGAAGGTTCAACTTTGAGGGTACCTGATGAAGGTTCAACTTTAAGGGTACCTGATGAAGGTTCAACTTTAAGGGTACCTGATGAAGGTTTCAACTTTAAGGGTACCTGATGAAGTTTCAACTTTAAGGGTACCTGATGAAGGTTCAACTTTGAGGGTACCTGATGAAGGTTCAACTTTAAGGGTACCTGATGAAGGTTCAACTTTGAGGGTACCTGATGAAGGTTAAACTGTAAGGGTACCTGATGAAGGTTCAACTTTAAGGGTACCTGATGAAGGTTCAACTTTAAGGGTACCTGATGAAGGTTATTCTAGAGACGAGTCGTAAAGACTTAAATAGATATGTACATTTTTATTTCATAATATTTTATACTAACATGAGGACAAGCAGTATATCTAAAAGAAACCATGAGAGCGAAACAAAAAATAGGTAAATAAACCAAATTGTTGTTTCAAATAGTGTGAAATAGTGGGTGTCTAGTTCTGAATGACCACAAGTAAACCATAGTATCTTGAGTATTTTGACGGTTTAATTTGTATCAGTTAACTTTCCATAATAGATAATTTAAAGAGTATCAATTCATCGTTTACAACAAACACTTATGACAAAGAAAATTGACAAGCTAACAGATAATGAATATAATCGTCATTGTCATTCTAACATCGCGTGGTTAAAGTCGCCACCTGTTCCTTTAAGGATTCAATTTGCTTTCTACTTGATCATATCACCTTTCAGAAGAACTTCAAACGGTACAAAATAGAGATGACATCTCCGACATTGATACCGACAAACCTTGACAAGTTCATCACGTGTGTGTACTTGTTGTTTGAACAGATGACAGTAATCGTTTAAGAATATTAATAGATATATGCTATCATAGCTTTAATGAATAATGAATATTTCTCGGTTGTACTGAATGCTAGTTGGTCTAATGATGTTTATTTTTTCTCCACCAGAATATATAATTACAAGATCTTTATGCCTCGCGGAAATACTTTTCATTAATATTAATATTAATTGCCTGTCTGGTCTGTACCAACGCATAGTAGGAAATAGAAAGTCCTAACACACATGTATTTAATATTCTTTAAAGATTAAAAATAAAAGAGTACTTATAAAAAGTATATACATGTAATATCTATATTACAGTGCCGGATTTACCTATAGGTTCGATATGCTGTACTTTCTAAACAACACTTCAGTAATTTTCTTTACACAGTTGCACTCCATTTCAGAATATTGCAGAATTTTAAACATCCCTCATCATCTTTGCCTTTATTGAAATTGATTAAACATACTTCCATCTTCCTCCAGTCATGAAGGTGAGGAATTAGGAGGGGCCTCACAAGTGGATTAGCTTGGGGCCTCTCTTTATCTAAATCCGGCACTGTACCTTCACTATGTTGGTTGATGTAGGTCTGTAATATGGTCTGTATCTAGCAATCAGCATGTTTAGGTTTTGTATTTGTCAAACATGGCGGACATTTAGACATTGAATCCCCCTTCAATTAACACAGGGAGTCAGGTTATATCTTTGTAACGGCTCATACACGATACAGAAAAAGGTAACCGTTTCAAAGCGCCTTACTTATTTTTGTGGGAGTTAGTGGTGTGTAAATTTAATCTGTAATTGATGTTGTGTGTGACTATTTCTGGGTTGTAATACTTTAAATTAATTTCATTCTCAAAAAATAAAATAATGACAAATAAACTAGAAACAAGTATAAACTTATAAAATCTTCTCAGGTAGACATACAAACAAACATATATACAATATTAGACATATATACAATATTAGACATATATACATGTTAGAATATGAAGGGGAAAAAATTAGCAGATAAAAAAAGATTTTATGGTAAAGATTGGGATTAAACGTACTTTCATATATATAAACTAATATATATAAACAAAAACTACTGTACTGCCGGTGTCATAGAGCCACCCCCCCCCCCCGGAAAATCCCCCCTTACCTGGATAGGCGGGGAAATGGCAATATAGTAGATTTCCCCCCCGGAAAAAAATACATTTTTCCCCCTTGGCAAATAGGATGAAAAATGGTTATATAGTAGTTTTTCCCCCAAATATATATCTCATTTATTATAAATAAGTTATAATTTAATTTTAATGTATAAAAATTTTATTTGAAAAAAAATGAAAAGAAACTAATTATTTATATAGTATAGAGAATGGAAACGGGGACTGTGTCAAAGAGACAACAACTCAACCAAACTGAAAAAAATAAATAAAATAATAATAATAACAATGATGATGGTAAGCATCGACTGGCGATTTCTATGTCAATTCCGATCTTCGATCTTAATTGAAAAAAGATGGTAATATCTTGAAAACATATGACAATCTCGATCTTCCCGTTGCCATGGAAACTTATCAAATTTAGAGTTTATTATTTATTTTATGGAAACCCTTATCTTTATCTATTTTGCTAATATGCAGAGTTAGATTCTACATTTTGAGAGTTAGGAAAAATCACTTCCCCTTTTCATTTACATTTACATTTACTGGAATACTGTGAAGGGCCGTCAAACAACATAATTTGAATAATTTAGAGGCATAACTTTAAATCACAAAATTACTGAAACACTTTTTTGTTTTAGATATGATAGCAATTCGAAAAATTGCGATTTGCTTTAGGTAACATCAGCAGTTTTTAAATATCATCCTCGTAAGTACAAGGTTAACTACTATTAGAAGGTGTGTCGCATATCATATTCTTGTTTATCCTCCAAAGATCAGGGTCTCAAACTTTTCATGGGACCCCTATATTGTGAACAACAGAAAATCGTGTCCACTCCAATTATTGTAGAGGGATGATATTTTGCATGATTGTTAACCACTGTGAGAAGGTCTTACTTAATTCATTTTTGTCCTTCAAAGATCAAGGTCTCAAACTTAGGGTTTTTCATGTGACGATAATTTTGGTACCCCAAGAGATTCTTTAGATATTGATTTTATTTTGAAACAGCGGGGTCCTTAGAGATAGTTTCCATCTCCATGTCATCTAGTTATTATTATTATTAACTTATATCATATATTTAGATTAAAATACAGGTGTTTTGTATATGCATTATCAATGATTGTCCCAAGCCTATATCGTGTATGCCCTATATCGCATACCCTATATCGTATACCCCAAAAATTTCAAAATTTCAAACTAATTTCAAATTTCAAATTCTCAAATAAATTTGCATAAAATTTCAAAATTAAAAAAAAATTCAAAATTTTCATAAAATACATGTATTATCAAAGGCATGGTTGAAATATATGATATAATGAACATTACATGTCAAAATCTGTATCACATGCCGTATCAACCCTCGACCTATATCACCCCTCGGGCCGGTGGCCCTTGGGGTGATATAGGGTTCTCAGGTTGATACAGCATGTGATACAGATTTTGACATGTAATATTCAGTATATATTAGGGGTGATATTGGTCGAGGTTTGACATAGCATGTAGTATAAGTTTGATCATGTATAACTCTTCAAATAGCACCCGAGTAGGGATGCGATATAGGGTAGGTGATACATGTCTTGCAAAGTCATCCATCATGCATAATAAAAATGTATGTATTTTACTCTAAGTATATAAATAATAATAATAATAATAGTGATAATAATAATAATAATAATAATATACAATTATAGTCTGTTGTTGAGGTCAATACGAGTTTTTATGGACCTTAAAAACGATATTCACCGAAGCCTTTAGGATGAGGTGAATATTTATTTCTAAGGTCCATAAAAACTCGTATTGACCGATACAAAAGACTGTAATTGTTTTATTACATTAAAATGAAAAGTGAAAGTGAAACCAAGTCTCCGAGATTTCTGCAAATCGCCTGTGTCGGACATGTAACGCTAATACGACGATTCTGATTGGACGAAATTTCACATTACCTTTATGTCTATTGGTCGAATAGAAATAGAATTCACGCGATTCTTTTTATAGATTTCGTTAGAAAACGAAAGTGAAACCAAGTCAATACGAGTTTTAATCAAACAATATCAAATTTTACGGAATGTCAGGTGACAGCATGATAGCCAATCAAATTGTTTAAATAAAATCATTATGTAATAATAATAATAATAATTGTTTTTTTTTTTTTTTTTTTTTTTCTCAAATAAAATGTTTGCTTAGTGCAAATAAATCATAACTTATTTATAATAAATTAGAAATAACATTTAGGGGGGAAACCCCACTATATAGCCATTTTCCCCCTACTTGTAAAGGGGGGAAATGGGGGTAATTCTACTATATAGCCATTCCCCCCCCTGATAAGGAAGGGGAAAAAGATGGCTATATAGCCATATGTCCGGGGGTGGGGAGGGGGGGGGGGGGGGGGGGGGTGGCTCTAGAACACCGGAACAATTCAAAAATCCAATTACAAAATCGTAGAAAGAGACAAAATCGATACCCATAACACACTAATATATGAGAGCTCCTGGCTTGGTACAGGCACTTCAATAAAAGTGGTGGGGTTAAACTAGTTTTAAGGAACTATATACAAAAACCTGATTACCCCTTTGGTATCTTCAAACTCTTTTTGTCTCGGAATATAATCATAGATGGAGTTTTTGTCTATAATATTTTTACTCTGTATAAAGCTGTATTAATATATCAACAAACTATTGGTATTTTTGTTATTATTAAAAGATCTTTGAAAATTATAGTATGATTTTCATCAACTTTATTCTTTGTTTGATCTGATATTAATATTATATTTTTGCATTTCAACATTTTTTTTCTTCTATAATGTAGTGACCGGAAACCAATTTGTCACGAAACCTTTCAGAATTTGTGTGTCTTTTAGACGCTTTATTTTGCAGATACACCACATATAAATGTCATTCATGGTATTTGACAGTAGGTCACTCACATGTATTAAACAACAGACTTCTTTCTTGGTATAGCGAGACAGGATCTCCTCCCTTCTCATTTATTATTTTTTTAAAGAAAAGGCATTACTGTTCTGTCAGCTATTCCTCAAACATAATTAACACAGAAAGGTGTGGTAGTGTCCGTGAAAGAGAAAAACATTGTCAATAAATGCATGTTTTGTTTTCAATTCTGATTTACTCCTAATGGTTGACATATGGATTTATATATATATGATTAGAGAACTTTACATCTGTATACACATAATATGTCGGCTGTGGATCAAGAACAGCTTACCCTTCCGGAGCATCTGGGTTCCCCCCCCCCCCACCCCCCCAGTGTTTAGTGGGGTTCGTGTTGTTCGATCTTTAGTTCTCTGTGTGATGTTTTGTAGAACGTTGTTTGTCCTCTTGTCCTTTTTCTTTTGGCCATTGTGTTGTCTGTCTGTCTACGATTTCCGGCTTCTGATTACTCTTTTGGTATCTCCAAACTTTTCTTACTAGTATGTCGGGTTACATGCCATTGAGGCCCGGGCGACTCACATCTTTCGCAATAGACAAATTTATTTTTTATCTGAATCACTTGATGATATTTTTTCTTTGCATTTGCATAGAAATAAATTATTATAATAATAACTCATAAATTATCCATAAAACACATAAATTACAAACTAACAGAAACATTTCTATCTTGGAGGTAATACTTATTAATTCGCGATTTAAATAGAATTTTGTCATATTTCTTTGAAATTTTAAGTTTTTTGTTATTTCGATAAACCCTCCTTTTCAAACAAGGGTTATCAGATTGTGGTGTTAAAAATCATAAATGTATTTCATAAAAATTACAACATGCTCTCTTTTCTTCATATATCATTTTTCAATGATCTTCTTAGCTTGACTTTTTGTGTTATGGCCGTGAGTGTTAGTCGAATGTTTATTTCAATATACCACCATCGCTTAAAACCGCTATGGCATGCGAGTGTTACTCCCGCGGATGGCGATGTGAACGTCAGGTAAAGATTAGAGGAATGTTAATTTCTGTGGATACTCTGAGTTCACCGTCCGGTTTTTAGTGGGGTTCGTGTTACTCGATATTTAGTTTTATGTGTATGTTTTGTAGATCGTTGTTTGTCTTTTTGTACTATTCCTTTTGGCCATTGTGTTGTCTGTCCTTCGATTTACGCATTCTGATTACCCCTTTGGTATCTTCAAGCTCTTCTGAACGCCATGCAATAACTAGAATATTATTGAAAATGGCGTTAAACACCCATTACCGAATCAAAGAAAACTTATTGAAGTTTATTATTCTTACATTTCCTTTGTAATGAAAGCAACACAAACTTTCTTCACTTACTTAACTAGAATGTTTATATGGATGCTACATCTAAAACTTTTTGTCAATTGGTCTGCCTTGAATAAATTGACCAATAAATACAAGGAAGGTTACAATAATTTACACTATCAACAATCGGATTGCTTTACATTAAACTAAGCATGTCTGAGGGTGACGTAATTCGAGTGATGAGCAATGGAACCAACAAGAAAATGTGGAAAACTAGATTTCATATAAAAAGATTGTTCTTAGTAATGTCCGTTCGCTCTAAATTAAAACAGTTAGTTTTCTATGTAGTGTTTTGTAGATCAGTGTTTGTCTTTTCGCCCTATTTATTTTGACCATTGTATTGTCCGACCTTTTCGCCCTATTTCTTTTGACCATTGTATTGTCCGACCTTTTCGCCCTATTTATTTTGACCATTGTATTGTCCGACCTTTTCGCCCCATTTCTTTTGGCCATTGTATTGTTTGTCTTTTCGCCCTATTTATTTTGACCATTGTATTGTTTGTCCTTCGATTTACGGTTTTTGCTTGTCCCTTTGGTATCTTCAAACTTTTCATGTAATTCTTATTATTCAAGTCAAGGACATAAGATGAAGTCGTACCAAGCGACGGTCGTTTGAAGAGCTCATTAAGATTAGACTTTCTATATATCCAATGCTTCTCTAACATTGTCCGGGTATAGTAGTATTTTTGTATTTAACTATCGTTGACAGTGTTCACCTTCTAGGTTCATTATTTTTGTAATTGTTGATTGTACTGGTTTTTGTATTGTTCCTTGACCTTTTGTATTAAACTCTCAATACTTCTGACCGGAAACACTTAAAGTTTAATTTCTTAAGGTTTTGATATTAATAACATTAAAATGATATCTTATAATTTTGATTAGTGTCCGCAAACCTCAAATATTCAACTATTTCCGCTTTGTCTATTGTAACAATATATCTCACTGATTTCACATTATTTGATGAAAGATAAGCGTTATTTAAATTTGTTTGAATATTTATTAAAGTACTACTGACCTTCATCGTTTTAGCATTAATGTTAATCGCTCTGCAAAAAAAATAATTTTTTCAAGATATTATTTTTGCATTAATAAAAAAAAAAGACATGTCTGCCTATAAATAATCGGGCATATGTTTATGTCAACGAATATAAAAGCACACTAGATAACCATTAGAGGGAAAACAAAGGTGAAATATTAATTAGAAGGTAAAATGCAAAAATATCGCAATCCTGACAGACAAAACACCGGTAAAACATTAAAAATATAGAAAATGTAACTGCTTCTAAATGCTGTGTTTATCCTGCTTCATATAAGGCACCTGTCGGATATCATCAGTTATACAAACGAACATGTATTTACAACCTATCAGCCATCATATTTGTGGGGGAAAAGAATATTAATTACTTTGAATTGGAAATTTCAAATTTAACAAAACTTCATTCGTCCCTATTCAAAGCATTATTAAATAAATAACAAAACAAAATGGAAGTAACGACCCGACTGTGGTATTTATGATGAATCTTTCTGTCGTAATTATAATGAATCTTTCTGTCGTATTTAGTATGACAACAGAATAACGCAAACACCTCCACACTGTCGTAAGGACAGAGGTTTCTTACTCAAAACAATAGAAATATCATACACTAAACTAGTAAATCACAGGTTCCAATTATATGAAATTTGTGTCTATAATGACTTGATAGTTATAGATGTACTCGTACAATATTTTTAAAATGTCTAAATATAGCAAAACATCTCGCAAGATATAATACATTTTTCTTTATTTTTGTCCCAATCTTTTTCTGACAGCTTGGTATTTTTGTTTTTGTTTATCATTTTATTCTTAACCCACGATGTTCCTATCCAGGTATACCGGTCATCCTGATTGGATTTTTTGGTTTGGTCCGTATTACTCATCTTTTTAGTATTTTGGTGTGTTCCTATCATGTGTCATTACGTTCTGAGTTCCGTGTTGTGATGTCCATTACGATTTCCGCATAAAAACGATGTTCTGTTCATCTTTTGTAGGATGGCTCATGTTGTATTTACGTTAATTGTGTTTGCTTGCGTATAGTGGTGTCCAACACATATTGTGTTGTTTTTGTTTTGTGCTTGTCTTGTGTACCCTATGTTGCCAGTTTCTCTGGATTGTCCATTTTTGATTGTCCCTTCAGTAATCTCTAACGTTTATTCGTCGGTTAATACACATAATCAATTGTTTTCCTTGTTGAGTTTGGTCATATGTGTTTATCGACACTGTCAACAACTCGTCAGATGTATTGTGACTGCCAAGAATTGCTGAGGATAACAGCCCCGACAGATATAATGAAGTGATCAGTGAAAACCTCGGTCTTAGGAATGTGTCTGAAAACATTAACACTTAAGATATGTGTCGGGAAGCGAACTAACTTCATTGCTGTTAGGTTTCTGCTCAACAGTCAAAGGCCGTAACCACTAGGCACCTGGAATATAGGTGTCTGGACATCTTAACACTTAAAGTGGGCCTTGGGACGCGAACTTACTTCAGTGTTGCTAGATTTTGTGTCAAATGTCATAGGCCGTAACCACTAGACCACCTGCGACCTAGGTGTCTGGAAACTTCAAGATTTCAGTTGGGAATTGAAGCGCGAAACTACATCAGTTGAAAAATGATTGTGGTCAGATTTCAACAATTTTGATACTAGTAACTGGGTATTCAGACGCCTTGATCTTAGATATATCTTTATTTATTTATGTATATATACAACAGTAATGACGACGGCATCCGATCAGAGATAGAAAACATGTACAATACCGCTTCCACTTTCTTCAGCAGGTTTTTGCTTTAAAATGTTCCTCTCCACATATTGATTTGTGTTATTATTATACTTATTATGACATACTTATATTTATATTACTGCCATCTTAATGTTGTACATTATGCTGATTATGACATACTTATATTTATATTACTGCCATCTTAATGTTGTACATTATACTTATTATGACATACTTATATTTATATTACTGCCATCTTAATGTTGTACATTATACTTATTATGACATACTTATATTTATATTACTGCCATCTTAATGTTGTACATTATACTTATTATGACATACTTATATTTATATTACTGCCATCTTAATGTTGTACATTATACTTATTATGACATATTTATATTACTGCCATCTTAATGTTGTACATTATACTTATTATGACATACTTATATTTATATTACTGCCATCTTAATGTTGTACATTATACTTATTATGACATACTTATATTTATATTACTGCCATCTTAATGTTGTACATTATACTTATTATGACATACTTATATTTATATTACTGCCATCTTAATGTTGTACATTATACTTATTATGACATATTTATATTACTGCCATCTTAATGTTGTACATTATACTTATTATGACATATTTATATTACTGCCATCTTAATGGTGTACATTATACTTATTATGACATACTTATATTTATATTACTGCCATCTTAATGTTGTACATTATACTTATTATGACATACTTATATTTATATTACTGCCATCTTAATGTTGTACATTATACTTATCATGACATACTTATATTTATATTACTGCCATCTTAATGTTGTACATTATACTTATTATGACATACTTATATTTATATTACTGCCATCTTAATGTTGTACATTATACTTATTATGACATATTTATATTACTGCCATCTTAATGTTGTACATTATACTTATTATGACATACTTATATTTATATTACTGCCATCTTAATGTTGTACATTATACTTATTATGACATACTTATATTTATATTACTGCCATCTTAATGTTGTACATTATACTTATTATGACATATTTATATTACTGCCATCTTAATGTTGTACATTATACTTATTATGACATACTTATATTTATATTACTGCCATCTTAATGTTGTACATTATACTTATTATGACATACTTATATTTATATTACTGCCATCTTAATGTTGTACATTATACCTATTATGACATATTTATATTACTGCCATCTTAATGTTGTACATTATACTTATTATGACATACTTATATTTATATTACTGCCATCTTAATGTTGTACATTATACTTATTATGACATACTTATATTTATATTACTGCCATCTTAATGTTGTACATTATACTTATTATGACATACTTATATTTATATTACTGCCATCTTAATGTTGTACATATTTATATTACTGCCATCTTAATGTTGTACATATTTATATTACTGCCATCTTAATGTTGTACATATTTATATTACTGCCATCTTAATGTTGTACATATTTATATTACTGCCATCTTAATGTTGTACATATTTATATTACTGCCATCTTAATGTTGTACATATTTATATTACTGCCATCTTAATGTTGTACATTTTTGTAAATTGTAGAGAGAGGGCTTTATAAAACGTTGTTATAACTTTTGCCCGATTTCATTTTTCTTTGATATTATGCAAATAAAAATATGTTTAATTCAATGTTATTCAAATGTAGAGCAATAAAACATATCCTATCTATATTTCTCAGATCCTTTTGTCTCCCATTTTATCAATAAAATTATTACTTTGATCACAATGATATCATTGATATGTTTAAATAAACGTTAGAACACACCGAAGAGGCAATAAAAAAATGGACAATCCAGAGAAACTGACAACACATGGTATGCACATCACTATCGACAAACAACAAAAATAACGTACATAAGACATGAACCCCCCAACAAACAACTGGAGGTAAAGACAAACCGAAATTATGCTCTATGATAATAATGACTTTTATGTAAATGTTCGTGTATGTTTTATATATGCTCACTTTTTACATAGTTGTTTATTAATGATTATTGGTATCTCGTTGTTGTTGTTTATTAATGATTATTGGTATCTCGTTGCTGTTGTTTATTTAAGATTATTGGTATCTCGTTGTTGTTGTTTATTAAAGATTATTGGTATCTCGTTGTTGTTGTTTATTAATGATTATTGGTATCTCGTTGTTGTTGTTTATTAATGATTATTGGTATCTCGTTGTTGTTGTTTATTAATGATTATTGGTATCTCGTTGTTGTTGTTTATTAATGATTATTGGTATCTCGTTGTTGTTGTTTATTAATGATTATTGGTATCTCGTTGCTGTTGTTTATTAATGATTATTGGTATCTCGTTGTTGTTGTTTATTAATGATTATTGGTATCTCGTTGCTGTTGTTTATTAATGATTATTGGTATCTCGTTGTTGTTGTTTATTAATGATTATTGGTATCTCGTTGTTGTTGTTGTTTATTAATGATTATTGGTATCTCGTTGTTGTTGTTTATTAATGATTATTGGTACCTCGTTGTTGTTGTTTATTACTGATTATTGGTATCTCGTTGCTGTTGTTTATTAATGATTATTGGTATCTCGTTGCTGTTGTTTATTAAAGATTATTGGTATCTCGTTGCTGTTGTTTATTAATGATTATTGGTATCTCGTTGTTGTTGTTTATTAATGATTATTGGTATCTCGTTGTTGTTGTTTATTAATGATCATTGGTATCTTGTTGTTGTTGTTTATTAATGATTATTGGTATCTCGTTGTTGTTGTTTATTAATGATTATTGGTATCTCGTTGTTGTTGTTGTTTATTAATGATTATTGGTATCTCGTTGTTGTTGTTTATTAATGATTATTGGTATCTCGTTGCTGTTGTTTATTAATGATTATTGGTATCTCGTTGTTGTTGTTTATTAATGATTATTGGTATCTCGTTGCTGTTGTTTATTAATGATTATTGGTATCTCGTTGTTGTTGTTTATTAATGATTATTGGTATCTCGTTGTTGTTGTTGTTTATTAATGATTATTGGTATCTCGTTGTTGTTGTTTATTAATGATTATTGGTACCTCGTTGTTGTTGTTTATTACTGATTATTGGTATCTCGTTGCTGTTGTTTATTAATGTTTATTGGTATCTCGTTGTTGTTGTTGTTTATTAATGATTATTGGTATATCGATGTTGTTGTTTATTAATGATTATTGGTATCTCGTTGTTGTTGTTTATTAATGATTATTGGTACCTCGTTGTTGTTGTTTATTAATGATTATTGGTACCTCGTTGTTGTTGTTTATTAATGATTATTGGTATCTCGATGTTGTTGTTTATTAATGATTATTGGTATCTCGTTGCTGTTGTTTATTAATGATTATTGGTACCTCGTTGTTGTTGTTTATTAATGATTATTGGTACCTCGTTGTTGTTGTTTATTAATGATTATTGGTATCTCGTTGTTGTTGTTTATTACTGATTATTGGTATCTCGTTGCTGTTGTTTATTAATGATTATTGGTATCTCGTTGCTGTTTACCCCCCATTGTAAAGGGCTGGTTTCTAAATATGAAAAAAATACTAGTTTAGTACAAACACAATTAGTATGTAAGGTGCATACTGGTTTTATATAACATTGTTTTTCTGTCTTTCATTTCGTTATCAGTGGATAGTGATATACTATAAATGAATACTATCCTCCCAGTAGTCAGTGTTTTGGCACTGACATGGTTTATTAGATATATTTATTACTGAAATTTACGGTTCCTAAATAATGTAATTTTTTTAATAAAACTAAGGTTCTCCTCCCTTGGTAATAGATGACCTTAGCTGATTTTGGATATCCTATTTAGGTCATTTTGTTTTATTGCTCCCAAAACTTTAAATTATTTGACTTTCCAATCTTCCGATTTTAAGCGTACATGATGAAGGGTATTCCAGTAACGTACCTGATGAAGGGTATTCCAGTAACGTACCTGATGAAGGGTATTCCAGTAGTGTGTTGTGTGCACTAAATTTGATATCTACGTTCTTTATTGATACAAAGGTAAAATGTCAATTAGGTAAACCGTGTATAATAAGAATCCTGATAGAAAGCAACAACATTTTACAGACATGCAAGAACCATCAGGCATTGAGAGAAGAGATATGGCCATTACCAACAACACTCCAGGAGAAGCTTTATGGACCCTACAGAAGACCACTAGATTCGTAGCGGAAACTGAAATCCA
The DNA here is from genome assembly GCA_963680875.1 of Bathymodiolus brooksi. Lineage (NCBI taxonomy): Eukaryota > Metazoa > Mollusca > Bivalvia > Mytilida > Modiolidae > Bathymodiolus > Bathymodiolus brooksi. Next base: position 75,343,414 of record OY804581.1, on the reverse strand, counting down.
AGTGTAAAGGCGAACGAAAAGAAGAAGAAGAAGAAGAAGAAGAAGAAGAAGAAGAAGAAGAAGAAGAAGAAGAAGAAAGCCATAACGGAGAAATATAAAATTGATAAACAATAATGACAATCTTGATAGACAACAACGGTGAAACATGAGATTGATAAACAATAATATAGCAAAAGTTCGGACAACACCAGGTATGTTTTAGTGGTGTTCGTGTTACTCGATCTTTAATTTTCTGTGTAATTTTTTGTAGATCATTGTTTGTCCTTTTGTCCTTTTTGTTTTGGCCATTGTGTTGTCTGTCCTTCCATTTACGGATTCTGATTACCTCCCTTTGGTATCTTCAAACTCTTCTTATAAAATAAAACACAAAAACTAAAACATACCACACTGTCGGCAATGTATTTGTCTATTCTGTGTGTGCCCTTTGGTTTTATTGCTCCCAAACACCTTTTAAGGAATTTGGCTTCCCAATCTTTCGATTCTTTACGTGTACTTGGTGAAGGTTATTTCAGAAACACGTCGTGTGCATTAAATTTGATATCTACGTTTTTATTCTAAAAATCCAATCCTATAATCACAGCAACAAAGATGAAATAATAAGAGCCTAGTTTTGCCTTAGAGATATACGAATAAACTTAAGGAAAGATGAATTTCCGGTTTATGGTGTTTAACGCCACTTTAAACAATATTTCAGTTATACCGTGGCGGTCAGTTTTATTAGTGGAGGAAACCGGAGTACCCGGAGAAAACCACCGACTTGTCACAAGTCACTGACAAACTTTATCACAGAATTATTTCCGGATCAGAATACTTTCTATGTATACATAAATCTATAATTTGGTTTGTTTTCGCTGTATACTTGTTCAATTACATCCATAAGTCTGTTTATATACTTATGAGTTTTGACTTTCCCTTTGTAAGAATGCTCGGAGTTCGGTAATTTTGCAATTACATCCATATCACTAGTAGATCATCGTTCCCAAATCTAAAAATATTTATTCTGCCAAAGAAAAGCCTTGGAATCTATATAAAATAATTGGCCCCATTTTCTATTAATATTTTAGGAGGTATTATTTAACTTAATTGTACATAAACATATGTCTAATTATTTATACAGAGATGATCGTTTTGACGTTTCAAAAAAAATATATATATACATGTATAAAGAAGATATTCTTTTGAGGAGCTAAAAATGATAAGAGGTTGTGCCCAAAACTAAATTAAAATATATATTCTCTACTTAGGGGGTTAGGGGTTATGGTATTTAACGCCACTTTCAACAATATTTCAGTTATATCGTGTCGGTCAGTTTTATTGGTGGAAGAAACCGGATTTATTTTTTTGATTTTTTTTTCTAAATAAATAACGAATGTATAATTTGATGATATTAATAATATGTTATTAATTATAATTTATATCAAGAGATGAGAAGGTATTGAATTGATTAAGAATAAGAAATAAATAATAATAGTACTATCTACAACAACACGAACCGCTTCTCTAGAAAACTAAAAAAAAACGTAAATAAGACATGAGCCCTCCTACAAACAACTGGAGGTAAAGACAAGCCGAAATTATGCTCTGTGATAATAATGACTTTTATGTAAATGTTCGTGTATGTTTTATATATGCTCACTTTTTGCGTACCGGTAGTTGTTTATTAATGATTATTGATACTTCGCATATGTGGACAAAATCATTTTTCTCGCCCAAAAAGGGCCATGCGGCCTAAACTTCAGTGCGGCTTTATGTCCAGCAAATACGGTAGTTGTTTATTAATGATTATTGATACGTTGCTGCTGTTTGTCCCCGTTGTAAAGGGGTGATTTCTAAATATTAAAAAAAATACTAGTACAGTACCAACACAGTTAGTATATAAGTGTAGATTCTGGTTTCATATAACATTGTTTTTCTGTTTTTAATTTCGTTATCAGTTGATGGTGATGTACTATAGCTGAATGTAATTCGTCCAGTAGTCAGTGTTTCGGCACTGACATGGTGTATTACTGACATCTACTAAGTAATGTAATTTGTCCAGTAGTCAGTGTTTCGGCACTGACATGGTGTATTACTGACATTTACAGTTCCTAAATAATGTAATCTTTAATAAAACTAAGGTTCTCCTCTCTTGGGAATAGATGACCTTAGCTGATTTTAGATATCCTGTTTAGGCCCTATTAGTTTTATTGCTCCCAAAACTTTAAATGTATTTGACTACAACAACACGAACCGCTTCTCTAGAAAATTATTAAAAACAATAGAAGCAAACAAACAGAAAGACAAAGAAAGCCATGTCTTGGTATGGGAAACACGAAAAATGACGTAAAATTAACTTGTAAACAAATTTATTTAAACAAACATACACGGAAATTATTCAACTACAAAGGCTTCTTATTTCCATTAAAAGAATTTCAAACACACTAGTGAAGACATATATTGTGAGTGAACAAGTTCATATACTGTGTTCCATAGACATAAATTTACTTTGTTTAAATGAACAAACAAAGTACCATAAAATCATCAAATATTTTTAACCGTTTTTTATTTAGGAACATCATCATATCATGAAACATTTGACGAATTTATATCGTATGTTCTGGAAATACAATGCATTAATATATTCTATTTGGCAATGAATTGTACAAAAATAAACAGGAATGTGGATGTGAAATTTTAAATTAATTCAGAAAATATATTGTTATTTCTTTGGATTTCTAATTATGAAATTTATCATTAAAATTATGTTTCTTTTTGCCGTAACGTAAATATATGTTTTTGTTTATATTATTATTTAAAGGGAACCTTGAATGCCACTGTATTTATTATTTTTATTAACGAAGTTAAAAACAGTTTGAAGATACCAAAGAGGTAATCAGAAGTCGTACATGTGCACAAAGCTAGTTTGGGGCACAATCTCTCATATTTTTTTATTTTTAACCACAACTATATATTTTTATTATCAATTACCATTTATCAGTTATATTTTCGTTATTCTTGACAATATCCAAAACTATATATTTTCGCAATTTTCATCATCAATCAGAATTTATCAATTATATTTTCCTTTTACAATGAAATTAATTGGATACATCCACAGAGTTTTCTTGTAGGTATAAAATATATATTAACAAATAACAAAGACAGGTCCCTTGTTGTCACTCTGTCTTGTATTATTTAGCATGTTACTTATTCTAGTCATTTAAAAAAAGATTAAATTTAAACATTGTAAGATTTATTGATTTGCCACTAAAATGTATGCTAAAATTCAATCATAAAAAAATAAATAATTACATTATTTCTGTATAAATATTTTACATTATAATATTTATATGATTATAATAATCCTATTGTTGAGTTTCATCATGTAAGAAAATAATCAAGAAGAAATTGTGTCTTAATAATGCATAAAGTTTGTTAATAGTTTCATTCATATATCAAATATGCACATATTAATTACCTAATCAAAACTATACACTTGACACTTATTATAAAATGTATGTAGCTAAAAGAAAACAGTCGGGGTTAAAAATATTAAATAACAACTCTAGAAAATGAGAACTATTGTTAAATTTGATTAACTTATTTCTAGTACTTAAGGCACTATATTTACAAATCCAACGACAACACTACCCCGGGGCATCTCTGTCTGCAATTCAAATTTCTGCTGCATTAAGTATCGTGTCTCAGCATCTGTTTTAACAGTTTCTATCTCGTCCAATGTTTTAAGTAATTCCATAGCAAAATAATTTCTTGTGAATAAATGGATATAATATGTACAGTGCCTAGATATTCACAAAGGAAATGTATTATTCAGTTCCTAGTGCCTTTGTTGGGCAATAAAGAGGACTAAAAAAATAGTTCCATTTTCTTAATATGGCACCGTCTGGTAATACAAATTCAGAGGACACATTCATCTTCTTACTTATGATATGATGGCGACGTCGTCAACGAGGCTGGATATTTAGGATATGATACTCTCATTGAGTCTATCATGCAGTTATTGCACGCGCAAGGCACGGACCAGCGTGTTGTAAACATATGTCTATCATGTGGTGTCACTAATGACGTCATTTGTGTGGCGCTCTCCTTTGAAATAACCGTTTGTATTGTCTCTAAATCACGGTGGCTAACATGGGAAGGTCCTGTAACCGTAGGCACAGTGGAAACACTTGGTAATGATGGTGAAAATTGTGGCACGTGCGGAGGTTGTAAATGAGCCGGCGGTGCACGTGTTCGAATCGGATGCGTCTGATAAACATCACTTACAAGTTTCTTCATTTCCTCAAGAGAGCTATTTAACATCAATATATAATTTTTGGCAAGCAACAATGTAGCTATTTTTGATAGTTTTCTAACAGAAGGACCATTTGCGTATGGCATAACCTCTCGAAGCCCATCTAAAGCAGAGTTCAAATCATGCATTCGTCTTCTTTCTCTAGAATTTATCTTTAATCGCAATTCCTGTAATTCAGTCTCGTCCACACATTCAGCCATTTTCCTCTTGAGAGTACTAATAGCTTCTTTTCTTAGAGTTTTCGTGCTCTGTCCACATTTCGGCGAATTCGAGGAACCAGATTCTTGTGAACTATCACTTTCGTCTCCATCGACATTCACCATGTGTTCCACGCAGTGTTTTAAAGTTGTCCTATGCTCCATTTTTATTTCTGAAATATGGTCTTTAACAAATCACTAAATAATCTGTCGGGAAAACCTTGTAAATTTTGCTGTCACTTTGGTCAAGTCTTGATGCAGTAAGGATGCATGCCTGTTTTATACGATAAAGTCATTCATCCGTTGTGGAGTGTGAATTGAAAGATTGGCAGTCGAGTCTCTCCACTCAGTTGATTGGGCGGAGATGATGTATTCTATTGTCTGCTGAAGTATCTGGCGGCGCCCCGAAACTTTAACAATATGGCATAGTATTTTACCGTATTTATAGCCATTGGCTGTTATCACATTTAAAACTATAATTTTAATAGAATTGTTAAACACTTCAACTTTTATGTAAATAATTGAATTGTGTGGTTTGTCGTTTTTCTGTTTGGTTTTTTGTAACTTTGACAAAGATCTAGTTAATAGTTATCATGCAGAGTTAAATTGAAAACTATTAATGTATTCACAAATTCAAATTGAAACAAGTTTATTTACATATATATGTATGATACAGAAGTGAAATGTATCTTAGATGTATTTGTATACCAACATTTCTTATAAGTAAATACAGAAAGCGAGATATTGAATTATCTTATATACATGTGTAAAATATTTTGTTTGGAAACAATTTAATAAAAAAAAACAAACAAACAAAAAACACCCACACACTATCGGAACGATTCCAAAATCAAAGATCAAAATCGTAGAAAGCGGCAAAATAGATACCCCTAGCACATAAATATATGACCGCTCACATTCCTGGCTTGGCACAGACACTTTAATAAAAAGTGGTGAGTTAGACTAGTTATATGGGCCCAAACCTCCCATCTTAGAGAAATGATGCGGTCATGCAAGTGTATTGCGCATGTGAGTAAAATGGCAACCCTGACATATAACCGGGCGAATAGCTTTATTACACAAAATGCAATAATCTTGAATAATATACATAATATGTTCAAAAACAACAAATCCAAATCAGAAAAAATGCAGCTTATCAACGGTAACAACACCATACTCTCAAAGAGGACAAAAACAAATTCAAATAGAAACGAACTAGAAATCAAAGCTAAATAAACAATAACAAAAAAAACTTCTACATCATGAAGAAGCCATAGGGAGTGATACCAGTTGCTACTTAAAGCTTAGAATTTCACGTCCCACTAATGATAAGTATCATCTTCATTCTCAAAGTCAGTACCGTGATTCACAAATTACAAAACAAACCTGTCTGAGACCTTTGTTGATATTGCAGAATTCCTATCATTTGCTGATATTGCAGAATTCATAAGCTTTCCTTGTACTGCAGAAGTCCTAATCTTTCCTTGTACTGCAGAATTCATAAGCTTTCCTTTTATTGCAGAATTCCTAACATTTGCTGATATTGCAGAATTCTTAAGCTTTTCTTGTATTGCAGAATTAATACCTTTTGCTGTTATTGCAGAACTCCTAACCTTTTCTTGTATTGCAGAATTCCTAAGCTTTTCTTGTATTGCAGAAATCCTAAGCTTTTCTTGTATTGCAGAATTCCTAAACTTTTCTTGTATTGCAGTATTCCTAAGCTTTTCTTGTATTGCAGAATTCCTAAGCTTTTCTTGTATTGCAGAATTCCTAACATTTGCTGATATTGCAGAATTCCTAAGCTTTTCTTGCATTGCAGAAGTCCTAAGCTTTTCTTGTATTGCAGAAGTCCTAAGCTTTTCTTGTATTGCAGAAGTCCTAAGCTTTTCTTGTATTGCAGAATTCCTAAGCTTTGACGATATTGCAGAATTTCTAACCTTTGCTGTTATTGTAGAATTCCTAACCTTTGCTGTTTTTGCAGAATTCCTAAGCTTTTCTTATATTGCAGAATTCCTAACATTTGCTGATATTGCAGAATTCCTAAGCTTTGCTGTAATTGTAGAATTCCTAAGGTTTTCTTATATTGCAGAATTCCTAAGCTTTTCTTGCATTGCAGAATTCCTAAGCTTTTCTTGTATTGCAGAATTCCTAAGCTTTTCTTGCATTGCAGAATTCCTAGGCTTTTCTTGTATTGCAGAATTCCTAAGCTTTTCTTGTATTGCAGAATTCCCAAGCTTTTCTTGTATTGCAGTATTCCTAAGCTTTTCTTGTATTGCAGAATCCCTAAACTTTTTATTGTATTGCAGAATTCCTAACATTTGCTGATATTGCAGAATTCCTAAGCTTTTCTTGTATTGCAGAATTCTTAAGCTTTTCTTGTATTGCAGAATTAATACCTTTTGCTGTTATTGCAGAACTCCTAACCTTTTCTTGTATTGCAGAATTCCTAAGCTTTTCTTGTATTGCAGAAATCCTAAGCTTTTCTTGTATTGCAGAATTCCTAAACTTTTCTTGTATTGCAGTATTCCTAACCTTTTCTTGTATTGCAGAATTCCTAAGCTTTTCTTGTATTGCAGAATTCCTAACATTTGCTGATATTGCAGAATTCCTAAGCTTTTCTTGCATTGCAGAAGTCCTGAGCTTTTCTTGTATTGCAGAAGTCCTAAGCTTTTCTTGTATTGCAGAAGTCCTAAGCTTTTCTTGTATTGCAGAATTCCTAAGCTTTGACGATATTGCAGAATTTCTAACCTTTGCTGTTATTGTAGAATTCCTAACCTTTGCTGTTTTTGCAGAATTCCTAAGCTTTTCTTATATTGCAGAATTCCTAACATTTGCTGATATTGCAGAATTCCTAAGCTTTGCTGTAATTGTAGAATTCCTAAGGTTTTCTTATATTGCAGAATTCCTAAGCTTTTCTTGCATTGCAGAATTCCTAAGCTTTTCTTGTATTGCAGAATTCCTAAGCTTTTCTTGCATTGCAGAATTCCTAAGCTTTTCTTGTATTGCAGAATTCCCAAGCTTTTCTTGTATTGCAGTATTCCTAAGCTTTTCTTGTATTGCAGAATCCCTAAACTTTTTATTGTATTGCAGAATTCCTAACATTTGCTGATATTGCAGAATTCCTAAGCTTTTCTTGTATTGCAGAAGTCCTAAGCTTTTCTTGTTTTGCAGAATTCCTAAGCTTTGACGATATTGCAGAATTTCTAACCTTTGCTGTTATTGTAGAATTCCTAACCTTTGCTGTTTTTGCAGAAGTCCTAAGCTTTTCTTGTTTTGCAGAATTCCTAAGCTTTGACGATATTGCAGAATTTCTAACCTTTGCTGTTATTGTAGAATTCCTAACCTTTGCTGTTTTTGCAGAATTCCTAAGCTTTTCTTGCATTGCAGAATTCCTATCATTTGCTGATATTGCAGAATTCCTAGGCTTTGCCGTAATTGTAGAATTCCTAAGCTTTTCTTGCATTGCAGAATTCCTAAACTTTTTTTGCATTGTAGAATTCCTAAGCTTCCCTTGCATTGCAGAATTCCTAAGCTTTTCTTGTATAGCAGAATTCCCAAGTTTTTCTTGTATTGCAGAATTCCTAACCTTTTCTTGTATTGCAGAATTCCTAACATACGCTAAAATTGCAGATTTTCTAAGTTTTCCTTGTATTGCAGTATTCCTAAGTTTTTCTTGTATTGCAGAATTCCTAAGGTTTTCTTGTATTGCAGAATTCCTAGCATTTGCTGATATTGCAGAATTCCTAACTTTTCTTGTATTACAGAAGTCCTAAGCTTTTCTTGTATTGCAGAAGTCCTAAGCTTTTCTTGTATTGCAGAATTCCTAAGCTTTGACAACATTGCAGAATTTCTAACCTTTGCTGTTATTGTAGAATTCCTAACCTTTGCTGTTTTTGCAGAATTCCTAAGCTTTTCTTGCATTGGAGAATTCCTAACATTTGCTGATATTGCAGAATTCCTAACATTTGCTGATATTGCAGAATTCCTAACATTTGCTGATATTGCAGAATTCCTAAGCTTTGCTGTAATTGTAGAATTCCTAAGCTTTTCTTGTATTGCAGAATTCCTAAGCTTCTCTTGTATTGCAGTATTCCTAAGCTTTTCTTGCATTGCAGAATTCCTAAGCTTTTCTTGTATTGCAGTATTCCTAAGCTTCTCTTGTAGTGCAGTATTCCTAAGCTTTTCTTGTATTGCAGTATTCCTAAGCTTTTCTTGTATTGCAGTATTCCTAAGCTCTTCTTGCATTGCAGCATGTCTAAGCTTTTCTTGTATTGCAGTATTCCTAAGCTTTTCTTGTATTGCAGAATTCTTAAGCTTTTCTTGTATTGCAGAATTCCTAAGCTTTTCTTGCATTGCAGAATTACTAAGCTTTTCTTGTATTGCAGTGTTCCTAAGCTTTTCTTGTATTGCAGAATTCCTAACCTTTCCTTGCATTGCAGAATTTCTAAGGTTTTCTTTGTATTGCAGATTTTCTAACCTAGCTAGCTTTGCTGTAATTGCAGAATCCCTGACGTTTCATTATATTGCAGAATTCTTGACATTAGCTGTAATTTCAGAATTCCTCATTTTTGCTGATATTGCAGAATTCCTAACCTTTGCTGATGTTGCAGAACTTCAAACTTTTTCTGATATTGAAAAATTTCAAAGAGAGTGGTTTAAGGCAATAGACAGGTTCTTTTTTTTTAATATAAATATAATGGTGTAAAGAAAGCTTATACAATGATTAACCAGAATTAACCAGAATTAACCAGAATTCAACCAATATCAACAAAGCAAACAACTATCTCTCACCTCAAATTATTGAAGGCAAAAAAGAACAGGGCATATAATGATAGAAATAGGGATTCTGGCTTTGGTCAGATAAAGAATTATGAGAGGGTTAAACTGGTTATTGCCATGTTAGGGCATGTTCATAGCATATCTGTCTGCTGGATCTATGATAGTTTGCATAAAACATTATATCAGCATGTTGGTAAAAGATCTATGTTTTCACAAATTCTGAACGGATATTGTTCTGAAAAGTTTTTATTTCCTCTTATCTTGCAATCTTGGACATCATCGCCAGTGTTCATATGTCTGGTATGATTTTATTTTAAGTTGGATGCCGAATAAATGCAACAAGAATGTTTTTATTTGACATAATCTATATTTAGGTATTTTTATTTTGTGTATGTGTGTGCTTGGTAAAGTCATGACATTTGAAAGTGATGAATAATTAAACTATTTTTTTAATAAGTTTTAGTTGAATTATATTCCTATATTGTTGTCATGCTAATCTTTCGGCTTTGAGCGTCACCCGATGAAGATTATTCCAGAAGCGCGTTGTGCGCACTATATTTGATATCTACGTTTTTATTTTGTTGTTGTTGCTGACTTTTTAATTTTCATTGTTAGCAGCTGTGTTTTGCTAAATCTTTTGGAAAATGGCTTAAACAATAATGATAGACAATCTAACCAAACACAACATGAACCTCTCCTCTAGAAATAGTCAAGCTCCTAAACGTGGCATGTAGAGGGATATTTTCTTCTTCTTCAATTCGGTAACTAACCGTTTAAGATATATTACTTATTAGCATAACAAAAAAATCATGAAGGATTCAAATTGTAGTCTTACTCTACATTTTTAGAACTTAGAGCAACAACAGTAAGATGTTATTAAAATTAAATATATTTAGAAGCAAACAATAGCTATGAACATTTTCAACCAAAGTGTGTGTTTATTTTTTTGTTTTTTTTTGTTGCTTCATTTATTTATTTATTATTATTTAAAAAATAAAAAAATTAATCTAAGAATTGGAAATGAAGGAATCTTCTGAAATTTAAATTATAGCTAAACATAAGCTATATAAAAGTGATGAATTGTATGCAGTTCAAAAATATTGTTTTCAAGTATTATCATAATTGATAAATAAATATAGACCAATCTACTAGGAAAAAAATAGTAGCCCCCATTTTACAGTCGCAAAAATATAACAGGAAAAGTAAAAGAACGCAATATAATTTTGAGATTTGGATGAAACATATGCATTTTGTTGTTAAATAAACACACCATACCACGAATAAACGTTAGAGAATACTGAAGGGGCAATCAAAAAAGGACAATCCAGAGAAACTGACAACATAGGGTACACAAGACAAAGGAGAAAAAACCACAACACAATATGTATTAGACAACACTATACGTAAGTAAACACAAATAACGTAAATAAGACATGAGACCTCCTACAAACAACTGGAGATAATGATGAAGCGAACATCGTTTTATTCGGATATCGTAACGGACATCACAACATGGAACTTAGAACGTAAAGACACATAATTGGACAACACAAACTAAAAAGATGAGCAACACGGACCCCACCAAATAGTCAATGCAAAAAGAAGAACATTTTGTGTACAATACTACCACCAACAAGGCATAGTACAAATAAGAACAGATATACTACACGTCTTTTTTCCTATATACTAATTAAAGTTTTGGCCCTTTGGTTTACTTGCTCCCAGAGACTTTAAATTATTTGGCTTTCCAATCTTTTGATTATGAGCATATCTGATGAAGGTTATGCCACAAACGTGTTCGATATCTACGTTTTATTAATTTTAATTTCGACGATTTTTAATATTTAAGTCATGTATTATAGTATCAATTTAGAAAGGAAAACAGAATAATTTGTACATTTTAAACAAAAATCAATACCCAAGATTTGCTTTCAATAAGTTTTAGTTGCGGATAACTAAGCAACTAAAGGGACTAGTTTCAGCAAGTTTGGTTTTGTTATAAAGAGAAGCAATTATCATTTTATGACGTTCCAGTAATCAATCTGCATTAAATCTAGCTCAACATATCAACGTATTAATACAGACATGATGGCCAATGAGAGCGTGAAATGGTCTCTATTCTGATATTTAAAACAAAAATTTCACGACTTATTGGTTTTTATGCCCTGTCTATGTGTTAAGTCGCCTCTAAAGACATCTGGTCTGGATTGGGTTGTAAAACTGTAAATATTTTTATTAGGTGTCCACATGTTGTTTTATGTCGGTTTCCGGGTAGTATCAAAAAGTGTTAAATTTATTTTCCATCACTACTTAAGTGGCGGGAAATCAGCTCTTATAGTCTTTTTTGTGAACATAGAAACAAATACCATTGGAACTGCTGTTCCTAAGCAAATCACTGTTTCTGTTTTTGTCATAAACTAAAATATGCTCTATAATGAAATGAAAAAGAAAAATTACCATACTGTCAGAACATTTCCAAAATTATAATAGAAAAATCGTAGAAACAGAGACAAAATAGATACCATGAACACACATGGTCGCTCACTTTCATGGTTTGGTACAGGCACTTCAATAATAATATTTAAAAAGTGATGGTGTTAAGTATGTTTATATGTGTCAAAGTTGATTAATTTGTTGTTGTTTGTTTAAATCTAACGGCAAATATTTCGTGCATATTCAGGACCAATAATACATGTATATAGTTGTGTATGGGCGATGAAAATAACGCAAAAAATAAAGCAAAGCACACAAACAAACACAAGACAAAACTAAACAAACAAAAACAACTAACAAACAAACAAAACAAAACAAACAAAAAACTAATACAAAAAGATAACAAATACATTTATACCAATACGGTTCACATTAGCAACCAGAATCAAAGATCACAATATCAAACAAGAATGAATTGAAAACACACAATTTAGCCAAAAAAGCAAAATGCTCTTTGAAAAATGTTCTATACATATCTGGAAATGAAAAGTGTATTTAATGATGTCTCAGTTTCCATGACAATATTACTCCATTATCTTGTACATTCTGATTATTTGAATTGAAAATCGCAGGAATAATACGTTGACAATATGAAAATTGAATTCAACATTGCCATGTTTATAAGCTATTATTGTCGCTCTATTACTGACTATTTCTAAAAGATGAATCGGGCTGTTTATGTCAGATTGATCTTTAATTCCAACTTCTTTCCAGATATCAAGCGCATTAATTATTCTATCACTTTGCATTTTGGTTAATAAAAAATATAATTTTTGAAATGTATATTTTTGCTTAATAAAAACGTAGATATCTAATTAGTGCATATGACGCCTTTCTGGAATAACCTTTATCAGGTACGTTCATAGTCAAAAGACTGCAAATTCAAATTATTTTTAGAATGTAAACCAGAGCCTAATCAGAATATTCAATATCGCCTAAGGTTGCATGTGCTTGAGGGAAATTGACATAAGTATTACTAAATCATATTACTCAGGAATTGTACATTTCAAGCATAAATATATCTAATAAATCATGTCTGCGCCGAAGCACTGACGACTGGGCGGATGATTCCATCGGGGACTAATAGAGGTTTCGACCTAGTGTTCGCAATAAAAACGTAGATCTATAATTAGTGCGCACGACACGTTTCTGGGAGAACTTTTATCAGGTACGTGTGCTCATGGCCAACAGATGGGAAAATCAAACAACTGACAAGTCTTTGGAGCAAGTAAAAGGTTGCCTATGTCTGAAGGAGGAGAATCATAGTTTACAAAACTGGAAATCTTTATTTTTCTGTTTGATTATATAAGATTATAACAAACAAACAAAAAAGAAAAACAAAAAAAGAACGATATAATGCGAGCAGTCTAGATTTATTTTCGTAAATATCATCCACATGATTATAGAAACGGTTTTTGTGATGTCCGTTATGATTTCCGCATAAAAAACTATGTTCGGTTCGTCTTTACCTCCAGTTGTTTGTAGAAGAACTCATGTCTTATTTACATTGTTTGTGTATAGAGATGTTGTGTTGTGTTGTGTTTTTGTTTTGATTTTCTTCGTCTTGTATACCCTATGTGGTCAGTTTCTCTTGATTGTCCATTTTTGATTGCCCATTCGGTATTCTCTAACGTTTATCTATATATTATAAGAAATCAAATGGAAACATGTGAATAATGACATTTATACAACAAAAAACATTACAGTATATAACTAGTAAACAAGACATACAATTTATCAAATCTAATGCGGATGGTAACTTTATACGCTTAAACAGCATAATTATGATAACAAATAACAATTAGAACAATCAAAATGTTTGCATAAATCTTTGATATAATATTATTAGTATTCTTATAGGTCTCTGAAGCTTCAGGTAGTATGTTGTAACAACTTGCGCTTACTTTGAAATCAATTTTACCACACAATGAGTTTTATATTCATATTCATTTTAAAAAAAACTTTGATATTGTTATATTTTTGAATGTGGTAGATAATCGTTAAATATTAACTAATACATTACATCAAAACTCTTGTTGTATGCTGTTTTTATTTAATTTAATTCTTATTTATTATAAAGAGGATTGCCACGTGTTTTTCTCTTTGCTGTTTCTCTCTTTGTAATTTTAATTATATGATACATTTGCAATTTGTATCATCGACTATTTTGTCATTATATAGCTAGAACTTTGGTTTATAGAGTGAAAGGTAGATTACTGAAAACCCATGCCATATATATATATATGGTCGAGTGGTCTAGGGCGCTGGACGTAAGGCTAAGCGAATAGTGCTGCAGTGTATCAGTGGTGTGGGTTCAAATCCCGTCGAGGGAAGAACAAAAATTTGACAGCTCTAAAATCTAATTCTAACACTGTTTGGTTTAATTTTCAGACGTATATATATATATATACACGTGGACACCGCATTACACTGATATCATTGAAAATATGTCTACGAATATTCCCATGTTTAAGAAGAGTTTGAAGATACCAAAAGTGGTAATCAGAATCCATAAATCGAAGAAGGACAGACAACACAATGGCCAAAAGAAAAATGGCAAAAGGACAACAGCAACAAAACGATCTTCAAAACATTACATTCTAATAATGCTAGAATGTATAAGACCTATGATGTCCCACGTTGTAGGGATCTCATGTTATTTTAATGGTACACATACATTTTCAAGTCGCACAATACCCTATTTTAACTTCTGATTCATCTTATATTTTATAAATTTTATCATCTATGATTATTTTAAAGTTTATGTTTCACGTAATATTGTTCATATTTGATAATGTATATCAGTATTTCTAGAAATTTTACGATTTGTGTGATTTTTTTGTCCAAATATTGCACAAATTAAATTATAAATAAAGCTTATACCAAAATTAAACAAACAAAGAAAAACATTATAATAAAGCTGTAGCAGATGTCACTTACACCAGATTTTTCTCTTAACTTTATTTATGTACTTCAATATAGAACTAATATGTGATAACATAAAGACATTTTCTATCTATCAAACACCGGGGTATCCGGTTAGGCAGTTTAGGGGGTGGAGAACTTTAATCACCTCATGAAAATAATCTAAATGTATGGCTAATTGATTTTTAGAATATCGCGCCATTTGTATTGAACACTGATCATCTAGACAAATAATGTCGCCGGATGAGGCCCTTTATTGTACAGGACAAATGTTCTGTTGACCCTGATGCATTGTAATGCACTCTAAAAACTCAATTTTATGAGAAAATATTAGTTCTCATGCGGGATATAAATTAAACTAATGCACAAAAGTTTTGAAATTTGCCACATAAAAGGTCATTTTACGTTGATTAGTTCTATGGCCAGCGTGGTATAGAATTACGGAATAAACAGTTTAATGTGAAATAGAGGATGTTAACATCGTGCTGTTTTATAACCTCGTCGACATATTTGTCCGTACTGACAGGTAGTATTAGGATACGGAAAACTCCCTGTGTCCGTACCCTGCAGTTTCATAGCCCAACCACGTAAAAGATTTATTTCCAATCTAAAATAACGTCTACAACGTAAAATTTTATTGATACAAGTAGAATACATATTTTTGTAAGGCCAGAATCGCACGGCTCTGATTTATGTCCAAATAACAATATGAGTATTGGTCGTAACCCATTCATTGCCCAGCAGTAGTAATCGTCTCAGATTCATTCTTCAGAAATATAATAATATATGCAAAAGTTGTTTATTGTTTACTTATTCAATTCTGGAAGGAGGTAAATAAAATTCCATCGTAAAAAAAAGTTTGCTTTGATATTACCATTGACAATTTGGACAATTCGTACTATAGAAGAGTAAACCATCACTAGTATAAAATGGGTCAAAACTAGTGCAAAAGTTGTGTTACAAATACTGAAGTGTACGAACTATCATCAGTAATTTTTATAAATAAAAACAACTTATAATTGGCGTGTATAACCACTGTGAAGTAAATGTTGAACCAGTTTGAACCAAGATTTATGTTGCTATGAGAATTATGTTGCAACACTTCTATTTTCTTTGTTTCGCTTTGTATGTTTTTTTGTATCCAAAGATTATGCTGTTTTATAAATATAAAACACATTATAATAAAACATTCACATTAATTTATTTTCGTGTGATTCTGTTTTGAGTTTGGTCCATAATTGTAATTATGAAACGAAAGTTTAAACAATTCCACCAATATCAACAAAACGAACAACCACCTCTCTACTTCACTCACTGAACACAAACAGGATCAGGGAAATCTAGGTCATGGCTTGGAACAGGCACACAAATGTAGCGGTGTTAAACTGGTTAATTGGACCCCAACCCTCCCTATTGGTAACTAGATCTCCAGCAACAATACATACAGAAACAAACGACAAAAGCTGCGCAGAGTCGCTTCCACTCAAAAAGACCACATGCTATCACAAAAATACTATTAAATGACGAACATAAACATGGACCGTATAATAGCAAGATCAATCAATGCTTGTAGTTAACTGACTATTTACTAGGAAGGTAGAATAAATGTTATTGATAAATAGAATATTGCATAAAAACACAGGAATGTATGTGAACAATAATAATAACATACAATACATAATTTTAACTTGCAGTAGATATGTTTTTCGATATATATTGTACATGTGGTGTATCCCGGGTCCTAAGAATCCATCTGGAGGAGTATTTCTATCAGAAGAGAAATGTTCAGGATATAAAACCAATAGTACCAACATGCTATTTGTTATATGGTTTTGATGTTTGACACAAAAGAGTATGCAGTGTGTTTCTTTTCTATTGCATCTTTCTGATATTCCGGTATATATGATCATACCAACAGAGACTTGACGTTTATCTGTTAGAAGTGACGAGTGCCGCTCGCCGGCAGGGTAGAGGTCATCTCTACGAACTTTTAGATAAGAGCTATGACACCACATTGACTAAAATATAATCAGCAATAACGAGTTTTTCCTTTACTTTAATTTTTTTTTTGGTTTCAGATAGGATCTCTTTGATATTGTTGGCGCACAGAATTTCTGTATGGAGCAACATGGTTTTAGTGCTACATTCGTTTGGTTTTAGTGCTACATTCGTTTGGTTTTAGTGTTACATTCGTTTGGTTTTAGTGCTACAATCGTTTGGTTTTAGTGTTACATTCGTTTGATTTTAGTGCTACATTCGTTTGATTTTAGTGCTACATTCGTTTGGTTTTAGTGCTACATTCGTTTGATTCTAGTGCTACATTCGTTTGATTTTAGTGTTACATTCGTTTGGTTTTAGTGCTACATTCGTTTGGTTTTAGTGCTACATTCGTTTGGTTTTAGTGTTACATTCGTTTGGTTTTAGTGCTACATTCGTTTGATTTTAGTGCTACATTCATTTGATTTTAGTGCTACATTCGTTTGATTTAGTGCTACATTCGTTTGGTTTTAGTGTTACATTCGTTTGGTTTTAGTGCTACATTCGTTTGGTTTTAGTGTTACATTCGTTTTATCTTAGTGCTACATTTGTTTGGTTTTAGTGCTTCATTCGTTTGATTCTAGTGCTACATTCGTTTGGTTTTAGTGCTACATTCGTTTGGTTTTAGTGCTACGTTCGTTTGGTTTTAGTGTTACATTCGTTTGGTTTTAGTGCTACATTCGTTTGGTTTTAGTGCTACATTCGTTTGGTTTCAATGTTACATTCGTTTGATTTTAGTGCTACTTTCGTTTGGTTTTAGTGTTACATTCGTTTGGTTTTAGTGTTACATTCGTTTGGTTTTAGTGTTACATTCGTTTGATTTTAGTGCTACATTCGTTTGGTCTAGTGCTACATTCGTTTGGTTTTAGTGCTTCATACGTTTGATTCTAGTGCTACGTTCGTTTGGTTTTAGTGCTACATTAGTTTGGTTTTAGTGCTACATTCGTTTGGTTTTAGTGCTACATTCGTTTGGTTTTAGTCCTACATTCGCTTTGCTTTAGTGCTACATTAGTTTGATTTTAGTGCTACATTCAGTTGGTTCTAGTGCTACATTCGTTTGGTTTTAGTGTTACATTCGTTTGGCTTTAGGGCTACATTCGTTTGGCTTTAGTGCTACATTCGTTTCGTTTTAGTGCTACATTCGTTTGGTCTTATTGTTACATTCGCTTGGTTTTATTGCTGCAGTCGTTTGGTTTTAGTGCTGCATTCGTTTGGATTTAGTGCTGCATTCATTTGGTCTTAGTGTTACATTCGTTTGGTTTTAGTGCTACATTCGTTTGGTTTTAGTGCTACGCTCGTTTGGTTTTAGTGCTACGCTCGTTTGGTTTTAGTGCTATATTCGTTTGGTTTAGTGCTACATTCGTTTGATTTTAGTGTTACAGTCGTTTGGTTCTAGCGCTACATTCGTTTGGTTTTAATGCTACATTCGTTTGGTTTTAGTGTTACATTCCTTTGGTTTTAGTGCTACATTCGTTTAGCTTAATTGCTACGCTCGTTTGTTTTATATATGCCTATACAATTAGTATCTACTACCGGTAGCTTAAGTTTAATTCCAGTTCGTGGGTAGTCCCTCATTTTTGTTTGATATATACCCATTACATACATAGTGTGGTGGTACAAGACTTTGTATTAGGTCGAGCCTGTTGTGTGAACCAGTATCACTACGAGTCGCTACAACGACGAGTTGTGATGCGGTTTGTTCACACAACAGACAAGACCTGATACAAAGTATTGTACAAACACACTATGTATGTAATAAGTTTATCTAATATTTCAATAAAAACAAATTTTAAGCAAATAACAAGGGTCAAAATAAGATTAAAAAATGTGTACAATACTTTGAGGGAGACAACATTTTGTGCATGACGTCACGTTTATTTGTTGCCCTTCATTCTATTGCTTTGTTTACGTTGCTCACATTAACGTGTTGTACCCCGCATTTCAATGATATGACAAAATAGTTCGGCAGCGAAGATCTCGTGCAACTTCGCGCCATTCTTTTATCACCACAGTGTGGTGATACAACATATTGTATCAGACACCTTGTATCAGACAGGCTACTTTCTTTATATTCAAAGGAAAGCATACAAAATGTTAGATAAACTATTGTATTTTTGTCTCGAATCGTCATTTTACTAAAAAAACCAACATAAAGTTCAGTCCATCATCTGGTGCATAAACGAACTGTTGCGTGCCAACTTATAAAAGTACAATTAAAAGTCACTATTGACAATTGAAAATATGGCAGACAGTTGTAACTTGATGTTCTGCAACTCGGTCTTAAAGGTGTTAATCGACTCTGAGTTGGATGCAATGATGAGGTGATGGCAAACTGTTCCAAAGACGGATGGTGTTCTTGAAGAAGAAATGTTGATAAGTCTGGGTTCTTGAAAATGGTATGAGGAATTATAGTCATGCCGTACATCATGATCACCTTGTTCTCTGCTCTTCATTCCTGTAGGGTTGGTAACAGCAGTTGATGTAATATGATAGTGACTCTGCTGGTTCGAAGACAATCCCCAGTTACAAATCTGGCCGCCCTTCCATGTCCATGTCATTTTCAGATTTTCAAGTAGTATGTTACCAAGTTGGTAGTAAGCGAGTGGGTCTTATATGATTTTTGTGTATTCCATTTGTGGTCTTACCAAATTTTTGTAATAGAGTTCTTTAATAGTCTTACGCGACTGCTAGTAGATGTTCCTCGGAAAGAATGTCTTGAAGTTATTGACTTTCCTGGTCACCTGGTTAATATACCGTCAGTGTTAACCTTACATTTCAGCAGTTTCATCACAGAAGTATGAAATTATATTCATTCGGTTAATCATCTTCGCTAGCCAAGGGTTACGATTCGCTCTACTCATGATTAGTGCGGATCGTAACCCTTGGCTAGCGAAGATGTCGGTTAATGTGTAAGATCGCCGATGAATTGATAGATTTGGATTTATTTTTCTCATCATTATCAGTTAACCCAGTGCATGGTGAAATTATTGTTTCAGAGGCTGTCAGTTTCTTATCTCATAAAAGGCATGTATCTTGTAGTAAAGTGGTTCTCCAGGAAAGAAAAACTGGGCTACATCAACAAAAACACTTTGTTTAATCAAAGAGAGTTATCTCCCATTTTCCAACTCTTCTGTCAAAAAGTGTAAACAAATGTTGCACAATATTTCAACAATTTCCAACCACGATGCCTGTTGCTTGTTCAATTTGTGAAGGGAGGGCAATTCTCAAAAGACCGAAAACGGTAAATAACAGCATTAAGCACAACAAAAAAGTGATAGTGCATCAATTTCTGAACATAGTACCACATCCGTACAGTAAACTCGATATACCATGCAATGCATATGAAATTTGAAACTGATGTCGACTGAACTCGCACTCACAGGGACTTGTTCTCGGTATTCCTACAATATAAGACTCCACATTTTAACATTACTCGATGTATTTTAACCAATATATATTTTGAATTTCTCCTGGCCTCAAATAGTGCATGGCTCTCACTACTAGTTTTAAATTGGAGGGAGAAGTGACTTGTCTTTCAGAGAGCTCAGTAGATCACAGGCGCTTATGTAGTCAAAAATATGCTCGCTATGTACCTAAAATACCACAAGGCCGCATGCACTCCTACTACCCCTGTCACTTCAATCGCTATTTCCCCTGTCAAAATGTCGATAGGACGCAAATCGCTTACTAAATTGCGTAGTGAAATGATTTTTCTTCAAGGAAAACCTGTTTTTTATATCTTCCTACCATCTACACCCCCATACTGACAGATAATCCTCAGATTTTGTTGACAACGGACACCTAAGTGGCAGCAAAGCGAAAGTAGGTCACGTGCGACACATTTCCGCCTTTCGGTCGTTCTCAGGTTTTATCATATATAATTACTAAACACTAGAAACATTACAAGGTGCCAAAATATGACTGACAAAATGAATGAAAACTTCAGTGCTTCTTGGTATGCAAATAATACTAAAAATAAGGCATAGGAAATAATTGTATTTAAAAAACATTATAATTATACAGTAACAATACTGATATATAATTACGTTTCCCGAACTTTTCTTTCTGAACTTCTCAGGTATGTTTCGTAAGGCAATGATAAAACCCGAGAACGACCGAAAGGCGGAAATATGTCGCATGTGACCTACTTTTGCTTTGCTGCCACTTAGGTGTCCATTGTCAACAAAATCCATGAAGAAAAATCATTTCACTACGCAAATTAGTAAGCGATTTGCGTCCTATCGACATTTTGACAGGGGAAATAGCGATTGAAGTGACAGGGGTAGTAGTAGTGAGTCCGGCCTTGTGGTATTTTAGGTACATAGCGAGCATATTTTTGACTCTACACAAGCGCCTGTGAGTAGATACGATAACGTAACCCTCATTCCGCTTGTGCTCCAGTTAGGGTTACGAATCGGTCCCATTCAACGTATGGAAGCAAATTAAAATTTTCGTTAAGTGAATATTTCAACTTTCTTTTTGCATATCTGGTCATAAGGCCAAAAAAAATATATGTGTGTTTACGGTCACCCGACCCACCCTATTTTTCAGCTGCCGACCCTAACCTTTTTTTTTATCAGCAATTATTCCACCCTAATTTTTACACAGAATTCGGATAACCATTTGTGTTGTTTAATCAGCAGCAATGTTTTATTAGCTCATCTGACCCAAAGGGTCATGTGAGCTATTGCCATCACTTGGCGTCCGTCGTACGTCGTAAACTTTTTCAAAAATCTTCTCCTCTGAAAGTACTAGACCAATGGCTAGTTTCAAAATTGTGTCCGATGATGCCGTGCACCAACCAACATGGCCGCTGTTACTAAAAATAGAACATATGGTAAAATTGCAGGTTTTGGGTAATAACTCAAAAACCGTTTATAATATCAAAAATCTGACATAGGGTAAAAATGATCAGCACATCAAGATCTACCTACCCTGCAATTTTGAAGTAAATCTGATTACCCATCTTGGAGTTATTGCCCTTTTTTCATCAAATTTGTAAAATTTTAATACTTTTCGTCTTATATTTCAAAAACTATAAGAGATAAAGGTTAACTTTAAATTGCAAAAATGTGCGGCATATCAAGATCTACCCACTCTGCAATTTTGAAGTAAATCCCATTACCCATTTTGGAGTTATTTCCCTTTTTTCATCAAATTTTCAAAATTTTAATACTTTTCGTCCTTTATTTCAAAAACTATAAGAGACAGGTGGTAAGTTGAAACTGCAAACATGTTCAGAATGTCAAGATCTACCTACCCTGCAATTTTGAAGTAAATTTGATTACCCATCTTGGAGTTATTGCCCTTTTTTCATCAATTTATTTTTTTAATTTTAATACTTTTCGTCTTATATTTCAAAAACTATTTAGAGATAGATGTTAAGTTTAAATTGCAAAAATGTGCAGCATGTCAAGATCTACATACCCTGCAATTTTGAAGTAAATCCCATTACCCATTTTGACCGATTATGCAAATTAGAAAAAAGGGGGGATGAAATTAAAAAAAAATCTTCTCCTCTGAAACTACTGAGCCAATCTCAACCAAACTTTGCTGAAATGATCCTTGGGTGGTCCCCTTTCAAAATTGTGTCTGTCAGCGCCGTCCTGTATCCAAGATGGCCACCATGACTAAAAATAGAAATTTCTTCAAATGGCCAAAACTGCTCTATTTTAAGCCAGAAAGTGCCCAAATTTGAACTGTATAAGCATAATGATGAGCTTTTTAACATTTATTATGGGATTTTTTATGAACTTTGAACTTTTGCCTATTTTGACCGATTATGCAAATTAGAAAAAAGGGGGGATGAAATTAAAAAAAAATCTTCTCCTCTGAAACTACTGAGCCAATCTCAACCAAACTTTGCTGAAATGATTCTTGGGTGGTCCTCTTCCAAAATTGTGTCCGGCATTTCAGAACACCGACCAAGATGGCCGCCACATCCGAACTTAATTTAACATAGGACCCTATGGGAAATTCCCATAAAAATCTTCTTGTCTGAAACCATTTGCTCAATAAGAACAAAATTTTGATGAAATAGTCATTGGATGGTTCTCTTCCAAAAATGTGTCCGGCGGTTCGGCCATTCGATCAATTTTTTTTTTAATTTTAATACTTTTCATGTTATATTTCAAAAAATATAAGAGATAGATGTTAAGTTTAAATTGCAAAAATGTGCACCATGTCGAGATCTACCTACCCTGCAATTTTGAAGTCAATCTGATTACCCATCTTGGAGTTCTTGCCCTTTTTAGCTCACATGGCCTAAAGGCCAGGTGAGCTATTGTCATCACTTTTCGTCCGTCGTCTGTCGTCCGTCAACATTTCACATTTTAATCTTCTCCTCAGAAACCACTGGACCAATTGCAACCAAACTTTGGTGGAATGGTCCTTGGATGGCCCCCTTTCAAAATTGTGTCCGGTGATCCCGACTTCCAACCAAGATGGCCGCCAAGCTAAAAATAGAAAAAAGGGGGGATGAAATTTTAATTGTCTATGGCTGCTTTAGTGTAAGTCAAAATGAGCTGAAATTTTAACTGCAGCTACATGGCAAGGAGTAGTTTAACATATATTCCGGGTTTTTCTGTGAAATTTTTCTTTCAGCCGATATATACCGATTATGCAAATTAGGCATATTTTGATAAAAGATCACATTTAAATCTTCTCCTCTGAAACCGCTAAACCAAATTAAACCAAACCTGGCAGGGATGGTCCCTAGGTGGGTCCCTTTCAAAATTGTGTCCGACAGCCCCGCCCTCCATTCAAGATGGCCGCTGTTACTAAAAATAGAAATTTCTTCAAATGGACAAAACTGCTCTATTTTAAGCCAGAATGTGCCCAAATTTGAACTGTGTAAGCATATTGAGCTTTTTAGCATATATTACAGGATTTTTTATGAACTTTGAACTTTTGCCGATTTTGACCGATTATGCAAATTAGAAAAAAGGGGGGATGAAATTAAAAAAAAATCTTCTCCTCGGAAACTACTGAGCCAATATCAACCAAACTTTGCTGAAATGATTCTTGGATGGCCCCCTTCCAAAATTGTGTCCGTTGATCCCGACTTCCAACCAAGATAGCCGCCAAGCTCAAAATAGAAAAAAGGGGGGATGGAATTTTAATTGTCCATTGCTGCTTTAGTGTAAGTCAAAATGAGCTGAAATTTTAACTGCAGCTACATGGCAAGGAATAGTTTAACATATATTCCGGGTTTTTCTGTGAAATTTTTCTTTCAGCCGATATATACCGATTATGCAAATTAGACATATTTTGATAAAAGATCACATTTAAATCTTCTCCTCTGAAACCGCTGAACCAAATTAAACCAAACCTGGCAGGGATGGTCCCTGGGTGGGTCCCTTTCAAAATTGTGTCCGACAGCCCCGCCCTCCATTCAAGATGGCCACTGTTACTAAAAATAGAAATTTCTTCAAATGGCCAAAACTGCTCTATTTTAAGCCAGAATGTGCCCAAATTTGAACTGTATAAGCATAATGATGAGCTTTTCAGCATGTGTGACAGGATTTTTTATGAACTTTGAACTTTTGCCGATTTTGACCGATTATGCAAATTAGAAAAAAGGGGGGATGAAATTTAAAAAAAATCTTCTCCTCTGAAACTACTGAGCCAATCTCAACCAAACTTTGCTGAAATGATTCTTGGATGGCCCCCTTCCAAATTTGTGTCCGGTGATCCCGACTTCCAACCAAGATGGCCACCAAACTCAAAATAGAAAAAAAGGGGGGATGAAATTTTAATTGTCCATTGCTGCTTTAGTGTAAGTCAAAATGAGCTGAAATTTTAACTGCAGCTACATGGCAAGAAGTAGGCATATTTTGATAAAAGATCGCATTTAAATCTTCTCCTCTGAAACCGCTGAAACAAATTAAACCAAACCTGGCAGGGATGGTCCCTGGGTGGTTCCCTTTCAAAATTGTGTCCGACAGCCCCGCCCTCCATTCAAGATGGCTGCTGTTACTAAAAATAGAAATTTCTTCAATTGTCCATTGCTGCTTTAGTATAAGTCAAAACGAGCTCAAATTTAAACTGCAGCTACATGGCAAGGAGTAGTTTAGCATATGTTGGTTTTTTTTTTTTGAAATTTTTCTTTCAGCCGATTTATACTGATTATGCAAATTAGGCATATTTTGATAAAAGATCACATTTAAATCTAAAACCGCTGAACCAAATTTGTGTCTGGTGGTCCCGCCCTCTGACCAAGATGGCTGCACAGCTGTACTTAGTTTAACATAGGACCCTATGGGAAATTCACATAAAAACCATCTTGTCTGGAACCAGTAGCTCAATTAAAACCAAACTTTGATGGAATAGTCATTGGATGGTCCTCTTCCAAAATGGTGTCCGGCAGTTGCGCTCTCTCGCCAAGATGGCCGCCACAGTGCAGTTGCATTGTTATTGAAAGCAGCTTTGATCCAGGTGAGCGATTACAGGCTCCTGGGAGCCTCTGGTTTCATCAAATTTTTAAAACAAATTAATACTTTTCGTCTTATATTTCAAAAACTATAAGAGATAAAGGTTAAGTTTAAATTGCAAAAAATTGCAGCATGTCAAGATCTTCCTACCCTGCAATTTTGAAGTAAATCCCATTACACATTTTGGAGTTCTTGCCCTTTTTTCATCAAAATGTTCTCAATTTTAATACTATCATCTTATATCTCAAAAACTATTAGAGATAGAGGGAAAGTTTAAACTGCAAAAATGTTCAGCATGTCAAGATCTACAAAAAATTTCCCACAGTTAAAAATGTGCGACAACTGTGTGAAGAGTTATTCCTCTTGAAATGCATTTTTGTTGACTCACTGCATTTGGTTACTCAAATAATCAAAGGGAAGCAACTCTTACAAAATGTGAAGTAGGAAAAGCTAAATTTTGAGAATCATTGACATATATGTTTTCTTACAGCAATTTTGATAACTTACATTAAAGGGGGAACCCCTGCCCAAATTGTTTTGTAGAAGGGGTCTGCAATGACGAAGGCTACATTTGTTAATCTTTTTTACCGAAGTTATCAAGTTTTATTGACTGATGTTGTTATTATACCCAGGTGAGCTATACAGGCTCCTGGGAGCCTCTAGTTTATTCAACCGCTAGCTTTTTGTCGAAATTGAGAGCAAAGAAGGTAGAAAAACTGTGTAACTCGTCATAAAACAAATGACGGCTTACCAGAAATTTCGAAAATGGAATACCGGAACCGGGCACGACTATTTCCGGTTTTGCCGATAGTTAAAAAAAAAAAAAATTAATGCCGACCGACCGACCCTAGATTTTTTTGACATGTGACAGTAAACACACATATATTTTTTTTTGGCCTAACTTATTATTCCCTACAATTTTTAAGTAATGGCGATACGAAATAAGTTTTACAATACCTGTTTCTACCTTCATGATCGATTTAGTATTCGAAAATTGTTTCTTGTCCGCCATGGCACCTTATGTATTCTCTTGTGATGGGCGGAGCCTATCCATATATGGATCTGAATGCCAAATATGAAAAACTTTACTATGAATAAGTATGATGTTTTATTACGATAGATCCAAATAAGGATATCTCCAAAACGAGGCAAGTGCACGTGAAATAGCAACTTGTAAGCAAAATGTCGGACAGAAAGAAGATTTCATGCATTCAAATTTTCAGATGGATATAAGTCTACCATGGATTGATGCAGCGTTTACTTAACACCTCAAGGTTTACCTAAATATATTTATCTTTCACCCCTGTTAATTTTTCCAACCACTTACAACGGAATTAGGACAAAAAACTGCCCGGTGTGAATCACTCTGGGTGCTGCTCCCATACGTTGAATGGGACCGATTCGTAACCCGTGCTGGGAGCAAAAGCGGACTGAGGGTTACGTTATCGTATCTAAGAGCTCAGATGGAGAAGTGGGGAGACTTCTGGGAGAAGTTAATGATGATTAATCAAAACATTGTTTTGTGACCCAACTGAAGTTGCCTTCCCAAATTTAGTAAATAATTCTAAGGCTCTCTGATCTGATTTGTTCTGTTTTTTATTCATAATTTCCTATTAAAGTACATCTATTCATTGTAAAATATTTATTTTTGTCTACCTTGACGGTAACAGGTTAAAGCGCCCGCACTTTTTTCCAAAATAAATTAATATGAAACAGGCACTGCCTGAAAAGCTCGCGAAACCGGTATCAGTCATGACTACTCGGCAATTACTGCTACCCTAGGCGTAGCGAGAATGGCAGAGTAGTTACGATTGGACCGGATGCTCTGCTCTTCGATACCTTTTGTGTCTCTTTCGTAAGTTCTCAAGGGTTCTTGAAAAGCAGTAACCCGGATGTGTTGAAGCTTTTTCATAGGCATAGAATTAGTGTATGGATGATAAGGATTTCTGTTTTAGTCAAAGTAAATGGTATTCGTCATTATTCCTTTATTGATTTAATTTTACCATGCTTCAGTCATAAATAGCTCGCAAAGTGAGCTTATTATCAAAAAAATAATTTTTGTGATTCAAATGTTTCTAAAGGTCTTTTCAACGATTCTTTTTTGTTCGAATATTTTGTTTTTGTTTTATTATATTTTTATTAATCTAAAATATTATTATTATCAGAGATGTTTACATGTCTCCGTTTTTATATACAATGTATGAATACTTTAACAATTATGTTATAACTAAATGTCTTTTATCTTGTGATGTACTTTTAATGTTAATTGGATCACGCCAATATACTGTGCTATTTCCATTAAAATATTGAATTGAAAATAACAAAAAAAAAATACACATTTATCTTACCGGAATTAGTATACTCCACAAATATCCGAACATGATAATTTAAACATATATTTTATTGTTGCAAAAAAATATAAACAAATGGATAAGACACAAGTTGTACACTTATGAAATTTTCTACAAAATTTCAAGGTAACCATAACAGGAGAAAACATGTATTGCCACGTCTGACAAATCTTGAATTACAAGACATCACACATGATATCATCATTTGAGTAGAAAAAAATTATTAAATGTGCCGTTTTGGCAAAAAAAAAAATTGGGGGCATTTTGGTAAAATAATTGTTTTCCTGAAAAATAGTGGAGGCATTTTGGTAAAAAGTGGGGGCGTTTTGACATGTATTCACCTTGACTATTGGAGTCATGCATACTTGTAAATTTTTATATGTAAAGTTTGTTTGGTTGAAAGTAACTTCGGTCAACATTTCCAATAGCACCGTGCATGATTGCGTCCCCCTTCTGATGGCAATATTTTTATTTGTTTTTGAACAAAACAAAACCACTGATATTTGTTCAATTTTTAACGCTGATTTAAGTTTTAGTCGCAACAAATTTTTCTTTTTTTCTTTAAACTGTCGAAACATAATATTTATTTAACTGTAAAATTCACAAATAAAATTCACGCCCCCCCCCCTCCCTTTTCCCTTTTTTCTTCTTTAAATCAATGATCAACAATATTCCAGAATCAAACAAATGAATAAATATAACATAGATTTCTTTTACATACATCTTTTTACCATGCAGAGTTAGTGTGTTTTAAATCGGTTATCCAATCAGGCCACCCATTATTCTTGTCCAAGATAAAAATACATCGCTAAAATTACCTGTGGGTGTTTCTCCACTTCAACTCGTAAATTTACATAGAAATCAGAGATATTTCGTCATAAAACTTCACACATGGTTTTGTCTATCATATTTCTTGAAGACAAACATAAAATTTTATTGCATTTATCAATATTTTATGAGTATCAACAGTTTTTTCAACACTATCTGTTTCTCGATACAGCCGCAACTTCAACTCGTAAATTTACATAGAAATCAGAGATATTTCGTCATAAAACTTCACACATGGTTTTGTCTATCATATTTCTTGAAGACAAACATAAAATTTTATTGCATTTATCAATATTTTATGAGTATCAACAGTTTTTTTCAACACCGTATCTGTTTCTCGATACAGCCGCCCGATTACATTGACCCGTGACCCAGGTTAGCACGTTTCACCAGTCTTTTCTTAATAATGTTGTTTAATAAAAGTTTCTTTAAACCAAAATGAATTACTTTTAAAGAAAATTACTTTCAAGATACTTAATGAATACAATAGATTTCAATAAACAGGATATCAGTATTTTCATAGATGACACAATGCAAAATTATGCAGGAGACATAGGGCGACTTAAACTTCACTTTTGACCAACGAGTGAGTGAAGTCAACCATCACAGGGTGACTTTTTCGCCCTGTAGCGTGAGCCCTGAAGTAATTAATATTGTGATATTTTATTGTTAGAGTCCATTTCTTGATGTCAGATTGTATAAAGGTGTTTAATAATTTTTCCCATTATTGACATGGAGAAATGGATTATGCCATGATAAACGTCACAATTTTGATCATGTGGTAAACTTTTTGAGACCAGGGGTAATGGCGGATTATTCAAAGTAAACATTCTTTAAAATGCACCTTTAACAACTTATGCAATACAAAAATGTAGGTCTCTATTAGTAGAAAAAATTATCGTTAGGTATATATATTTCTGAAATTAAATTATATTTATTATGAATACATGTAGAGAGTGGGTGGGGTCAAAGGGTCAGCTGCACACCATTACCAATAAAATAGATTCTTATCAAATCGACAGACTGCACTAATAGACACTTTCAAAGTTTGTCGTAGACCTCTTCTGAAAAAAAGTTTTAGAAAAGCTAGTTTTCATCAGCGCTGATGAAAACCATATTGTACATGTACATGTACATGCTCAATTGATGTCTTTAAAATAGTCTGTATTTTTTGTGTTGATTGGAAAACCAAGATGGCCTCCAACACTGTATAAAGTTTAATATAGAAGTCTATGGAGAAATGCTATATTGTATTCAGAATTTCTTCTCAGAAACTCCTTAACATTAACGTAAACTCTCATTGAGTGATCATAATTCATAGGTACAAAAATGTACCACATGTAAAGAGTGTGTATTTCTTTAAGTAGATCAACAAGGACATATAATAATATATGGCTGCCCAAATGTACAAATATGCATAGTTTAAAAAAAAAATAAGATAGTAAATATAAGAAAAAAGCTACATAGAAATTGCCTGTGTAGACTGTGATCTAAACATGGGAAAATGTTAAAACTTTTTATCAGACTTTTTATCAAGCATGCTAGTAGACGAATGAAACTGAAGCTGTATATTTAGGACTATTAATAATCATTGGATGGTCCTATTCAAAACTTGTTCTGCTTTCAGTTTTGTTTTCTTTGAGAGGAGGTTGACTGGATTCCCAATGAATGATCTTTGGATGACTCCTTCCAAAACATGTATAAGGTTTTATATGATGTTTTATTTTTATTTTTGGTGTTTAATGCCACTTTCAGCAATATTTCAGCTATATCATGACGACCAGTTTTAGTAGTGGAAGAAGCCGGAGTACCCAGAGAGAACCACTGACCATGGGAAAGCAACTGGTAAGCTTAATCACTTGCGGCTGCGATTCGAGTGCACCCTTTTTTGTAATTTACAAAGCCGGGCGCGAACCCACGCCGTATTGGTGATAGGCTGATATGAGTTGTTAGGTAATCCAACTACCTAACTCATTGAGCCATCTGGGCCCTACAACTACCTAACTCATTGAGCCACCCAGGCCCTACAACTACCTAACTCATTGAGCCACCCAGGCCCTACAACTACCTAACTCATTGAGCCACCCAGGCCCTACAACTACCTAACTCATTGAGCCACCCAGGCCCTACAACTACCTAACTCATTGAGCCACCCAGGCCTTAGGTTTTATATGAAATCCAAGATGGTCATAAAGTTTATTGTATTTTTATATTCATAGGTCACATTTCGAAGAAAAAAAATTAAAAACCTTTTTCTTTAAAGGTGAAATGTAAAGGTTTTGAGTATTTGATTTTATTGTTTTACTCGATAAAGATGCATAAATAATGCCGAAAAAACAAATTTTTGATGCCAAGTGTATCTGTAAACACAGGTAAATTTATGGTTTATTGTCGAAGTTTGACATGATTATCTCCTCTTGGTAAGCCAAGACTGTGACGTCAATCGGTTCTTATCAGTCTGCTGTGCCTACAAGGATATCATAGCTTCTCGATATTCTGATGATGAAAGTGACCAAAGTGACATCACAGACATCGATTCAACATAAAATATATATATATTAAAGGGACATAAATTAAAAAAACAAAAACAAATGCATTTAATTTGAAAAAAAAAAAAAAAAATACATACCAAACTTTTGTACTCTAGCTGTTTACTTTCAATTAGACAATATTCGCCAGGGAATTGCCTCTCTAAAAAAATATTGTATATGAAATATGAATGATAAATACTGGTTAACCATAAAAAAATAATGCGAGTCCCCAAAAGTAAATGATCCCTATAATGCCTTAGTGTACTTTAGGGGGCCCACTAGGCACTACCTACATATCCACGATTCATATCATAAGACAACAACATTAACCATAGAAAATGATGCGAGTCCCCTAATGTAAATGATCCCTATAACTACCATATATACCTGGTTCATATCAAGACAACAACTTACGTTATAGAAAATAATGCGAGTCCCCTAAAGTACCTAATAAATATCGTGAGACAACAAAACCAAGTCTCATAGAACAAAAATGATACATTATATGGTCAGTCCCTGGCTTTGTTTTGTTGTTTTTTGTTGTTGGTTTTTTTAGGATATGTAGAGCCCCCTAAACTACATGAAGGCCTGACACACTTATTCACCAAAACAGAAAAATTTTACACAATCTACAAGAGATTGTTGTACCGCCTTCACAAATTGACGACAGACCACACTGTACGACAATGTACAAATTTTACATGTATCTCAGAGGCGGATCCAGACATTTCCATAAGAGGGATCCGTTTTATTTCAGAAACCCCATTTTTTTATAGAAATATCAAAAGATACCGAGACGTAATTCAAAGCGAAAATGACAAGACATGGTAAAAAAAATGACAAAGACGAAACTGGAAATATTCTGTTAAAATACGTTTTTACCAGTCTATAACCTAGCACAAAAAAGGGGGGGCCTGCCCCCCTCTGGATCCGCCTATGTATCTCTTATGGGGTGACCATTTGATTCTGAGAGGGATCTGGAAGTTTTTTTTTTTAAGAAATAAATATTCTGGCAAAAATAAAATAAATATCCTATCATGCAAAGAAACAAAGCGAAATATAAAATGTCGCTTGTAAACATCAGAGCCAAGGTGGTTTTATTCAGAATTTCTGCATAAATAGAATTGGGGTTTTGCCATTATGTTATCCTAGACAATGGCCAAATTTTTTACACGAATATACTTATAAATTTTGTGGTCAATTTAGCATAAAAAACAAATGTGCAACGTGTTAGACAGCTAGATATTTTTGCAGTTAGGGGCAATGAAACCCAATTTCGACATCGAGAGGTGTGTTGGGAGGGGCTAATAATGTTTTCAAAGTAAAGAAATATTGTTCTCTGACAGAAAAAGGTGATGCAATCGTACCACCTCTCCTTTGTATGAACCAAGAGTACATCTCCACTTTGAATTCTGAACGGCTACCTCTTTTTGGTATGCATTGATAATATTTACGGTCTACGTTTGAAAGGACAGATAAACATTTTCAAGTCAGAATTGGAAATAATTTTTCACACGGTTTTATACCAAAATGCGTCATGGACCGGCAATAACTATTTGATAATTCACATATGTTAAGAAAACAGACCCATATGCACAATGAACCCACAGAGGGATATCCTAGAACCACGGTATTTATTGTTTTATTTTAGTATATTTATACAAGCAAATTTGTTTTAGTTACTATACTTAACCTTTTAACGTTAGCTTTGTTAACAGTGAATTTAGCAATATCCACCCGCTCAACCGTTTTGCAAACAAAGAAAGGATGTGTTATGATTATCTTTGTCCCATAAAAAAAGAAGAAATGACGCGAATGACGTCACAACAGGAGATTTTAAAAGGGGAATAAGAAGGAGTGATATTTCCTGCGGTTTCAAAACATGGTCAGTTTACCTGACGATTTTGCACACAAACAGCTTGAGAAAATTGAAAATTATTACAATTTTCTATCATGATACTAAAATCACTATCTAAAAATATGTAAGTCTGAAAAAAAGTTATGACCTTTGCATTTCATCTTTAATACCACTGAACCATTTGAAAGCAAACTGGCATGTTCCTTGGTTGATACTCTACATTTTATTTTGTCAATTGAAAATCCAAGATGTCCACCACTGCAGGAAATCTTCAAGAAAGGTCCAATACAAAAGCATCTTCTCAGATACAACTAACTAGTGATGGGAATCGGTCACACTTTGCACCACTACAACACACCCAAATTATACAAATGTACATATGATGATTGGATAATAAATGGACAATATGATTTATAACCTGGTCAGTGATGTAGGCTCGGGTGGACATTTAATGGAACAGTAACTGTTAACGTTACCATTTTTTTGCTCTCACTGATGCCAAGTTTTGCTAAAAATGGAGTAAAGGGATGTTAAGAAATTACTGTAACAAATACCTTCAATACATTTTCGAGTGATGTACACTTGTAATGCAATAATATATTTAGCTCTCCTGAGCCACACGGTTGTTTGAGATTTTACTAACTTGGAGTCTGTCGTCCGTGTTTTTTTTTCTCATTAAGTCTTTATCTCTGAAACCACGGAACCAAGTTAAACCAAACAGGGCTGGGATGCATGGTCCATGAGTGGTTTTACTTTACTTTCAACTTTGTATCCTACAGCCCTGCCTTCCATTCAGTTTACTAAAAATATAAATTTATTTAAATTTAATTGTCATTAAAGCTTTATTTTAGGTCATAACAATATCAAATTTTATCTGCAGCTGTATGACAATAAGTTGATAAACACAGATATTCCAGTTTTCCGTGTGATATACCATTCATCCAATTTATACAGATTGTGCGCAAAAGGCTCATTTTGATAAACAAAATCACACTGAATTTCTTCTCTTCAGAAACAACAGAATCAGCCTCTACCAAGCTTAAATTTAAACTTCAAAAAGAATTTTTGGTATTTAGTTTTTTAAATAAATTTTTTCCAAATTATTGAAGGAATCACAATTTTATAAAAATTATACTTTATGTCATTCAGTTAAGAAATATAAATACCGGGTAGCCCCAAAACTAACCTTAAGAGAAAGCTAAAAAATATAAGTTGTCACCAAAAAAAAGATCCAATCTGACAACATTAATTATAGAACTGATCTCGAGTTTCAATTCTAATTTTGTATCAGCATGGAAGCTGCTGGTGTCCAGATGTAGAGATACTTCATCCCAAGTCAAACAGGACTCCAGGATGTTGCTTTGGTGTGAATTTCATAGGTTAAGTGGCAGTTTTCTAACTTTGTCATCCCAGAGAGAGACCAGTTTTGAATGAAAGCAAACAATTGATAAAAAAGCTTGAAACTGAACAGAAAAAAATATTGAAAGAAAAACTTGTAATGACCATGATTTAAACATGTCTGACTGTGTTCTTTTATGCTGTCGGTGCAATTATATTTGTCCTTATTTGATTTGGATTGCAAACAGATTTTTAGCCAGTAACAGAGTATCTTTATACAGAAAATTAAAAAGAATCCATCTGATTGTCTGGACAGTAAAGCACAATCAGAATTAATTATACAAAGACAGATTTAATTTCCCTCTTACCAAAAGTACGCCAAAAAATTGTATTCACCTTTTTTTTTTAAATCACCCGATATTGTGCATTATGAAATGGTTGCTACAGATTTTTTTTACTGTCAAAAAATAAAAATGGAAAGAAAATTGTGGTTCCACAGCTATATATGGAATGGTTGATAATTAAGAATTTCGTTTCTTGAAGATTACTGATAAATAAGATTATTTCATTCAATTCTTTACATAAATGCTCCAATTTTCTCAAAGTTCTCATCTTTCCTATCGAGATTGTTCTATAATCTTTGTCATATTAAAACCTTTTTTTATTTCACATATTAAGATAAGGCTCTGCCCATCTTGTCGATGACTAGTCTTTTGTATATTTAAGAACATAAAATATGTCTTTCTCGTGTAAACCTAACCACATAACATTGTTAAAATGTGTCCCCTCTTGTAAATTGATGTTTAAGACGTGTAATTAGGGAGGACAAAAAGCTACTTTTTTACATCTAATTTAATTCCTTTATACCTATCGTTTACATTTACCTTGTTAGATGTCAAGTGTGATTTTAACACCTGCCCAATCAAACCACCTGATAGCGTTAAAGACGCAAGCACTTAATTAACAAAGATTCTCGTGTTTCACCCTTCAACCCTGCCCCTTGGTTATCCAATCCGCGCATCTTCATACAAAATATTTTTCTAGATGATAACTATTCTTCTTTGAAGTTTTTTAAAGCCAAAGTGGGGTCAGATTTAAATCTTCTTCGGTGGCAAAATGTAAATGTTGACAAGGTCCTGGAGAGAAAATTAGCACTCGTCATCGTTTATCGGTGTTAAGTTTATAAAACATCAAATAGATATATGAACACAGTGATACCTTAGGGAAACAGATTTATTTTTTTCTACAATTTGTCACATTTTCTATGAACTTTTTGTCCAAGCGTAAAAATCTAAAATTAGTTAAACCCACTTGTCCAGCTGATCATCAGAATCTATTGAGAAAATTCATCACTTATGGATTAGCAAAACAACTTTTGTAACTTGAATTTTAATGAAGTTGTTTCTTTAAAAGATGAGGATACATTTTTGTATGGTTGACGAGATTATGAAAAAAAGACTGAAATATTTAGAGGAAATGACAGCTGTAAATATATCACATAATTTGACCTTTTCCATTTAATTATGTGTACATGATGTACTTGAATGCCCTAAAAATGTTCAGTGTTTAATTAATATTTTTTTTAATGTATTTACAGTCCTCGAAATGAGAATTTGAGTTTACTGATCCGAATCAAATTCTTGAATTTATTTTTATATCTAGTTTTTAAAATAATACTGAAAAATTTACTGGTCCAAACAGAGTTTTACTGGTCTTGGGCTGGAGGACCTGATGCCACACAGAGTTTTACTGGTCTTGGGCTGGAGGACCTGATGCTTATCATGAGGAATGTATTTGCAGTTATTTTTTTTCTTTCAAGCAATGAAAACTAGAAAAGCTATATATTTTCAGGTTGCCATGAAATTTTCTTGTTTGGTTTACATTTAACATATATGCCTTTTAGGTCACATTACAAAACATTATTTCATCTCTTTGGGAATTCTCCATTTTAGAAATTAATAAGTCATACACGTTTTTGTACATCATCAATATACCACCTCCTATTCCTTTATATAAATACTAATACATATACAATATTGGTCTATTGGTGGTGAATGCATAATTTATTTTACAAGGATGAGAAACGGGGGAAAAGACGAGGTTTAGAGAGCAGAGAATATAAAAAAAGATTTTCCATAATGGGCAGTGCTTAAAAAGTTATACGTATACAATGTACTTGACAAATAAAGCAAAAATATTAATTATTTGTATAAGAAATGTAATGATTGCAGAATAAACACAGTTTGTATATATTTTTTTTTAATGAAGTCCCAGGATGCATTAGTTTCTGAGCTGACAAAATGTATGCCCTTTAAGAACCATCAGAATTATTGTTAATATTAGCATGAATGAAATAGCATTTAACTTTCAAAGGATAACATTTTAGAACAATTATATACATATATTTATAGTGTGTTGAGCCATACAGCAATGGTCCTTTTTAGTATGATCAAACATACATGTAAGACAAAATGACTTATAAATGAAATATGGACATTGAAAAAATTATCTTGTTGTGTCCAAATGCCTGAAATGGTCAATAATTTTCACATCTTGATACAGAATTCCTAAAAGAGTTTATATTATTGAATGCCAACAACTAGTCGTAATAATCACACAAGATTGTCTTTTGATAAATATTCTATGTATTTAGTCATTAGATTGCGTATGTAACATATTGCTCTATACATATTTTGCATATGATAGATACAATTCTACACACGGAGATCTTATCAGAAAGAATATTTCCCATACATGTTTCTAGGACGATGTTATTAATAAAGTTAATAAATAGTAAATCTGACACATTTAAACATCAGTAAGATGAAGAACAACAATAGAAGGACTATTTATTAAAATGTTTGATTGCTTATGTACATCTGAATTTCACACTGATTTTTCTTGTGTTCAATTACGTTATGCTCCTTCATTGTTCAAAATAACAAATACTGAGATAAGAGTTGTTTTTTGTTCAAATTGGAACTGCCACGATATAATTATAACTGAAATATTGTTGAAAGTGGTGTTAAACACCATAAACCTAAACCTAGTTCAAATAGGTACTCTGGTACAATGTCCTAAGTTTGTTGAAGATTTGAACACAAACTGAATGTGAATAAAAGACAGAGATATCATGTCAACAATTTAAACGTATGACCTTTTAACTTTAACTTTTAAGGTTATAAAC
Source organism: Bathymodiolus brooksi (assembly GCA_963680875.1). Lineage (NCBI taxonomy): Eukaryota > Metazoa > Mollusca > Bivalvia > Mytilida > Modiolidae > Bathymodiolus > Bathymodiolus brooksi. The sequence goes on along the minus strand of OY804581.1, from coordinate 75,306,164 downwards.
AGGAGTTGGTTTCTTCAGGAATCAAATTTATGTCTTTAGTGATTAATTTACACAACTATTTTTTGTTCAAATTTGCATTTTTTTGTCCTTTATGAATTGAATTGTATATTATTACATTGTTACTGTTGTATGTAGATGATACATTATAGTAAAGCCAAGATAGACTGCTGAGTTCTTTGTTACAGCTTACCCTAGAGCTAAATAACAACTCGCTGAGTTATTGTCCTGCTCAAAACCGCCTCTCTTTGAAGTATGGAGTGTGTTATGTTTTTATCAAGTTAACGAGTAGGAGGCTGTCACAGAAGACAGAATTCTTGCATAAAATTATATCTGCTAATGACAAGTTATCTAAAACTTTGACATATGTTTAAAATGTCTTTGGGTGATGACAAAGCTCTTGTCCTTAATTTACAGCACGTGTTTGGCCGGAAGGTTGAAATATACGATGGGAAAACAAATTCAAAGTTAATTGGATATGCATTGTGAAGATCGCAAATATTGTTAGAACTCCTGTTTAACAGCACAAGTTTGATGTCTGAAGAAGTTTTAAGTCAGTTTTTTGTTCTCTTGACTATATAAGAGCAGCTTTACCAGATCAGAAACATAATGTAAAACATTTTAAAATATGTTGTATAGAAATAATTAAACAAACATAAAATTGGTTTTTGTTTCAGTTACAGTTAAACACACTGAATAAATCAAGAAATGTAAATATAGATTAAATCTCATGAATTTATGACATTGCATGCACTATGCTGCATAATTTTTGTCTGGTCCAAATTGTCAAATTTTGGATTTTTTTTTTTCTTTATCTAGTTCTAATGTTTGAATATCTTGGTAATTACATGTATATTGTAATTATACAACATGTAAGCACTTTCCAAACAAAAACAGTTGAGTACCAAAGGTTCTCTGTTCAGAGAGGTTAATTTGTGTATTTACCTTGTCAAGTCAATAGAAGATCCACAATTAAGTTACTCTTATTTCATTGTACAATATATGACAATTGGAATCAGACACAAGTTATTAATGCACAACTTACATTTTAGTAATGTGTACTTTATAATCAAGAATTGACAATCAAATCTGAAGACATCCATACAGTACAGTCAAAGACATACAAGATATAAACAGCAAAATATATATCAATATCATGGTATGTCTCTGACTGTACTGTATCAGTATCACTAAGATGAGTGACACATCTATCACAGTGATTTATCATGATATGTCTCTGACTGTACTGTATCAATATCACTAAGATGAGTGATACATCTATCACAGTGATTTATCATGGTATATCTCTGACTGTACTGTATCAGTATCACTAAGAAGAGTGATACGTCTATCTATCACAGTGATTTATCATGGTATGTCTCTGACTGTACTGTATCAGTATCACTAAGATGAGTGATACGTCTATCACAGTGATTTATCATGGTATGTCTCTGACTGTACTGTATCAGTATCACCAAGATGAGTGATACGTCTATCACAGTGATTTATCATGGTATGTCTCTGACTGTACTGTATCAGTATCACTAAGATGAGTGATATTTCTATCACAGTGATTTATCATGGTATGTCTCGTACTGTATCAGTATCACTAAGAAGAGTGATACGTCTATCTATCACAGTGATTTATCATGGTATGTCTCTGACTGTACTGTATCAGTATCACAAAGATGAGTGATACGTCTATCACAATGATTTATCATGGTATGTCTCTGACTGTACTGTATCAGTATCACTAAGATGAGTGATACGTCTATCACAGTGATTTATCATGGTATGTCTCTGACTGTACTGTATCAGTATCACTAAGAAGAGTGATACGTCTATCTATCACAGTGATTTATCATGGTATGTCTCTGACTGTACTGTATCAGTATCACTAAGATGAGTGATACGTCTATCACAGTGATTTATCATGATATGTCTAGGCCTGTACTGTATCAGTATCACTAAGATGAGTGATGCGTCTATCACAGTGATTTATCATGATATGTCTCTGACTGTACTGTATCAGTATCACTAAGAAGAGTGATACGTCTATCTATCACAGTGATTTATCATGGTATGTCTCTAACTGTACTGTATCAGTATCACTAAGAATAGTGATACGTCTGTCTATCACAGTGATTTATCATGGTATGTCTCTAACTGTACTGTATCAGTATCACTAAGAAGAGTGATACGTCTATCTATCACAGTGATTTTTCATGGTATGTCTCTAACTGTACTGTATCAGTATCACTAAGAAGAGTGATACGTCTATCTATCACAGTGATTGATCATGGTATGTCTCTGACTGTACTGTATCAGTATCACTAAGATGAGTGATACGTCTATCACAGTGATTTATCATGGTATGTCTCTAACTGTACTGTATCAGTATCACTAAGAAGAGTGATACGTCTATCACAGTCATTTATCGTGGTATGTCTCTGACTGTACTGTATCAGTATCACTAAGAAGAGTGATACGTCTATCTATCACAGTGATTTATCATGGTATGTCTCTGACTGTACTGTATCAGTATCACTAAGAAGAGTGATACGTCTATCTATCACAGTGATTTATCATGGTATGTCTCTGACTGTACTGTATCAGTATCACCAAGATGAGTGATACGTCTATCACAGTGATTTATCATGGTATGTCTCTGACTGTACTGTATCAGTATCACTAAGATGAGTGATATTTCTATCACAGTAATTTATCATGGTATGTCTCATACTGTATCAGTATCACTAAGAAGAGTGATACGTCTATCTATCACAGTGATTGATCATGGTATGTCTCTGACTGTACTGTATCAGTATCACTAAGATGAGTGATACGTCTATCACAGTGATTTATCATGGTATGTCTCTAACTGTACTGTATCAGTATCACTAAGAAGAGTGATACGTCTATCACAGTCATTTATCGTGGTATGTCTCTGACTGTACTGTATCAGTATCACTAAGAAGAGTGATACGTCTATCTATCACAGTGATTTATCATGGTATGTCTCTGACTGTACTGTATCAGTATCACTAAGAAGAGTGATACGTCTATCTATCACAGTGATTTATCATGGTATGTCTCTGACTGTACTGTATCAGTATCACCAAGATGAGTGATACGTCTATCACAGTGATTTATCATGGTATGTCTCTGACTGGACTGTATCAGTATCACTAAGATGAGTGATATTTCTATCACAGTAATTTATCATGGTATGTCTCATACTGTATCAGTATCACTAAGATGAGTGATAAGTCTATCACAGTGATTTATCATGGTATGTCTCTGACTGTACTGTATCAGTATCACCAAGATGAGTGATACGTCTATCACAGTGATTTATCATGGTATGTCTCTGACTGTACTGTATCAGTATCACTAAGATGGGTGATATTTCTATCACAGTGATTTATCATGGTATGTCTCATACTGTATCAGTATCACTAAGATGAGTGATAAGTCTATCACAGTGATTTATCATGGTATGTCTCTGACTGTACTGTATCAGTATCACTAAGATGAGTGATACGTCTATCACAGTGATTTATCATGGTATGTCTCTGACTGTACTGTATCAGTATCACTAAGATGGGTGATATTTCTATCACAGTGATTTATCATGGTATGTCTCATACTGTATCAGTATCACTAAGAAGAGTGATACGTCTATCACAGTGATTTATCATGATATGTCTCTGACTGTACTGTATCAGTATCACCAAGATGAGTGATATGTCTATCACAGTGATTTATCATGGTATGTCTCTAACTGTACTGTACAACAAATCGCTTGCTAAATATTTCTATAAATTCAGATGCATTGTTTTTGGTCATATCAAAGAAATAAACCAATCAATCGATCAATGCTTTTCAGGTAGGCAGGGTTTTAACAGGAAACTTCACCCACATTAAATGTTTCCATGGAAACCTTGTGCCTTTTTTCTGAAAAAAAGGTTTTTGATGTAATTCATAAAAAAAAGATTATGAGTTTTTCAGTTATGTGATGTATTTTCCTCCCAGAACCACCTATATTACCTTCATTATAGAACCATCTGCACTTACTGGAACAGTATTTTCCCCCTATATTACTTTCCTCACTACATGTAATGATACCCACATGTAGTGTTTAATTTGGGAAGCTACATGTATTAATGTAGTGGGGGGTAGAGGCCAGTTATAATTGAACTCTGTTTTCTGTAATTTATTCCTAATAGCTTCAACATCACGTCTCCACATGGAGTCAATTCTATTTAAGTTTCTTATTAATTTATGTAAATGGTTGATTTGTTGAAATGGTCAATTTATGACAGATAAGTGATCTATGGGGCAGTAATTTAAATTGAGGACAAAGTTTTACACTTGACCCTCACTCATTATACATGCCTCCTTGTGTGAACATCTGTAATGAGGTTTATACTCAAACACTAGTCGTTTAGATAAAGGCGATTATGATGGCCGAACTAAACAATGGGATGTCCTGCTAATTTGTCTGTTATTGTCCGTTACGGTACCCACACCGACTTGTGTTAACAAATGAAGTGGAAATATTAATGAAAGTTTGATAACGGTTGTTAATAAGGTTTATATTCATTGTACAAGCAACACCCTTAGGCTTTGCTGTTTATAGTATGATAATTGTGCTGTATAAGAAAATTGGACCGATTTTATTGGATAAATTAGTTTTTGAATGTCCAGCTTTTCATTTAGTTGACATTAATAGATTACAATTATATGATTTATCAATTATTGAGATGGACAAAATAATCAAAGAACGATTTTTTTTTTTTTGGTAATGGAAAGCTTCTTAAAAAGAACCAAGACTCTTGTATCATTAAGAGGGATATTTTATATACTGTGAAATCATTATTAATCGTGGGGTTCTAATTTTCTTGGATTTTGTGGTTCACTTAAACTACGAAAATTGAAATCTAACGAAATACAATTTACCTATTGGTTGTTGCCTGTACTGTTTGAAATTACGAATTCAAGAACCCATTGCTCGATGCATTTTGTAGAAACCACGAAAATTGGTGTCAACGAATAAAAATACTTTTACAGTAGCATGTTGTTGGTTTTTATAAACAGATGTTAATATGTACCTACTACTCCATTCACTTTTTTTTAGCTGTCTGGCTTGATGGGCCATTCGAGCTATTGTAACCACTTTATGTGTGTCATCATCTGTTTTTACATTTTATTCTTCTCCGAGACCATTTGGGTCGGTTGAAAAACTTCTTTGTTTTACTGTCTTAAGAGAAAGAATAATATATTTTATGATTCCATTATCTGTGAATTTTTACTCTATCAAATGAGATGGAAAGTTATAATGTAACTGAAGAAGAATTCCATGTGTTTTATATATGTCAATTCTCTTTCAGGGAGATGCCTTATGTAAAGAATGCTTTTACTATGCCTTTGAGGAAGAAATTCACAAGACCATTGTTGATGCCAAGTTATTTACAGCTGGGGAAACTGTAGCTATTGGTGCATCAGGAGGAAAAGGTACGTGTTTGGGGGATTTATCAGGAGGAAAAGGTACGTGTTTGGGGGATTTATCAGGAGGAAAAGGTATATGTTTGATGATTTATCAGGAGGAAAAGGTACGTGTTTGGGGGATTTATCAGGAGGAAAAGGTATGTGTTTTGGGGATTTATAGGAGAAATGATATTGTTGTTGGTAAACTGTCAACCAAATGTTTGAACAAAACTGGTGTTACCAGGCCAGTATGGTATAATTCACTTGTTTCTACTGAATTATTATGATCAAAACTGCTGCTACTGGTATGGTTAAATTAGTGTCTGCCATAAGCCAATTGGACCAATTGCTCCCAATTGGGCCAGTGCTGAATTTATCTACTCTCAGCTGTTCAAGTACACAACAACATTGAACACACTGCAGGTTTTACAGAGAACAGCATTGGGCCCTGAAAACTCCTAAGGCCAGCCATGGGTTATTTCATGTTGTGTGACTTGTATGTACCTAATTAAATGTAATACAAATTTATTATGTATATTTTTAGACTAGTTGAAGTTTTTAATTCAAAGGGAGGTAATTAATTTGACCCAGCAAATCAGCAAGACGCTACTGGTAGTATATTGATAAAAATGTAGATATCTAATTGAGTGTGCATGACATGTTTCTGGAATAACATTCATCAGGTATGCTCAGAATAACCTTCATCGGGTACGTACGCTCAGAATAACCTTCATCAGGTATGCTCAGAATAACCTTCATCAGGTATGCTCAGAATAACCTTCATCAGGTATGCTCAGAATAACCTTCATCAGGTATGCTCAGAATAACCTTCATCAGGTATGCTCAGAATAACCTTCATCAGGTATGCTCAGAATAACCTTCATCAGGTATGCTCAGAATAACCTTCATCAGGTATGTTCAGAATAACCCTCCTCAGGTATGCTCAGAATAACCTTCATCATGTATGCTCAGAATAACCTTCATCAGGTATGCTCAGAATAACCTTCATCAGGTATGCTCAGAATAACCTTCATCAGGTATGTTCAGAATAACCCTCCTCAGGTATGCTCAGAATAACCTTCATCATGTATGCTCAGAATAACCTTCATCAGGTATGCTCAGAATAACCTTCATCAGGCATCAGACAAAAGGTTGGAAAGCTAAATAATTTAAATGTCTGTAGGAACAAGAAAACCAAAAGGCCTCAAAAACGTAAACAGCTAATGTTACCTGAGGGAGGAGAACCTTAGTTTTAGTAATCATTACATTATTTAAGAACTGTACATTTCAGTAACCATGATTACCATAAAATAATAAATAAAAGGTTAAAATAACTGTTGTGTTTTATTTTGTAGATTCTACAGTTTTGGCCTATACCATGAAGATGTTAAACGAGAGATATAGCTATGGTCTTGACTTGGTTTTACTGTCTGTAGATGAGGGAATTACAGGGTACAGGGATGATTCCTTAGAGGTATGATATACATGTATCAGTCACTGGGAATCTAGATCTCTTGATTAATTATGATAATTAAAACTATTTCAATTTGTCTCTTTTGTCAAAAGTTTTATTCTTGATTGAAAAAATTGTAAAATTAAAGATAAACAAAACTGGTACCTAATAATGTAATATACTTTTTAAGGTAAAAGCTATATACCTTTTTAGCCACATTTAACTTTAAATAATCTTTTGGAATTTTTGTAAGATTTGATTTTTTGTCATTTTTCAGACAGTAAAAAGAAACCAAAAGCAGTATGAACTTCCACTTAAGATTGTGTCTTATGAGGTATGTATGTCTTTGTCAAGTTAAGATTGTGTCTTATGAGGTATGTATGTCTTTGTCAAGTTAAGATTGTGTCTTATGAGGTATGTATGTCTTTGTCAAGTTAAGATTGTGTCTTATGAGGTATGTATGTCTTTGTCAAGTTAAGATTGTGTCTTATGAGGTATGTATGTCTTTGTCAAGTTAAGATTGTGTCTTATGAGGTATGTATGTCTTTGTCAAGTTAAGATTGTGTCTTATGAGGTATGTATGTCTTTGTCAAGTTAAGATTGTGTCTTATGAGGTATGTATGTCTTTGTCAAGTTAAGATTGTGTCTTATGAGGTATGTATGTCTTTGTCAAGTTAAGATTGTGTCTTATGAGGTATGTATGTCTTTGTCAAGTTAAGATTGTGTCTTATGAGGTATGTATGTCTTTGTCAAGTTAAGATTGTGTCTTATGAGGTATGTATGTCTTTGTCAGTATCCTTGTTGGCATCACTTTTGTTCGTTAACTTTTTCACCCCAGTCTTCATCTCAGAAACTTTTTATTTTATTTTATGTCTGTTATGTATGCTATTTTATAAGATTTTCTCCAAAAAGAATTGCTGTCTGTAATTGTCCGACAGATTTGTTATTCCTTACCGTTTTCAAGATATAATAATTGGATCGAAATGAGATCAACACTCAAAATGTTGAGTTTTTATTTTAAGTCCTATTTTGATAAAAGCTTTTTCTTTAATTGCTTGTTACATTTTTTGCAAGCATTTTTAAAACATATTTATACCCCCGCTCCCCGGAGGGGGAGGGGGGTATACTGTTTTACCTCTGTCCGTCTGTCCTTCTGTCCGTCCAAGATATTTTTCGTCGTATTTTTCTCAGCATCTATAGATGGCAGAAATCTGATATTTGGTCACAAGCTTCATATAGGTATGCCATATTGTGGGTAGCGTTTTTGGACCCGTCAGATTCCTACTTCCTGTTTGCCGACTTAGTTGGTTTTTATACACATTGAACATATATGCACATTTTTCGTCACATTTTTCTCAGCAACTATTGATGACACGAATCTGATATTTGGTCAAAAGCTTCATATTGGTACCCCATATCGTGGGAAGCGTTTTTGGACCCATCAGATTCCTACTTCCTGTTTGCCGACTTTGTTGATTTTTATACACATTGAACATATATGCTCATATTTCGTCACATTTTTCTCAGCAAATATTGATGGCAGAAATCTGATATTTGGTCACAAGCTTCATATAGGTACCCCATTTTGTGGGAAGCGTTTTTTTGACCCATCAGATTCCTACTTCTTGTTTGCCAACTTTGTTGATTTTTATACACATTGAACATATATGCTCATATTTCGTCGCATTTTTCTCGGCAAATATTGATGGCAGAAATCTGATATTTGATCACAAGCTTTATATAGGTACCCCATATCGTGGGAAGCATTTTTTTGACCCGTCAGATTCCTACTTCCTGTTTGCCGAAGAGCGGGGGTATGATAAGTGAGCATTAGCTCACAGTTCATCTTGTTGATCTAGCTTTTCAGAGATAAAAAAAGAAAAATTAATAGGTAGTCAAAAGGGACCAATGCACAAAATGATAACATTTTTATTTTAAATATATTTGTTTGCATTTTTTTTCCATTGAATTAACCAAAAACAAATTTCTATCTGAACTATTCTAACAGAATATTTATACCCTTTTCCAAATATGAGGGGTCCAAATGGACCAATTCTTAAAATTCTTTAAAACATTTAAGTCCTATTTGAATGAATTAAAGTTTAACATAGGACACTATGTGAAAATGAATAAGATAATGTTTCTCAAAAACTTGATTTGATTGAACACAACTGCATGGGAACTGTAAGTGTCCGGTGAGTCTCTAATTATTAATAGGGCTGGGATGGCTCAATGAGTTAGATAGTGGGATTACCTAACAACTCATACAAGTCTTATCACCAATACGGCGTGGGTTCGCACCCGGCTTTGTAAATTACAAAAAAGGGTGCACTCGACTCGCAGCCGCAAGTGATAAAGTTGCTTGTCTATGGTCAGTGGTTCTCACTGGGTACTCCTGCTTCTTCCACCACTAAAACTAGTCGCTATGATATAGCTGAAATATTGCTGAAAGTGGTATTAAACACTAAATATCAATCACTCAATCAATCAATCTAATTATTAATATCGATATTTTCTATTTTCAGGACTTGTATGGTTGGTCTATGGATTCAATTGTAAAACAAATAGGACTTAAAAATAATTGTAAGTTTTACAAGTGAAAAATAACAACAAATAAGTCAAGACAGAAAAAATAATTGATAAATTTATTTGTAGCAACAATCCAATATGAATTTATTATAACTTTTTCTTTGATATATATATTTCATTTACCAGTACACCATATATGTCTATCTACGAACAATTGGTGTGTGTAAAAACAATTAAATAGGGGAGACAACTCAATTCAATTTGGTACTTTAGAGCAATGCCAGTTAGACAATTTAATATTATATTAAGGGGCCGTCGTAGTCGTGATCATATGGTGGTTGGATTTAGAACTACCTGTGCAATCAGTCCCTATCATCACTATTGTTGTGAGTTTGAAACCTGTTCATGGCAAGGTGTGCTTAATACAACATTTCGTGATAAAGTTTGTCAGGGACTTGCAGCAGGTCAGTGGTTTTCTCCGGGTACTCCACCACTATATAACTGAAATATCGTTGAAAGTGATGTTAAACACCATAATCCTAACTCGCTGTATCTACAAACATACAGTGTGTGTAAAACAAATCTCTTGCAGACATTCAGATAGGGGAGACAACTCAATTCAATTTGGTATTTTAGAGTAATGCCAGTTAGACAATTCAATATTTATATTTTAAAAACAGGTACATTTTGTGGTGTATTCAGAAGACAGGCATTAGACAGGGGAGCAATAATGATGAAAGTAGATAAAATTGTTACAGGTTAGTATGTATTTATATCTTAATAGTATATATTTTACTACACATGTAAGGGGCTGTTGTAGTCATGATCGTATGGTAGTGGGATTTACAACTACCTGTGCAACCAGTGCCTATCGCCACTAAAGTTGAGAGTTCGAATCTCACTAGGGCGAGGTGTACTCGATAGAACATTATGTGGTAAAGTTTGTCAGAGATTTACGACAGGTTGGTGGTTTTCTCCTGGTACTCCACTTTCCTCCACCAATAAAACTGACCACCACGATATAACTGAAATATTGTTAAAAACTAAACCTACACGTGTAGTGATAAGTACAGTATGGTAATTTGCAGCCAGTGTGATAAGCGTCTAGTTGGTCACATCAGAATTGGGTGTCAACACTATGTTGATTGGACAATACAGTTGTCATCATAAACTCTGATAAGAAGTAAGATTAAGATCTGTTCATAATGACTTGTTAGTTAATCTGTATAATTTATAGTATTGATGATTCCATTTATGACACATGTACAGTCAAACCTGCCCATGTGGTCACCTCTATTAAGCAGTCGTCTGTATTAATAGGTTATCTTTTTCTTGTCCTGTTGTAGAAAATTTCATATGAATTGAACCTCTTTTAAGAGGTCACCTGTCTTATAAGGCCACTTTTTCTTTGTCCCAAATATGACCTCTTAATACAGGTTTGACTATATAGAAAAATGGCAGTTTTGAAGATGGAGACACACAGCATCAGTGGTGTAATGGTTAGCGTGCTCGCCGCAAGTACGGTAGATCATGGGTTTGAGCCTTGATCGGATCAAACCAAAGACATAAAATTGGTATTTGTTGCTTCTCCGCTAAGCACGCATTATTAAGTAGAAAGAGTGATTGCCTCGGAATCAGGATAATGTGTCCGAGTGAAGCGACATGTCTATCCACGAACTGTTGTTTCAGTGAGCTAACACTATAAAAATTTAACTAAGTGTGTTGGTCTAGAACAAAGCAGACCTCATCGTTATCTCATTTAAAAATAATTTGTTCTCGCCATGATATAGCTGAACAAATTGTTGAGTTGATGTTAAACAACTATCACTCACTCACTCACTCACTCACACATAATCATTAGTATTGCAGTGAGTTTGATAGGATTAGCTGCTACTCTAGTGATAATGTTTGTTGAGACCTTCAAAACTTATTTTTTAAAACAATTGTTTTTATCGGTAACAACATAATGTGTTTGATATCACACTGACTGATAATTTCCAGTATCAGAGTCACTTCCTTGATACCTATTATATCACTTGGTGAAATTAAAAGGAAAAATATACAAATTACTGATAAATACATATAAACCATGAATCTGACTTTTGTAGTAATACAGAATTTTTTTTATTTTATTTTAGGACATAATGCAGATGATATAGCAGAAACGGTAATAATGAATGGTTAGTACATTAAATAATGAATTAATTACAAAGCAAAGAATTTCATCTTCTTTTTACAGTCTTAATGAACATTAGGGAAAATGAATGGAAGGGAAAATGAACATTAGGGAAAATGAATGGAAGGGAAAATGAACATTAGGGAAAATGAACATTAGGGAAAATGAACATTAGGTAAAATGAACATTAGGTAAAATAAATGGAAGGGAAAATGAACGGAAGGGGAAAAAATGAACTGAAGGAGAAATGAACATTAGGGAAGATGAACATAGGAAAAAAATAACATTAAGGAAAGTGAACATTGGGAATGTCAACATTAGGGAAAATTCAATGTTAATTTTTACCTACAAATGTATAAAAGAAAGAAACAGAGTATTTATTACTGGTCTTCACTGTAGAGTCTTCAACAACCACTATATCTTCTATTATAAAGACAACTATTGTACATTGTATTTCATTTCAAGACGTCATTGTGATATGTAATTTTATGTTTATACAAATAAAAACCATTAGGAGCAGCAAAAATAACCTAAAGCTGCAATAGGAATACTATGTTAAAATTTCATCAATATTTTATAAAGGGACATAACTCTTTCTAATTTTATAATTTCAGTATTACGAGGAGATATAGGAAGACTAAGACGTTGTACAGCTATAACAACAGTAAGTTTTCTAGGTTAATCTTATTAAAAAGTCACATGTTTTACTTATGTTAAAACTTACAAACTTCATTACAAAGTAAACTGCATCGGTAGTGTAATAATTAGCATGCTCATCTTGAGTACGGTAGATCATGGGTTTGAGCCCGGGTCAAGTTAAACCAAAGTCTATATAATTGGTGTTTATTGCTTCTCTGTTAAGCACACAGCATTAAGGAGAAAGAGCAAAAACTGGTTGGCTCAGAATTGGGGTCATGTATCTGAGGCAGGCGACATGTCTACCCGTGGACTGTTGTTTCAGTGAACTAGCACTATAAAAATTCATTCAACTAGTCAAGTACAATGTGGATATCATCATTATCATCTCATTGAATATAACTTGTTCTCGTACTGAACAATTGCTCATGTGGCATGAAACAACAATCACACACATCTAAAGAATTAGTTTTTATGTAGTTTCACTCTGTAAAATTTGACATTGACCAGAATGTTTTACCATGTGACAATCAAATGTAATTATTTGTATATAAAATTGTATTGCATATTAGCAATTATAAAGACTATACTTTTTAAAAGCTCATTATTTGAGGATTTCTTACCATTCTAGACCAAACATCACCATATAGCAACCCATAGGAAAATGTTACTAAAAATAACTGATTACATTTTTAGGGAACTGATGGAGCATTACCTCGATGTAAACCTTTTAAGTATACATATGAGAAAGAAATTGTCATGTAAGTTATGCATACAACAGGTTTTTAAACAATATTTTATTTGGCAAGTTTTTACTTGTTAAGAGGGAGATATAGACACAAAAACAACAACAGTGCAAACATCATTGTCAATAATCCATGACTAATCATGCTCCAATATGCTCCACTTATCATTCATTTGACACTTCATCTCAAAGCTGATTGGCTAATCATGCTCCAATACACTCCACTTATCATTCATGTGACACTTCATCTCAAAGCTGATTGTCTAATCATGCTTCAATACACTCCACTTATAATTCATGTGACACTTCATCTCGAAGCTGATTGGCTAATTATGCTCCAATACACACCACTTATCATTCATGTGACACTTCATCTCAAAGCTGATTGGCTAATCATGTTCCAATACACTCCACTTATCATTCATGTGACACTTCATCTCAAAGCTGATTGGCTAATCATGCTTCAATACACTCCACTTATCATTCATGTGACACTTCATCTCAAAGCTGATTGGCTAATCATGCTCCAATACACTCCACTTATCATTCATGTGACACTTCATCTCAAAGCTGATTGGCTAATCATGCTCCAATACACTCCACTTATCATTCATGTGACACTTCATCTCAAAGCTGATTGTCTAATCATGCTTCAATACACTCCACTTATCATTCATGTGACACTTCATCTCAAAGCTGATTGGCTAATCATGCTCCAATATGTTCCACTTATCATTCATGTGACACTTCATCTCAAAACTGATTGGCTAATCATGCTTCAATACACTCCACTTATCATTCATGTGACACTTCATCTCAAAACTGATTGGATAATCATGCTCCAATATGCTCCACTTATCATTCATGTGACACTTCATCTCAAAGTTGATTGGCTCCAATATGTTTTCATCATGGTAGATTATTGCTCTTGTATAACATTCTGCTGAAATAGAAAATTATTTTGAACTGCTTTGATACTTTGTTTTGATAGTAAATAAAAAAAAGCATGGTTTTAAATTATTTTTGTGACCTACCTTCCAGCATAATCAGCCATTGGCTACTGATAATGTACATACATCTACTTTCTTTAGATTAGTCAAGAGTATTGGTGTTTTATGTCACCTGAGGTTTTTTGCCATTGTTTGGAATCTGTTATCCATCACAAGCTTTTTAACCCCCCGCAACGAAGTTGTAGGGGGGTATACTGGTTTCACCATGTCCGTCCGTCCGTCCGTCTGTAGACAAATCCTATGTCGTACGATAACTTGAGTTGTGTTTCTTAGAATCTTTTAAAATTTTATCAGCTGTTTACTGGTGAAGAGAGAAGGATCCCTTTCATTTTTGACGATTTTCACTTTTGCCGTTCCAGAGTTATTGGACTTGATATGACGGAAAATAGGATTTTTACCCTATGTCGTATGATAACTTGAGTAGTGTTTCTCAGAATATTTTGAAATTTTATCAGCAGCTTACCAGTGAAGAGAGGAGGATCCCTTTCATATTTGACGATTTTCACTTTTGCCAATCCAGAGTTATTGGACTTGATATGACAGAAAATAGGATTTTTGCGCTATGTCGTATGATAACTTGAATAGTGTTTCTCAGAATGTTTTGAAATTTTATCAGCAGCTTACCGGTGAAGAGAGGAGGGTCCCTTTCATTTTTGATCAGAACAATCAGTAATGTTTTGTTTATGGAAATAGGTTGGACAGATGTGGGGAGCGGCGGGTATATCTTAGTGAGCTGTGCTCACAGTAATACTAGTTGCACTTATTGCAAGGGAAATAAAACCTTTCCTGTGTATCAGTTGTTGCTCCTCAAAGTACATATTATTTTCTAAGATGAACACTCTCTTTGAATAAATACAATATCTATTTTCCTTTGTAGAGTTCATTCAATGGGACGTTTAAATGTCTTAATGAGAAGTGAATCATTCATTGATTTATTTTGCTGTACAATAAAATTAACTCTTCTTTTGAAGTATACAATTGACATCAATTTATAATTATAATCGCATGTTCTGACAATGTGTGTCTTTATTTAGTATTGGTACATGTATTTTCAGTCATAAGAATAAAAACTTAGATGTAAGAACTAATTTTGACTTAAAGTTTCTTTCCTGATTCCAAACCAGAATATTAGATTTATTATATCTCTACATTCTCTTACAGGTATGCATATTTTAAGAAGTTAGATTACTTTTCAACAGAATGTATATACTCACCAAATGCTTACAGGTACAGTAATGTTACTATTATCATACTTATACTTGAAAGGGGGTTGCCTTGGTTGTGATCGTATGGTAGTTGGATTTACAACTACCTATGCAATCAGTTCCTATTACCACTAAAGTTGTGAGTTCGAATCCCGCTCATGGCGAGGTGTACTTGATACAACATGATGTGATAATGTTTGTCATTGACTTGTGGCAGGTAGGTGGTTTTCTTTAGGAACTCCACCAATAAAACTGACCACCACAATATACCTGAAATATTGTTGAAATTGGCATTAAACACCATAACCCTACAATATGTAGGTAAAGAAATAATCCAAATTGTAGACACTACACATTTAATGACTCCTACTGAGGAATCAAGGCACTAATCTTTTTAATACATGTATTACTGTTCATAATGTTTTGTTATGTATAGTGATGTTGTCAACCATTGCTGTAAAATTATTGAGATTCTTTAAAGGTGTAATGTATATATTATATGTTTCAATATATTATATTGGAAGATAGTTTTTTTATTCACTAGTGCAATATATAAAAAACATGTTGGTTTTTTTTCACTACTGTAAACATTTTCTTTCTTTCTTTATAATTTACAGAGGTTTTGCTAGAGCTTTTATTAAAGATGTAGAAAAAATTAGACCAACTGCTATTATAGGTATGCTATGGTATATATTCAGTGTTTGGTGTTAAGTACCACTGAAGTTAGTCGTTCATCTGGAATGTTTGTTCCTCCAGATGACATGACAGTTTTTAATGAAGATATTAGTTTTATTTTATCATTAGGTTAACTAGATGATGCCACAAAAAAATAAAGATTCTTGAAAAGTAGAGGTGTACAACACATTTTGACCTCAGACCATTATTACTTTTTTCCCACCAATTTGGTATTTAAGTCTTGTAGGTGGATTGCATATAATACAAAAAAAGTTAGATACCAAAGGGGTAATCTGAAGGTGTAAATCTAAGATACCAAAGGGGTAATCTGAAGCCGTAAATCTAAGATACTAAAGGGGTAATCTGAAGCCGTAAATCTAAGATACTAAAGGGGTAATCTGAAGCGTAAATCAATGAAGGACAGACAACACAATGGCCAAACAAAAAAGGACAAACAGCGATATACTAAACATTACACAGAAAACTAAAGATAGAGCAACATGAACCCCACTAAAAACCAGAGTTGAACCTCATTAACTCTGGAAGGATAAGCAGTTCCTGCTCCACATGTGGCACTCGTAGCAAATCAAGCTAAAGGATGGTGAAATGGCAAGCGGGCAGGAAGGAGAATAGGGTATCTAATTTGTGTTTTCATCTCTTCTTAAAATTTATTACTGAATGATTTCAAGCCTTTACACAGTTGTTAGAGACATACACATATCAATCATATGACTTTTTGATGATGATGATCAATTTTTTACAGAAATGATAACTATTTGAGCTTCACCATATTTAAAAAAAAACAATTTTAGTAGATGATACCTAATCTTGTGTAATCAACTAATTCTTTTACAGTTTACAACCAAATGATTTCAAACTTATAAACAAGGACTTGTTAAAGATAAATGGGACCTTTTTTGTGTTAAATATGAAATTCACTGATAATGGAAATACAAATAAGTTCACAACAGACCAATTGTTTCTTAAGAGAGGTGATTTGTCAACAGAAGGGGTGTTACTAATATAAATTGTAAGCTATATAGTCTTACTGGATCTCCAACTTCTTGTGTAAACATTGAATTTGAATCCCAATTTAAAGAAAGATCACTGAATTTATTTTGCATTTCCTGTTCAAACCGATTTTTGTGTTGTATCGCCATCAGCAGAAAATAATCCAAAATGTTTTAAAATTTAACATAGTCTAATTTTAATTTGTTTAACAATTTATAAAATAATTTTGTAGATATAATTCATTCTGGAGAAAGTTTATCTGTAAAGAAGGAAGTTAGATTACCTGTTCAGGGTAAGTACAGTGTAACCTGTCTAAACCAAACCTCTTTGTGATGGAATAGACAGGGTGTTCACTTTATACAGGTGATCAGCTTTTGTGATGGAATAGACAGGGTGTTCACTTTATACAGGTGATCATCTTTTGTGATGGAATAGACAGGGTGTTCACTTTATACAGGTGATCATCTTTTGTGATGGAATAGACAGGGTGTTCACTTTATACAGGTGATCATCTTTTGTGATGGAATAGACAGGGTGTTCACTTTATACAGGTTACATTAACAAACATTTCCTGCAATTGGGACTTTATTTAAAGTTTTGTTTATACAGGAATACAGATTGTTCCAGGTTTGGTTTAGACAGGTGTCACTGTATATCATCATGAGAGCATTTATTTACTCTATATTAACACAATGTATTCTGATTCTAATTAGTGTCCATTTCAACCATAAAAGTTGATCTTTTAAACAGATTTGACTGTATATAGAAGTGAAAGTCATATATTATATCTGTCTGTTTGAGATGTTCATCATTGATGGTTTGGTTGGTTTATGGTTTCAGCTCCACTTTCAACAATATTTCAGTTATATCGTGGTGGTGGAGGAAACCAGAGTACCTGGAGAAAACCACCGACCTGCCATAAGTCACTGACAAACTTTATCACATAATGTTGGATAGAGTACACCTTGCCTGAGTGGGGTTCAGACTCGCAACGTTAGTGGTGATGGGCACTGTTAGCAAAGGTAGTTGTAAAACCAATTACCATACGATCACGACCATGACGGTCCCTGTTCATCATTGAAGATTTCATGGTGACTTTGAGATGAAGAACAACAATAAGTGAAGTTCCTGAATTTTTTATCAGTCAGAAGACAATAGAAATATTTTTATTTGTTGTAGAATAGGATATGTGTTGTTAATATGAAACAAAATGTTTCTTTACCATTCTGATTAGAAATTAAGATCCATTCAAATAATTAAGGTAGCAAAACATACATTATTTTAGAAATGATTAGTTGTGAAGTTTAGTTTAGAATTCTACTTGCTTTCTTTGTATCACATTATACAGTTGACTAGATTTGTTATGGCACAGTGTCTTTTTACAAATATACAGGTCAGATGACAAAATATATGGATAGCCTTTTTGGAAATTGAATAAATTTATTGAAAACCTGACAAAATTTAAGTATCAGGATAAAGTAAATGTTTAAATAAAAAGATTTTGTCTGGTAAAATTTTAATACTGTAATAATTGTGTACATGACAGATAAAAGATGTAATAATTGTTTGGAAGCCACAAAATCTTCACATCGTAGTACATATACAAAGAGAGGTAACTCTGTTTCAAACAGAGAACCACCATTATGATATCACTTTTGTTGTTTATTTACTGTTACATGTGCTAATATTTTGTAGGTACTTGTGAACGATGTGGTTACATGTCCAGCAACCCTATCTGTAAGGCCTGTGTATTGTTAGAGGGTCTTAATAGGGGATTACCAAGGTAACTAATATTGTCATTTTATGTCACTGCCACTAAGTGGCTGGGGCATATAGTGTTACCCATGTCTGTAATTCCGAAATAAAACAGTCGTCACTATGCTTTGAGATATTGACTTGATATTTGTATGTAGGTGTATAATGATAAGTTACAGATCGAGTTTACGTTTCGTTCCGGTCCAATGATTTTTGGCAGAGTTATGGCCCTTGGACTTTGAAATTTGGCCAAATATTTAGTTGTCACCACTTTTTTTCGCTATGCTTTGAGATATTGACTTGATATTTGGTGTACAGGTGTATAATGATGAGTTACAGATCAAGTTTACATTTCGTTCCGGTCCAATGATTTTTGGCCGAGTTATGGCCCTTGGACTTTGAAATTTGGCCAAATATTTAGTCGTCACCACTTTATTTCATTATGATTTGAGATATTGACTTGATTTTTTGTATGAGAGTATATAATCATAAGTTACAGATCATCGTTGAAATTCGTTCCAGTTGAATGATTTTTGGGCAACTTACAGCCATTGAGATTTGGCCAAATATTTATTTATCACCACTTTTTTTTCACTATGATTTGAGTGTAGTGATGACTTACCGATTAAGTTTGAATTTCGTTCCGATTGAATGATTTTGGGCTAATTTATGCACCTTGAGCTTTTAACTTTGGCCAAATATTTAGTTGTCACCACTTTATTTCACTATGCTTTGAGATATTGACTTGATTTTTGGTATTTGGAATTACAATGATGAGTTACATATCAAGTTTAGCTTTTGTTCCCACTCAATAATTTTGGCCAAATTACTGTCCTTGGATTTTAGAATTTTAATATTCTCAGCGGAGACATTCGTGTCGTTCCGACACATCTAGTTTATTCACTTTTGCAGTTTCTGATCACAATTTTTGAAACAAGAGTTTTGACAAGGTCTGAATATCAATTACTTGTATTAGAATTGTAACAGAGATACAGTAGAACCTTGTTATCTTAAAGTCGATTAAGTCATTTTCTTATATAACTAAAATTTAAAAATTTGGTCTGTTTGTAGTAGCTTTTAGTTTAATTTGACTTGGATAACTGAAATACTCTGCTATGTCAAAATAAAATCATGTTTCCTTGGATGTTGACACAAGATTGGACTGTAATTAAAATGATTTTAACTCTAAATGCCAAAAAGGGTCTTCAAATTAGTCAGAGTTCTAAAGCAGATTACAACATTGATATCATTATGTCAGATTATCATATTTCATATGAAAAGTTTGCTAGTTCATTTGGATTCAATATCAATATGCAAAAATATAGATAATAGGGCTTTATTCATTCAAAAGCAATACAGCTTATAGAATACAGTGAGTGAACACCAGCTCTTATAGAATACAATATAAATAAATATTTTTAATACACCAATATCAATATCAATTATAATACATGAATTACACACAGAATAAATAAATACACATTATATATATATATATGGTTGTCACTTACTTCTAGACGTTTGTATAATATACTTTATTTCCTGTGACTGTATAATGAATTCTTCATTATCCTATACAATATATTAAAAATTGCTGAGTTAGATTGCTGTCAAATTATAATATTAAGTATATATGTACCATCTACACACGCTTATATACACATGTCTTACGCCTATCCCTAGATTTGCCTTACGAGAAAAGGTAACACTACGATTATTGAAGCTCCTTTTTTAGGGAGTGGATGTGGTCGAGTGGTCTAGGGCGCTGGACGTAAGGCTAAGCGAATGGTGCTGCAGTGTATCAATGGTGTGGGTTCAAATCCCGTCGAGGGAAGAACAAAAATTTGACAGCTCTAAAATCTAATTCAAACACTGTTTGGTTTAATTTTCAGACGTATATATATATATATATATATATAGATAATACATACATGTATAGGTGATTGTTTGTTTTGTTGATATTGGTGTAATTCATGACCATCACTGTTTAAACTTTCTGTTCATAATGTAGAACTGAAAGATGATGATTCCATAATTACATATAAGGATTGGAAAATGTAAAAAATCAAAGATCAAAGTTGAATTGACCTATTCATATACAGTCAAGCCTGTATTAAGAGGTCACCTTTAGGATAGAGAAAAAGTGTCCTAATAAGACAGGTGACCTCTTAAAAGAGGTTCAATTCATATGTCTTTTTCTATGACAGGATGAGAAAAAGGTGACCTTTTAATACAGGTGACTGCTTAATAGAGGTGACTGCATGGCCAGGTTTGACTATCAGTTTCAGGAGAAATATTTTTGTGTAATCACTTGTTTGTGTATGCTACAGCAATATAGACAGGTGACTTTAAGTAGCATGTTATGTTGATATTTTATATAATTTGTAGGCTTGGTATTGGTAAGACCCACAAGGAGAGGAGGAAGGTAAGGCATCATTAGGACATGTTTGTTCCTTTGAAAAATATATTGGAGGGTAGGCAGTGTTTCAGGTAGACTTTGAAATCTTCAGGATTATTGCCAGTTTTATCAAAATTTCTTAAGGATATTTAATAATTAAATTAATTTTTATAAAGTTCTTCAGAGAAATAGGTGGGCAAATGTCCTGATCGGTGCCTAGCTGAATTACTGGGTAGGACGGGAATTTTAAAACACAACAAACATAATTTTAATCATGATTTAGATGTATATTCTGTAATGAACCATAATACAAACAATAATATAATTAATTCTTACTCCACCACATAACTTTCAATGTAATATTCTTAAGATAATGGTAGGTATAATTATTTTATTGTATTGAATATAACTGTCTAGACTCTTCTAATTGTGTAAGTTTATGGGTTAGGGTTATTGTGTAATGCCACTTTCAACAATATTTTAGTTATATTGTGGCGATCAGTTTTATTGGTAGAGGAAACCGGCATACCCCAAAAAACTACCCACCTGCTGCAACTCAAATGACAAACTCTATCACTTAATGTTGTATTTAATACTCCTCACCTGAGCGGGATTCAAAATCACAACATTAGTGGTGATAGACACTAATTGCATAGGTAGTTGTAAATCCAACTACCATACGATCATGACCACGACAGCCTATGTAAGTTTATGAGTTTATTATTATATGGCGAGTGAATAGAAAATATCCACTGACTTAGAATTTTGTTCCTGTTAAACACTCATAACCTTACATAATCACTTTATTATGACACATTAACAGAAATAAACTATTATCAATCAAAGCAATCTATAACTTACACCTTTATTGCTCTTCAAGTGACCTGGTTTCAAAACATGGCCTTATATAGACCTATATATATATATATGCATGCTGCATTTGTCGGTTCAAATTCGACCTTATGTTATGTTGTCATATATCTTGCTGACTTGAAATAAAGCTTATCTTATCTGTCTCTGCTATCTTTAATACATAATCTTCTTTTGTCACAAGCATAGGCAGACAAATCAAGCACAAGCAAGAAAATATATTTACAAATGTGTATTTGTTTGTTTGATGGTGTTTAATGCCACTTTCAACAATATTTCAGTTATATCGTGACAGTCTTTTTTATTGGTGGAGGAAACCTGAGTACCCGGAGAAAACAACGGACCTGCCGCAATTCACTGACAAACTTTTTCACATAATGTAGTATCGAGTACACCTTGCCATGAGCGGGATTCAAACTCACAACTTTAGTGGTGATAGGCACTGATTACTTAGGTAGTTATAATTATAAATCTAACTACCATATATCACAACGACGGCCCCTGTTTGTAGATATGGTATACTGGTAAATGAAATACATGTATATGAAAGAAAAAGAGAAAACCAGACACGTCGCATGTCACTAACAAACTTTATCACATAATGGTGTATGTCTCGCCCTGATCAAGATTCGAATTCACAACATCAGTGGTGATAGGCACTGATTGCATAGGTAGTTGTAAATCCAACTACCATATGATCGCGGTCACGACAGCCTCCTACAAATGTGAGGTTTACATAATGTAAATTTGGTCCTGTCTATTTCATTTCTGTGTTTAGGAGTTTTAGGTTTAATATAAAAGAGAAGTGGTTTGTGTTGTGTTATTTTCAATAATTACTTTAAACGTTCAGAATTATTGTTACAAGTTAAAAACAGAAATGTATAGAGAAATCTGTTGTTTCCTATTTCAGGCAGAAGCAGCAGAGAAAGAAAAACTTTCTGAGATGGAGCAGAATTCAATTGAAGAAAAAATTAAGTCATGTGACAAAACAGTCGACCAGTCAGACAATATTAAATGTGATTCAAATTGTCAGTGCATAGAAGACATTAATAAATTAACTTTGAACCAAAAGCCAGATATGTCGAAGTTAGAGTTTTGATAATTAATGACATTTTGACTCCCGTGATAAAATAATGCAATAAAAACATGACAATGTACATAATACATACTTGTTTAATCTTGATTCTATTAAAAAATGTCCATGTTATATACCCTATTGATTGTCATGTTTAATATAGAACACTAGGGGAAATATGTACTATAAGCATTTTCTCAGAAACAGTTTCACACATGTAAACTAAATAAAACAGAAATGATACTGGGGTGGTCCTCTACTGATTTTGAGTTTTTGGTGTGAACCTGAAATGAAAGATGGGTGCCTGACTGCAACACATAGTTTAACATAGGACCCATGGGTGATACATACAAACAGCTTTCTCTCAGATAGGTTCCACTTTCAAAACATTTTGTTAATAACTTTTTAACCACCTCATAGAGAAATGATGCTTCGGTAGTTTCCTACTAATGGTCAATTTCAATGTGTAGGTCAAGGTATGAAGCAGACCTAATATGTATCTGTGGTATCCTTTATTTCAAGCTCAATGGGATAGATGCGATCAACGTAATCATTAAACCTATAATTATTTAGTGAAAGGACATCATCTATATAACGGAACATGAAATTAAATGATCGGACTAGCTTCTTTTCGTTTTTCTTGAAAGCCCCTGTATGAAGTCTGCCTCATACGAAAAAGGAACAAGTCGGCGAGAAGAGGATCATTGTCCTTTTATCCTTTTTCTTTTGGAAATTGTCTGTCTTTCTTTGAATTAAGGTTTTGTATTACCCCTTTGGTATCTTCATCCTTAATAATGGGTACTGAAAATAAATAATTCGTATTTTCTCAGAAACAACAAACTTATTTGGAATCCAATCCATACATGAATGATCATTGGGTGGTCCTTTGCCAAGTTTACCTTTCTATATAGATCTGCAAGATTACAACAACCACACAATCGTGAGTTCAAGCACTGGATGGGTCAACCCAACAACTACAAAATTGGTATTTGTTGTTTCAGGTGCTCCGTGACCTAGCACTAAAAATCCAACTAAGAGTGTTGGTCTAGTATAAAGCTGACATCATCATCATCTCGTCGAAATGAAACTTGCTCTTGCCTTGGTATGCTGACTAATTGTTTTTTTAGTGTTAAACAGCACTCACTTACCATTGCATTTTATCGAAAATACTGATTTAAAATGTTCACTTAAAAATTGGACTCGGAACGACCAGATCCCATATACCCTGGGACCTTCATTTGTAAAAGATTAAATCTACAGATCATAATGATTTCTACCATGTATAATTGTATTTTCTTCGCTTGCTATTAAGAAAATGATTTTTTTAATTCCTTTTTTGTTTAAACATATTCCATGTCAGATGATGTTTGTGGCGTTTAACAGTAACACAACAGGTGTCATGTGGAGTAGGAACTGCTACCCCTTCCGGAGCACATGAGTTCACTCTCAGTTTTTAATGGGGTTCCCGTGGCTTGAACTTTAGTTTTCTGTATAATGTTTTGTATATCATTTTGTCCTTTTTTGTTTGGTCATTGTATTGTGTGTCCTTCCATTTATGACTTCTGATTACCCATCTGGTATCTTCAAACTTTTCTTATTTGTAAATAAACATGCGAAATGAATAAGACACTAGTAATTCTTACTTATGAAGTCTATTCTGGTTTACAAAGCATATAACTGTTAAACATTCTTGTTGGAAAGCAGGAACACTTTGAATAGGTACGTAATAGACACAGAATTTGAGAAATATGTTAAATAATTGAAGGTTGTTTTTCCATACAAAAACAGATGGACCCCATGTTCTCAATTTCCTGTCTTTTACAAATGACCACGGATATGTGCCACATGTCGTAAGCACTTCCCTGTCTTTTCCTCATTCATGACTTTCAACAGGTTTGTATTTAGAGTACGACAGGTGCCATTAGTGGAGCAGGAACTGCTTACCTTTCTGGAGCACCCGAGTTCACTCCCGGTTTTTAGTGGGGTTTGTTTGTTTTTGTGTAATGTTTTACAGATGGTTGTTTGTCCTTTTTTCTTTTGGCCATTGTGTTGTCTGGTCTTCTTTGATAAGGATTATGATTACCCCTTTGGTATCTTCAAACTCTTCTTACAAAAAGAAATTTAAAGAAAGATGGTCAACAATTCCACCAATATCAACAAAACGAACAACCACCTCAAACAATTGAACAGTTAAAAAAATGACAACATATGGAGTTGGAAATCCAGGTCGTGGTTTGGAAATAGGCACAAATATGTGGCTGGATTTAACCACTTGTATGTATTTTTTCTTTCTTTATTGTATTGTTCAATATCAAATAAGTCACACATTTGCATCCATCAGATGTTTCATATTTCACAATTTCTCTCAGAAACCACTAAAAAATTGTTTGACTATGCCTTTGATGTTTTACTTGTTATTTTTGAAATAAAAGCTTTTGACTTGTTGCCATATCATATATCAACTGCACCACCTAGCATGCTCGCCTTGAGTGCAGTAGTTCGTGGAGTTAGGCCCCTGACAGGTAAAACCAAAGACTATAAAATTTGTCTTTTTTGCTGCTTTTCCGTTAAGCATGCAGTATTCAGGAGTAAGAGCAAAGACAGGTTTTCTCAGAATCAGGTTTATGAGTCCAAGTGAAGTGACATGTCTACTCGACTGTTGCTTCAGTGAACTGGCACTATCAAGATCTAACTCAGCATGTTGGCCTAGTATAAAGCAGACATAATTATCTCATCGAATGTAACTTCTCACCATGATATAGCTGAATAATTGCTATTTGATGTTAAACAACAATAACTCATGACAGGTGCCACTAGCGGAGCAGTAACTACTTATCCATCTATAGCACCTGAGTTCATCCTTGGTTTGTTGTGGTGTTTGTGTTGCTCAATCTATAGCTTTCTGTGTAGTGTTTTGTAGATTATTGTTTGTCCTTTTGTCTTTTGTATTGCCATTATATGGTCTGTCGTTTTTCGATTTATGGCTTCTTATTATCTCTTTGGTATCTTCTGATTATCTCTTTGGTATCTTCTGATTACCCCTTTGTTATCTTCACCTTTTCTCATTTATCACAGGCTTTATTATTCAATAAAGACTAAAACTCATTCAAATTAATTTAAAGTTTTTATTTCGAAATTAACAAATTATATATATTTGGCTAAAACACAGTATTTGTCCAGTAGTTACCTTTTTTTATGTTGAAAACTCAAATATAACATATTTTTTGTTATTTATTTGGAAATAATATTAATGCATGCTTATAGAACATTTCCTATATTAAATGTTGGTAGCTGCATTATGAAAATAGACAACATATGAAGGAAGTTATGACTAAATAACATAAAGAGGTGCTTCTGACAAATTCTCAAAATCAGTGGGTATGTTTTGTTATATGCCTGAAAAACACTGCAAACTAACTAATTCACAAATGGTTATTGTTTTGTAAAACTCATTTTAGATCAAAGTTTGAAATATCGGCACATCTTGGAATTCATGAATCACATCTCTAAAAATGAGGGCATTGAACAGCGGAATTGTCCAAGGTGACTAATATGTAGTGTCCGTAACTATGGGATTATATCTTAAGGTGTATTTTAATATAATAGAAATGTGGTCTTCCACAATATTTATACCTCTCAACGTGTGTTTAAAATCTAAAATATTTTTTTTCTTTATTTTAATTTGAAGTTTGATTATTTTTTTTTAAAGGTTACGGCCACTACATGAATTGTCTAATATATTGATATTGAATTTCATCTGTATTTATCAGCTTTTCTTTTTTATTCTATTGCAGAAAAAAACAAACTTCATGATGCAATATTGCATCATCTATTTACTGTTGGAAAATACTTGTATACTTTGGCTGATGGAACAATATTATGATGTAATATTGCATCATCCAATGGATTGCCTTTCCAAGACATTTGACTGTTCATCACTAACTACAGAGCTCATGAAAAAATAACTCATGTTGTGTAATAGTATGTTAGAATGAAGCATGTCCTGAGAAATGGAAAAAAGTAAAGTTTTAAGTCCTGGCGATGACCAACGTATGCATAAAAGTATTGAATCATTGCTTATTATATCATGTAGTGTCCGTAACTCGAAATTTGCCTATACCTGTTTTCCTGTATTCATGAAATATCCACATGAATTACATAAGATCTGACGCTTGCCAAACATACAATATGAAGAAATTTACCTGAACTAGGTTTTCACAGAGAAGACCTATTGAGTTTGACGGACAATTTATATGATGAAAGCTTCTTTCGAGGCGGATATTATAAGAAATGAACCTGTAAGCCGCTTTTTACACCACCTAATAATACAAATGTCATTTAATACAGAATATTGACAAAGCACATGCCTGTGGAATGCACAATTTTTAGGTTTTTAGTATATTTTGTTGTACTGTCAGTGAGGTTACGGACACGACAGGATACTATAATTTTTCTAAGGCAACTATTATTATAATTCATACACAACTTTTGTATTCATAATAGATGAAATATAACAATATAAGGTATTTATAACCTATTCTGATTGTTTCTTTCCACAAATTGGTTGAATATGACCTTTAGCATATCATTTTCATACATGTTTATTGTTACCTGTTTGCATTGAGCCAGGCCATAAATGTAGTAATGAAGGTTGTTAGAAATTAATTTATTATCAGAAGCATCATAACTGTTTTGCAAAAGAGAGCAGAAAATCATCACTGCAACACAAAAGACCTGAAAGGGTTGCTGACAAAGATGCTGATAATGTCAAGAAGCAAAGAGCGAACCAGGCAGAAAGTTAAGAAATCGTCAGAAAACAGAAAAATATGTTGCCTTCAAAAAGACTGACAAAGAAGGAAAGAATGAAAGATAAACTGATGGCCACTTCAGATCCTGAATTAAAAGCCTCCCTAAGGCTAAGAAGGAAGAAGACTGAAGAAATGAAAAGGGCAGAGAAGAAAGTTGAAAGCTACGACACCAGTGCCATGTAGTAGTGCTGTATCAGAAAGTTCAGATGGTAAAAAGAATAAAGTAGCTCATTCGATTCAGCAAAAAAAGAAGCTGTGAAAAAAGTGAAAGACATTCTGCCTCAGACACCAAAGAAAAAAGCTGCCATTTTGAAGAAACTTATCGAATCTCCATCAACATCAAAAGTCCTTTTTAGTCAAGGTTATCTCTGACCCCTGCCTGCAAGAAAAAACTTCAAGTAGCAGATGCTATGGTAGAATCAGTGAAAGAAAGTATATCTAGAGTAACCAGAGGCTCTCAAGAGCCTGTATCGTTCACCTGGTAATAAAAAAAAACAATTGGTCCTATGTAAAAACTATGTACTGCAGTGGTAGTCATCTTGGAATTACGATCAACATAAAAAACACCAAGTTTGTAAAGGACCTTCCAATGATTGATGCACAGTTTAGGTTCAATCAGTGCAATAGCTTCAGAGAAGAATATATTTCTGTATTTTCCCCATATGGTTCTGTGTTAATACTATGACCTGTGGTGGCAGCCATCTTGGATTTCCGATCGGCATAAAAAACACACACCTTGTAGAGGACCTTCCAATGATCATTCCTGGGCAGTTTGGTTTCAACTGTCCAAGTGGTTTCAGAGAAGAAGCATTTTGAAACATTTTTCCCATAGGGTCCAATGTTAAACTAAGTCCTGCCGTAGCCGCCATTTTGAATTTCATATCAGAATAAAAAACGTAAATTTTGTAGAGGACCATTCAATGAACATTCATGTACAGTTTGGCTTTAATCATATTTGTAGTTTCTGAGAAGAAGGCATTTGAACATTTTCCCATAGGGTCCAATGTTAATCTATGTCCTGCGGTGGTGGCCATCTTGGATTTCCGATCGGCATAAAAAACACACACCTTGTAGAGGACCTTCCAATGATCATTCCTGGGCAGTTTGGTTTCAATTATCCAAGTGGTTTCAGAGAAGAAGCGTTTTGAAACATTTTCCCCATAGGGTCCAATGTTAAACTAAGTCCTGCCGTAGCCGCCATTTTGAATTTCATACCGGAACAAAAAACGTAAATTTGTAGAGGACCATCCAATGAACGTTCATGTACAGTTTGGCTTTAATCATATTTGTAGTTTCTGAGAAGAAGGCATTTGAATATTTTCCCATAGGGTCCAATGTTAATCTATGTCCTGCGGTGGCGGCCATCTTGGATTTCCGACCGGCATAAAAAACAGAAAATTTGTAGAGGACCTTCCAATGATCATTCCTGGGCAGTTTGGTTTCAACTGTCCAAGTGGTTTCAGAGAAGAAGCATTTTGAAACATTTTTCCCATAGGGTCCAATGTTAAACTAAGTCCTGCCGTAGCCGCCATTTTGAATTTCATATCGGAACAAAAAACCTTAAGATTGTAGAGGACCATCCAATGAACATTCATGTACAGTTTGGCTTTAATCATATTTGTAGTTTCTGAGAAGAAGGCATTTGAACATTTTCCCATAGGGTCCAATGTTAATCTATGTATTGCGGTGGCGGCCATCTTGGATTTCCGATCGGCATAAAAAACATAAAATTTGTAGAGGACCTTCCAATGATCATTCCTAGGCAGTTTGGTTTCAATTATCCAAGTGGTTTCAGAGAAGAAGCGTTTTGAAACATTTTCCCCATAGGGTCCAATGTTAAACTAAGTCCTGCCGTAGCCGCCATTTTGAATTTCATACCGGAACAAAAAACGTAAAGTTTGTAGAGGACCATCTAATGAACATTCATGTACAGTTTGGCTTTAATCATATTTGTAGTTTCTGAGTAGAAGGCATTTGAATATTTTCCCATAGGGTCCAATGTTAATCTATGTCCTGCGGTGGCGGCCATCTTGGATTTCCGACCGGCATAAAAAACAGATAATTTGTAGAGGACCTTCCAATGATCATTCCTGGGCAGTTTGGTTTCAACTGTCCAAGTGGTTTCAGAGAAGAAGCATTTTGAAACATTTTTCCCATAGGGTCCAATGTTAAACTAAGTCCTGCCGTAGCCGCCATTTTGAATTTCATATCGGAACAAAAAACCTTTAGATTGTAGAGGACCATCCAATGAACATTCATGTACAGTTTGGCTTTAATCATATTTGTAGTTTCTGAGTAGAAGGCATTTGAACATTTTCCCATAGGGTCCAATGTTAATCTATGTATTGCGGTGGCGGCCATCTTGGATTTCCGATCGGCATAAAAAACATAAAATTTGTAGAGGACCTTCCAATGATCATTCCTAGGCAGTTTGGTTTCAATTATCCAAGTGGTTTCAGAGAAGAAGCGTTTTGAAACATTTTCCCCATAGGGTCCAATGTTAAACTAAGTCCTGCCGTAGCCGCCATTTTGAATTTCATACCGGAACAAAAAACGTAAAGTTTGTAGAGGACCATCTAATGAACATTCATGTACAGTTTGGCTTTAATCATATTTGTAGTTTCTGAGTAGAAGGCATTTGAATATTTTCCCATAGGGTCCAATGTTAATCTATGTATTGCGGTGGCGGCCATCTTGGATTTCCGATCGGCATAAAAAACATAAAATTTGTAGAGGACCTTCCAATGATCATTCCTATGCAGTTTGGTTTCAATTATCCAAGTGGTTTCAGAGAAGAAGCGTTTTGAAACATTTTTCCCATAGGGTCCAATGTTAAACTAAGTCCTGCCGTAGCCGCCATTTTGAATTTCATACCGGAACAAAAAACGTAAAGTTTGTAGAGGACCATCTAATGAACATTCATGTACAGTTTGGCTTTAATCATATTTGTAGTTTCTGAGAAGAAGGCATTTGAATATTTTCCCATAGGGTCCAATGTTAATCTATGTCCTGCGGTGGCGGCCATCTTGGATTTCCGATCGGCATAAAAAACAGAAAATTTGTAGAGGACCTTCCAATGATCATTCCTGGGCAGTTTGGTTTCAACTGTCCAAGTGGTTTCAGAGAAGAAGCATTTTGAAACATTTTTCCCATAGGGTCCAATGTTAAACTAAGTCCTGCCGTAGCCGCCATTTTGAATTTCATATCGGAACAAAAAACCTTAAGATTGTAGAGGACCATCCAATGAACATTCATGTACAGTTTGGCTTTAATCATATTTGTAGTTTCTGAGAAGAAGGCATTTGAACATTTTCCCATAGGGTACAATGTTAATCTATGTCCTGCGATGGCGGCCATCTTGGATTTCCGATCGGCATAAAAAACAGTAACTTGGTAAAGGACATTCCAATGATCATTCCTTTACAGTTTGGGTTCAGTCAGTTCATTAGTTTCAGAGAAGAAGATCTTTGAAATTTCAGCCAATCAGAGCATATTATTGGCCCTGGCAGCCATATTGAATATTCGACTGGAACGAAAAACAGTAACTTTGTAGAGGACCATCCAAGGAACATTCCTGCTAAGTTCGGTTCCAATCGGCCAAGT
This sequence comes from Bathymodiolus brooksi, assembly GCA_963680875.1. Lineage (NCBI taxonomy): Eukaryota > Metazoa > Mollusca > Bivalvia > Mytilida > Modiolidae > Bathymodiolus > Bathymodiolus brooksi. Next base: position 75,274,728 of record OY804581.1, on the reverse strand, counting down.
GGTTTCGGAGAAGAAGCTTGAAATGTGAAAAGTTTACAGACGACAGACGACAGACGACAGACGACAGACGACGGACGCCAAGTGATGGCAATAGTTCACATGGACCTTTGGTCCAGGTGAACTAAAAAGCAGTGGTTGAAAGGACAGAGAAAAACTTCAGAAAAAGAGAGTATACCAAGAGCATGCATTCAGAGCATCATGGCAACAAAAACAGATGAGGTATCCTAAATCTAAGGTAGATAATGAGGTATCTTCAATCTAAGGTAGCTAATGAGGTATCTTAAATCTAAGGTAGCTAATGAGGTATCTTAAATCTAAGGTAGCTAATGTGGTATCTTAAATCTAAGGTAGACCATGAGGTATCTTAAATCTAAGGTATCTAATGAGGTATCTTAAATCTCAGGTAGATAATGAGGTATCTTAAATCTCAGGTAGCTAATGAGGTATCTTAAACCTAAGGTAGCTAATGAGGTATCTTAAATCTCAGGTAGCTAATGAGGTATCTTAAATCTAAGGTAGCTAATGAGGTATCTTAAATCTAACGTAGCTAATGAGGTATCTTAAATCTCTGGTAGCTAATGGGGTATCTTAAATCTCTGGTAGCTAATGAGGTATCTTAAATCTAAGGTAGCTAATGAGGTATCTTAAATCTAAGGTAGCTAATGAGGTATCTTAAATCTAAGGTAGACCATGAGGTATCTTAAATCTAAGGTAGACCATGAGGTATCTTAAATCTAAGGTAGCTAATGAGGTATCTTAAATCTAAGGTAGCTAATGAGGTATCTTAAATCTAAGGTAGACCATGAGGTATCTTAAATCTAAGGTAGCTAATGAGGTATCTTTAATCTAAGGTAGCTAATGAGGTATCTTAAATCTAAGGTAGCTAATGAGGTATCTTAAATCTCAGGTAGCTAATGAGGTATCTTAAATCTAAGGTAGCTAATGAGGTATCTTAAATCTAAGGTAGACCATGAGGTATCTTAAATCTAAGGTAGCTAATGAGGTATCTTTAATCTAAGGTAGCTAATGAGGTATCTTAAATCTCTGGTAGCTAATGGGGTATCTTAAATCTCTGGTATCTAATGAGGTATCTTAAATCTAAGGTAGACCATGAGGTATCTTAAATCTAAGGTAGCTAATGAGGTATCTTAAATCTAAGGTAGCTAATGAGGTATCTTAAATCTAATGTAGCTAATAAGGTATCCTAAATCTAAGGTAGCTAATGAGGTATTTAATGAGGTATCTTAAATCTAAGGTAGACCATGAGGTATCTTAAATCTAAGGTAGCTAATGAGGTATCTTAAATCTAAGGTAGCTAATGGGGTATCTTATATCTAAAGTAGCTAATGAGGTATCTTAAATCTAAAGTATCTAATGAGGTATCTTAAATCTAAGGTAGCTAATGAGGTATCTTAAATCTAAGGTAGCTAATGAGGTATCTTAAATATAAGGTGGCTAATGAGGTATCTTAAATCAAATATAGATGGAGGTATGTGTAGAGAAGTTTTCTGACAGATGGAGGTATGTGTAGAGAAGTTTTCTGACCGATGGAAGTATGTGTAGAGAAGTTTTCTGACAGATGGAGGTATGTGTAGAGAAGTTTTCTGACAGATGGAAGTATGTGTAGAGAAGTTTTCTGACAGATGGAAGTATGTGTAGAGAAGTTTTCTGACAGATGGCGGTATGTGTAGAGAAGTTTTCTGACAGATGGAGGTATGTGTAGAGAAGTTTTCTGACAGATGGAGGTATGTGTAGAGAAGTTTTCTGACAGATGGAGGTATGTGTAGAGAAGTTTTCTGACAGATGGAAGTATGTGTAGAGAAGTTTTCTGACAGATGGAAGTATGTGTAGAGAAGTTTTCTGACAGATGGAGGTATGTGTAGAGAAGTTTTCTGACAGATGGAGGTATGTGTAGAGAAGTTTTCTGACAGATGGAGGTATGTGTAGAGAAGTTTTCTGACAGATGGAGGTATGTATAGAGAAGTTTTCTGACAGATGGAGGTATGTGTAGAGAAGTTTTCTGACAGATGGAGGTATGTGTAGAGAAGTTTTCTGACAGATGGAGGTATGTGTAGAAAAGTTTTCTGACAGATGGAGGTATGTGTAGAGAAGTTTTCTGACAGATGGAGGTATGTGTAGAGAAGTTTTCTGACAGATGGAGGTATGTGTAGAGGAGTTTTCTGACAGATGGAGGTATGTGTAGAGAAGTTTTCTGACAGATGGAGGTATGTGTAGAGAAGTTTTCTGACAGATGGAGGTATGTGTAGAGAAGTTTTCTGACAGATGGAGGTATGTGTAGAGAAGTTTTCTGACAGATGAAGGTATGTGTAGAGAAGTTTTCTGACAGATGGAAGTATGTATAGAGAAGTTTTCTGACAGATGGAGTTATGTGTAGAGAAGTTTTCTGATTGATCCGTATCAATGGTGATGAAATTCAGAGAACATTATGGTTGTATTCTTTGACAGGAACCAGGGTACTGTACATCCAATGATGTGTTACTACAAAGAAAACCTTGGAGACTAAGATGTCACTGTGAAGCATGCCATAATTGGCATAAGTGAAGAAATTAAACATGATGCTGATTTAGCTATTGCCTTTGAAAATTGGGCCTTAGAGTCAGTAAAAAGGGAAAGGGGCTTTTGCAGATATCAATCTTAGAAAGCAGGTGGCAACAGTGGTATGAATTTACTTCGAAACATATCGTGGCAATAATGTATGCGACGGCTTGGGTGCCACAGTAAAGAATACTTGTTATCACCCTGTTAAAAGTAACAGAAAAGTTATTGGCAATGCTGATGATGTGCACAAATTTTGCCAGGATCATCTTTAAATGGAAGTAGCTGATAATGAACGAAACAATGTCCAGAACAGAATTTGTATTCTTTGAAAATGTGAATAGAAACAGACCAGAAACTAATGTTCAGACATTAACAAGAACACAAAAACTGCATTCCATTAAGTCTTTAGGCAAAGGTTATGAGCTGTACACACAAAATCTTTGCTGATACTGGGATGCTTGTGTAAATGGACAACAATCAGAATGTGAGAATGTTGATATCCTTAGCAACTGGGAACAAAGAAACCTTGACAGCATGGGTAAATCCAAAGACAGTCAAAATACAAAGAGAAATCAGCTCACCAGTGAAAAGAAACCTCAGAACCAGAAAAGAATTCATTCAAAAAGGAAATCAGATTCAAAGAAACCACTGAGAGATAGGGGAGGGAGAGTAGAAGAAACAACAGTGACAACATCTCAACAGTCAGTTCAGATAGGGGAGGGAGAGTAGAAGAAACAACAGTGACAACATCTCAACAGTCAGTTCAGATAGGGGAGGGACAGTAGAAGAAACAACAGTGACAACATCTCAACAGTCAGTTCAGATAGGGGAGGGAGAGTAGAAGAAACAACAGTGACAACATCTCAACAGTCAGTTCAAATAGGGGAGGGAGAGTAGAAGAAACAACAGTGACAACATCTCAACAGTCAGTTCAGATAGGGGAGGGAGAGTAGAAGAAACAACAGTGACAACATCTCAACAGTCAGTTCAGATAGGGGAGGGAGAGTAGAAGAAACAACAGTGACAACATCTCAACAGTCAGTTCAGATAGGGGAGAGAGAGTAGAAGAAACAACAGTGACAACATCTCAACAGTCAGTTCAGATAGGGGAGGGAGAGTAGAAGAAACAACAGTGACAACATCTCAACAGTCAGTTCAGATAGGGGAGGGAGAGTAGAAGAAACAACAGTGACAACATCTCAACAGTCAGTTCAGATAGGGGAGGGAGAGTAGAAGAAACAACAGTGACAACATCTCAACAGTCAGTTCAGATAGGGGAGGGAGAGTAGAAGAAACAACAGTGACAACATCTCAACAGTCAGTTCAAATAGGGGGGGGGGAGAGTAGAAGAAACAACAGTGACAACATCTCAACAGTCAGTTCAGATAGGGGAGGGAGAGTAGAAGAAACAACAGTGACAACATCTCAACAGTCAGTTCAAATAGGGGAGGGAGAGTAGAAGAAACAACAGTGACAACATCTCAACAGTCAGTTCAAATAGGGGAGGGAGAGTAGAAGAAACAACAGTGACAACATCTCAACAGTCAGTTCAGATAGGGGAGGGAGAGTAGAAGAAACAACAGTGACAACATCTCAACAGTCAGTTCAGATAGGGGAGGGAGAGTAGAAGAAACAACAGTGACAACATCTCAACAGTCAGTTCAGATAGGGGGGGAGAGTAGAAGAAACAACAGTGACAACATCTCAACAGTCAGTTCAGATAGGGGAGGGAGAGTAGAAGAAACAACAGTGACAACATCTCAACAGTCAGTTCAGATAGGGGAGGGAGAGTAGAAGAAACAACAGTGACAACATCTCAACAGTCAGTTCAGATAGGGGAGGGAGAGTAGAAGAAACAACAGTGACAACATCTCAACAGTCAGTTCAGATAGGGGAGGGAGAGTAGAAGAAACAACAGTGACAACATCTCAACAGTCAGTTCAGATAGGGGAGGGAGAGTAGAAGAAACAACAGTGACAACATCTCAACAGTCAGTTCAAATAGGGCAGGGAGAGTAGAAGAAACAACAGTGACAACATCTCAACAGTCAGTTCAAATAGGGGAGGGAGAGTAGAAGAAACAACAGTGACAACATCTCAACAGTCAGTTCAGATAGGGGAGGGAGAGTAGAAGAAACAACAGTGACAACATCTCAACAGTCAGTTCAGATAGGGGAGGGAGAGTAGAAGAAACAACAGTGACAACATCTCAACAGTCAGTTCAAATAGGGGAGGGAGAGTAGAAGAAACAACAGTAACAACATCTCAACAGTCAGTTCAGATAGGGGGGGGAGAGTAGAAGAAACAACAGTGACAACATCTCAACAGTCAGTTCAGATAGGGGAGGGAGAGTAGAAGAAACAACAGTGACAACATCTCAACAATCAGTTCAGATAGGGGAGGGAGAGTAGAAGAAACAACAGTGACAACATCTCAACAGTCAGTTCAGATAGGGGAGGGAGAGTAGAAGAAACAACAGTGACAACATCTCAACAGTCAGTTCAAATAGGGGAGGGAGAGTAGAAGAAACAACAGTGACAACATCTCAACAGTCAGTTCAAATAGGGGAGGGAGAGTAGAAGAAACAACAGTGACAACATCTCAACAGTCAGTTCAGATAGGGGAGGGGGAGTAGAAGAAACAACAGTGACAACATCTCAACAGTCAGTTCAAATAGGGGAGGGAGAGTAGAAGAAACAACAGTGACAACATCTCAACAGTCAGTTCAGATAGGGGAGGGAGAGTAGAAGAAACAACAGTGACAACATCTCAACAGTCAGTTCAGATAGGGGAGGGAGAGTAGAAGAAACAACAGTGACAACATCTCAACAGTCAGTTCAAATAGGGGAGGGAGAGTAGAAGAAACAACATTGACAACATCTCAACAGTCAGTTCAAATAGGGGAGGGAGAGTAGAAGAAACAACAGTGACAACATCTCAACAGTCAGTTCAGATAGGGGAGGGAGAGTAGAAGAAACAACAGTGACAACATCTCAACAGTCAGTTCAGATAGGGGAGGGAGAGTAGAAGAAACAACAGTGACAACATCTCAACAATCAGTTCAGATAGGGGAGGGAGAGTAGAAGAAACAACAGTGACAACATCTCAACAGTCAGTTCAAATAGGGGAGGGAGAGTAGAAGAAACAACAGTGACAACATCTCAACAGTCAGTTCATATAAGGGAGAGTAGAAGAAACAACAGTGACAACATCTCAACAGTCAGTTCAGATAGGGGAGGGAGAGTAGAAGAAACAACAGTGACAACATCTCAACAGTCAGTTCAAATAGGGGAGGGAGAGTAGAAGAAACAACAGTGACAACATCTCAACAGTCAGTTCAGATAGGGGAGGGAGAGTAGAAGAAACAACAGTGACAACATCTCAACAGTCAGTTCAAATAAGTAGAACCTGTAAAAGTGTAGTGTCTGTAACTACAGTGACATATATTTCTTTTAGGAACAAAAAGTTTATCCTGTTAACCGTTAACAGTTAAAACTGACTGTACTTTTAAGAATAGTCCTTATATGCTAGACAATGAATGTGTTTTGAACATTGAGCTATGTGAAAGAAAAATGTTATACTAAAAGTTGTGTTTTCATTTTTGCATGAAGTTTAACATCTGTTAGGAAAAGGCGAAAAGGCAACATTTTTGTTTGTTTGGAATCTTATCTCAAATAGAATGCATTTTCATTATTTTGTTTAAATATTCCATTTTTGACATTTGTGTGTAAACATGAATTAAAGAGTCTTGTTTCCAATAAAATATTAGTTGCTATATGCCTGTTGTAGTGTTTGTAACAGTAAAGTGACCTGTATAGTTATTATAGGCCTGTTGTAGTGTGTGTAACAGTAAAGTGACCTGTACTTAAAAAGGCTCCATGAAAATCTATTTGTAAAAGCTTCTAAAGTGAAACAAGTATAAATTTGATTGACCGAAATATTGAACTTTTGATATTCAGAATTTCAAGGCCCTGCCTGAAAGTTCCTTTTTTTCGCCCTGGTGAGACAAATACTGTGTTTTAGTCCATTTAAATACTGAATAAATTAACAAAAAACAATAAGAAAATAATATTTGTGTAAGGCGTCTAATAACAACACAATGACTTATAAATAACAAAACTACCAGAATGTTATTTTATCTTCTACAACCTTTTTCTTCAAATCATATTTCTAAACTGTCTCTGATTACTGGGATTTCTCTTTTCTGAAAGGCTTCAACATCATTTTTGAAATGAACTTGAAAACTTTCTGGCCAGATTTACGCATTTTTCCCTTCTGTTTTTCTGTAACAGCAAAATGAACTGGACTTCTATTGATCCTGCTACATGTACTAGTACCACTGGGAAAGAAAGAAAGAAAGAAAAGAATAAGAACAGAAGAAAAATGAAGGACATGAAATTCTATGAAACGGTGGTATCACAGAACATAATGCTACTGAAAATCAAGTACTTTGTTAGTAGAAAAAGCATGCAATGAAAAATATTACCTTCCAGCAAAATAGTATCCAAATGATTTTAATCAGAAATCAGTTTTAATTATCTAATGAATGAATGATGGAATCTATCAGTCTTTGACAAAGGCATATATCAACTTTAATTGGAATGTGTTCTTATTTTTTATCCTTAATATACATTTCAAAGAATTGACTTGTTTTGATAACTTAAATACACTAGTTAATTTCTTCTCAAAATATATTGAAAATAATATAATAGATCAAATGATATTGAAACATTTAAAAACCTTCAGAATTTTGATGTCAGGGGATAATTATACAAGAAACCATTATTAAACATAAGGCCGAGAACATATAATAAACTACTCTGTATTGAGAGAATGAATGTGTAATAATTGATAAAACAATTAATAACCCATAGGTTCATTTTCTTACATAAAATTATTTAACAAAAAGATCACAAATAATAAAAATATAAATGTCTGGAGATTATGTCTAACTAGGATTTTTGATTTTTTTAACAGTGTTGATAAATCAATCAATTAAAATCATACAATTAAGATGGAAGGTTTTTACCTAAGATGCTGAGAAAGGTGGTGCCATGCTGTACATGTAATATATGTTATTAAATGAATGAAATAAACAAATAAGATGATAAACGAAACGTCTATGATCTGAAAAGTGCACAGTGATATCATGCAGTGTTTTCATTTGCCAAAACAATCTGAAAGAAACACAAATAGAGGAAGAATGTGCTGTGCAAAAAATGGAGGTTATTCTGGATTGTTACAGGCATGTGCTACAAGTAGCAGAGTATTAGTAGTAATAAATACATGGAATAAATACCTGAGACCCAGGTACCAGCATACAATAAATACCCGAGACCCAGGTACCAGCATACAATAAATACCTGAGACCCAGGTACCAGCATACAATAAATACCTGAGACCCAGGTACCAGCATACATTCTGTCAAAGGAGAAAAACAACAAGAAATGCAATAGTATTAATCAAGCAATTAAAAGCTTGTACAAATAAAATAAGTATTATAGCATAAAATAAAGAAGGAAAAAATACTAAGACATGTTTTTTATGAACGAAGCAGCAAAACACAAAACTATTAGTATCTTATTAATTATCTTTCTAGTATCTTATTAATTATCTTTCTAGTATCTTATTAATTATCTTTTGTTTAAGTTAACTTTAAACCTTTAAGCACTATATATGTACTATAACCTAGCATTAGTTACTACAGTGTACACACTAAAAATAAATATTTGTGTGACATCTTCATACCTCTTTGCATGTTGTAGTATCTGGTCCATCTCGAAAGTTAAGTCAGGCCGTGGCATAGATGATGGTACCGGTCTAAAAATGAACAGATTAAATCTATGAGAGCTTGTATGTATCGATATTGTGTTGTGAATTAAAACAAAACAACCATGGCTCACAACAGCTTGTAGAACTCACATAAACCTAGTATATATTAATTGAAAATTAAGGCAAAAATAGTTCTGCTATTTAAATATTTTGCTCATAGATCATACAAGTATAATTATGATTCAATGAATTCCATGCTTTCTGAGACTCATTTTAACATTTTTTTGTTTCCATAAGTTAAATTATACAAATTGATTTTGTATTTCTAATTTAAGTTTTTTTTAAAAACAATCTCCAAAATAAATTTATATATATCAGTGTTGGCTTTAATCCAAGCTACACAAAAATATCACCAAGTTGCAAAACTCATAGTACTCTATAAGCTATCACAAACTATCTGATAAGTCACATGATAACAATTGATGATGTAGGTTCAATATTAACTTGTCATAACTATCACATGACTCATTAAACCTATCACATTTCATCTGACAAGTCACATGATAACAATCTACCCTGTAAGTTCAATATCAACTGGTCCATCATAGGGCTCTTTTAACCTACCACAAGATACGACAAATCAAACTATCATATACTTACCCTGTGGGTAACTTATCATTGAGTGCCTTGAGTCTTCTCACATGAGCTTGATTCTGTTTCTTTAACTTATCATTGAGTGCCTTGACTCTTCTCACATGACCTTGATTTTGTTTCTTTAACTTATCATTGAGTGCCTTGAGTCTTCTCAGCAACCACTCTTTTAGAGATTTCAATTCCAAACGATCTAATTTTCCATCAATATCATCACTAAATATCTTACATTGCTGATTCCAAGCTTCATCCTTAAAAATAGGAATTATTTGTGAAATAATGGCATCTCTGACATTTTAAATTACTATAATGGACGATTTCGACTAATCGGTAATTTGGCATCACACATTAAACAGACATAAGAACATCTCTCAAACCTATAAAAAAACAAATCTGTAATATACTGAGTTAATACTTAAATTCAAATCATTGTTGGAGAGTGCTAGGAAATATCAGAACATCCTCTGAACACTCATATCTTGCCAATCTCTCGTGTTGTAGTAATATTCAATTTTCATATGCACTACTTTGATTAACAGATTCTGATTACCGTATCAAACTTTTCTTAGTTTGACACTGTTCATTTCACGATTTTCTTTTTAAACATTTGATAGGGTAACACAGAGAATAATTTTGTAGTAACTTAAATTTCCTGCCATTTTAGCTAATGTTTATCTATTCTTGTAGTAACTATAATTTCCTCCCATTTTAGCTAATGTTTATCTATTCTTGTAGTAACTATAAATTCCTGCCAGTTTATCTTATGTTGTAGTAATTTTACAATGGATGTCAAAATATCTACTGTTGTAAAACCTTACATTTACTGCTATTATATTTAAGATTTCCTCGATCATCTTGTTGATATCATTGGTTTCTGTATCAAACAAACTGTTACTTCCACTTCTAGTACTAGTATCACTAGGGAAAAAAAAGAAAAGTAAAGAATAAGAACAGAATAAAAATGAGACCCATGTATCAGGATACATTCAGTTAAAGGAGAAACACAACAAGAAATGTAAAAATATTAATCAAGCAATCAATAGCTATAAAAATGCTAAGACATGTTTGTCATGAATCAAATGGCAAAATACAAAACTATTAGTATCTTATTAATTTTCTTTGTTTAAGTTAACTTTTAACCTTTGAGTACAATATATGTACTATAACCTAGCATTAGTTACTACAGTGTAACTGCCACGATATATTGTTAAAAGTGGCATTAAACACCATAAACCAAACCAAACTACAGTGTACACACTGATGCTCTAGATTCAACATCAACTTGTCATAACTATCACATGACTCATTCAACCTATCACATGTCATCTAACAAGTCATATGATAACAATCTACCCTGTAAGTTCAATATCAACTGGTCTATCATAGAGCTCATTCAACCTACCACAAGATATGACAAATCAAACTATTATATACTTACCCTGTGGGTAACTGATCACCAAGTGCCTTGAGTCTTCTCACATGACCTTGATTTGGTTCATTTAACTGATCATTGAGTGCCTTGAGTCTTCTCTGCAACCACTCTTTCAGAGGTTTCCATTCCAAACGATCTAATTTTCTGTCAATATCATCACTAAATACCTTACATTGCTGATTCCAAGCTTCATCCTGAAAAATAGGAATTATTTGTGAAATAATGGCATCTCTGACATTTCAAATAACTATATTGGACGATTTCGACTAATCGGTAATTTGGCATCACACATTAAACTGACATAAGAACATCTCTCAAACCTATAAAAAACAAATCCGTAATATACTGAGTATACTTCAATTCAAATCATTGCTGGAGAGTTTTAGGAAATCTCAGAACATCCTCTGGACACTTCCATATCTTGCCAATCTCTCTAGTAATTTTCTATTTTCATATGCACTTCTTTGATTAACGGATTCTGATTACTTTGTCAAACTTTTTGTAGTTCAACACTGTTTTTTGAGTTGTCATTTCACAATTATTTTTTACTTTTGATAGGGTAACACAGAGTATAATTTTGAAGTAACTTAAATTTCCTGCCATTTTAGCTAATGTTTATCTATTGTTGTAGTAACTAAAATTTCCTGTCAGTTTATCTAGTGTTGAAGTAATTTACAATGCACGTCAAAATATCTACTGTTGTAAAAACTTACTTTTGCTGCCATTTTATTTAAGATTTTCTTCATCATCCTGCTAATATTGTTGGTTTTTGTATCAGACAAGGAATGGTTCACTTTGTCATCCAAAGTTCTCTTATCAGCTTTCTAAACATAGACAAAAATAATAATAAGGAGATAACTGTATTGTATTTGAAAATTTCACGGCATCAATTGGAGATTTAATGATGGCAAATTTAGTTTACTGGCGACGAGTTAGCGGAGCCAGTAAACAGATATTTGCGACTATTAAATCGACAATTGATGCCATGAAATTTTCAAATGCAATACAGTTATCTCCATTCTAATGTAATCATGTGTATTGCCGCATTATTGACAAGATGACATAAGCGGTAATCAGTTAAAATTAAAAAAAAATATCTCGTGCTATTTCAACTGTGGAATTGATACTGTGAAAATTACACCATTAAATCGACAATTGGTGCAGTGAAATTTTCATATACAATACTGTTATCTCCTTTCCAATGTAATCATGTGTATTGCCACATTATTAACAAGATGATGTATTCAGGAATCGGCTAAAATTCTAAAAATATCTCATGATATTACAACCATGGAATTGATATCGTGAAAATTGTCCAATTACATACCAGGAATATTAAACAACTATATTAGAATGTGTAATTGAACGATGTCATTGTGTAATGAGATAAAAAAATAAATGACTTCAGTTGGTTTAATTTTTGTGTATTTTAGTCGAAATGTGAAATTAACCATAACTTATACTTGTCTTTCACCTAATATATATATATAAGATTGTGACAAACATAAAAAAACAAAATAATCAACAAAATTCACTAATGAAAATATTTTCTACAAGAAATGGCGACACTAACAGTACTTGGTAAACTTAAGGTAATGCTAAGTTGCTTAAGCTAGACCTAGATGTTTTCTATTATGCTGCTTGAACAAGTTGGATCAGGATCTGGGAATATTTTTTATAAGCTCATCATTAACAAAAAATATTGCAGTTTCAACTATATAAACTTACTACATCCACTTCAGTTCTATCTGCCTCATCCATTTGTAGTTCATCACGGTAGGCAACTACATCCACTTCAGTTCTATCGGCCTGATCCACTTGTAGTTCATCAAGGTAGGTAACTACATCCACTTCAGTTCTATCGGCCTTATCCACTTGTAGTTCATCAAGGTAGGTAACTACATCCACTTCAGTTCTATCGGCCTTATCCGCTTGTAGTTCATCACAGTAGGCAAACAGTTTCTGTAAAATAATATTAATATGTTTATAAAAACTATATTATTAAACTATTGACAAAACAAGATGAACTGTGAGCTAAGGCTCACTTATGATATCCCCGCATATATGTTCAATGTGTATAAAAACCAACTAAGTTGGCAAATAGGAAATAGGAATCTGACGGGTCCAAAAACGCTTCCCACAATATGGCATACCTATATGAAGCTTGTGACCAAATATCAGATTTCTGCCATCAATAGTTGCTGAGAAAAATGTGACGAAAAATATCCTGGACGGACGGACAGAGGTAAAACAGTATACCCCCCCTCCGGTGGAGCGGGGGTATAATAAAAAATATATATGAAAGATTAAAAAATCTTCCATAGAGCATTTGTTATTAAGAGGTGTACGAGTATTTTTGAGTGTGGTAAATTTTTCCCTTTATTGAGTGGAGTACAGCAGAACAAGGGTGGTAAAATATCTAAATTGGCTAAAAGGAGGCAGGTATTTCCTTTGATTTTCTATTTATTGCTAGGTAAAGTGAAAATATAAACCTCAAATTCTTCACTGTTTGCATTCCGTAATTTTAACATTTTAAATGAGCAAGTATGTAAATATTTATAATTCAAAAATGCATATTAAAAATTTGTAATCAAAAGAAATATCAACATGTTGTGGGCCATCATCGTGGGTAGCCTTAAATCATAAATCTTAATAGGAGAATGGATAAAAAGACAGAACTTGACAAGAAAAGTCAACTTTTTGTTGCTTATTAATTGTAATATTTAAATACTCACAACCACCTGTCATGTCTAAATCTATTATTGAAGAAAGTACAAAAAAAACATTTTTCTCTTCATTTTAATATCAAAATACTTTGAATATGTTTCAAGTGAAAAACAAATTTATGAGACAACTTCCCTTTTTTTGTTATAATATTCTATTTAAATTGAAACATGTTTATTTTACAGATGAAGAAATTCATATCTTTTTTAATACCTCAAATTAAGGTACAATTATGAAAAAAACTACTTTTAACATACACACACACACAAAAAAAACTTGTTACCCAAGTGCTATAACAAAAACGGGATAAACTTTAACACAAATGTTTAACATGATTCCTAATTCCAGTCAGGTTGAAATAAAAAAATAAAATGCCAAAAAAGCTTTAATTTTACATGGCAAATAATATTTCTGGGAATTAATGCAAAATGAAAGAATTTACCAAATGTCCAGCAACTGAAACATTTTACTTATTAAAAATGGACAACATTCCTTAAATGTATATGAACCTGAAGTACCAAGATTGTATACCATAGGCAACATTTATACAAATTTTAAAATTTGACATCAACTTAAGTTTGGGAAAGAATGTTCTCTTTGTGAATAATTCCATCAATTTCTTCAACCATATAAAAGTTTTATAATAACAATATTGTCTATTTTATATTCTTAATTAAACATTAACAAAATCAATGAATGATAAAGCAGCTTAAATCTAGATATGTAAGCATGGTAAGAAAGTGAAAAAAGAAAGAAATTAATGAGGCGACACATGCAGGTGAAAGTACAGGTGAATAAAGGTAAAACAAGGTAAAAAAAAAGATATATGACCTCAAATCAAAATAGCATAGCATGTTTGACATCAATGTCAGCCCACCTTCAACTTTTTTGTTCTTGAACCTGTTGCCATAGCAATCCAAAATAAAGTTTACTCTGATAATAGCCTCAATACTGGTGGATTTTGGAAAACACTTTTAAGGGATTTTAAAAGTATTAAGTACCTTTTATTCCAATCTGCAACCTACAAGATTCATATTTTAAATATCATAGATTAAAATGCAGCAGATTTTCTTGCATTTTATAGCTTTCCATACTAACCGTATCCTTAAATCCTGCTGATTTAGTCAGTTCTAACGGAATTTCTATAGGTTCTGATTGAGCCTGTACAAACGGAATTTTTACAAATTGTATAGCCTTTATCTTTAGATCTTCTTCCGTAGTAATGATGTCCTCTTTGATATCATGTAGTAGCTGATCATTAACAACATAAGCCAGATTCCTTGTTTTATCAGGTTCATTTTGTAACAATACATTCCTTATTTCTTCTTCATACTTAGTACCATGTTTGATTTCCCATCTTGTATTGTCATGCTCAATCATATCCTGAGTCTGGTAGAGGTCATCTTCCAACATGGCAAATTTCATTTGTAATTCGGTTATGGTTAAGGTATGCATCTCATGCTCATGTCGTAGGAGGTGATCTTGTATTGGATCACTCATCTAGTAGTTAGGATAGAGAGAAAGGATTAATACAAAGTTGAAGTGTTAGTGCATAGAAATAATAGTTAGATTAAAATGATGGTTAATGATGATAATATTAATAGAGAGAAACCTGTCTAAACCAAACCCAGAATAAACCAGAATCCCATATAAACTGAACTTTAGATTCTTTCTAAGATTCCTTATTTCATAATTAAGATATGCCTCCTTCTGAGGATCAGTCCATATACTACTATTTAACAATTTAAATTTGAATCAATTCCTGTCAAACTAACACCATAATTTTAAAACATTGTACTCCAAAAATATAAAAGGTGTTTCTCGAGATAAGTGCTATTGTAACAACAATATCATTTTATCAACAGTTAAAACAGAAATTATTAATATACATGTACAGGTACCTGTCTAATTATCGTGAAAAAAAGGTTTGAAAGAGAGAAATACAATGTCATACAGATAATATATTTAAAGATCAATTTAGTACATAATTATACCTTATCAATATGTTTGTCCTGAAATTAGATGTTAGTTCTAATTAAGCAAATTCAAAACATTGCAATCTATACTAGTGAACAAATGTAATTACAATAAATTCTATGAACTAATTTTAAACAATTATATCTGCCAAGCTTTTGTTCATGAATAGCATCTGCTATATAGTATATATAATTTCACACTATTCAATAGTTTTAAAACAAAATTTAAATTGACCTTTTCCCTCGCAGCTGCTAGGGCATCAACTTGCTCTTTTAACTCCTGAAGTTGTTCTAATATCTCTGATGATACATCTGTAATACAAAGGGAGGTAATAAATGTCATATTTAAGTAAAATTTTCTAAACACGCTGTAGGATACTTCTAAGATAATTATCTCTAGGCCTCAACAATAGTCAAGCTAAGGACACTTCACAATGACATCAAATGAAAATTAGAAGACAAATATGGTTCAGTCTCATTATCTTAAATAAGTCGTTTTATTGGATAATTCAAAGTAAAAATTTAGTTCATTCGTAGTACAGTAGCTTTCAGGAAATAATTAATTACAGAACTCAAATACTCAGCTGGTCCCTTCGACTTCAACCTAAAGAGATTTGACTGTAATGTTATATTAGATAAAACCAGTTTTGTACATATATATAAGAGATTGACAAGGTTTCATTACTTACTCAATCCATCTAAGGCACCTGGATCCAACTTCTTCCTCATGTCAGCCTAACAAAAAAGACAGAATAAAAATCCTTAGTACATAGCCATTGTTTAATTAAGAAATAAATCATGGAAGCCAGAATGTGTTTAGAGTTTTAACATGGGTTGGCGGACATTAGTATTTTATCCCAAGCCAGAAGCGAGGGATAAAATTTACTAATATCATGCTAACCCATGCTAAAATTCAAAACACATTCTGGCTTCCATGATTTATTGCGATTCTGATATGTCTAACAGTACAAATACGGTAGTATACTTTGATTGGAAGACTGTAATTTTGAGCAGATGATAACTCATCAACATGTACATGTACTTTTACGATGGGAAAAGCCAATCACAGGTTTTTCCAGTTTTGTCTGATACCTTGTAAAGCATCTTCTAATTCTGCCCCAGTCACAAATTTTGCAAAATCATCAAGGGATGGCAAGGTGTGGAACTTATTATTCATTTCATTCTAAAACAACCAAATCAAAATGTATGTTTGCATTTCAAAGGGAGTGAAAATCTCACAAAATAATACTTCTTCATGAAATAAAGAGTTCTGCCCAGAAATGATAAATTGTGTTTTACCAGCATTGAGATCTGATATTAATATTTCTTTATACAATAAATCCTGTTAGAACGTTTGAAATTGGAACTTAAATTTTGCTTTACAAGTTTTAACTTATAACAATAAAAACGAATCTAAACGATGTTTTCTTTCAACTGGCTAGCATGTACAAAGTATGTTTTTCTTATTACCCCTAATCCCATCTGGTAATCTTGCCTTTTTTCCTACAAAAAGATATACCGTACATTATATATAAGCAGTCTTTACGCTAACCCACTTACCCGAAACAAGTAAAACTGGATTCGGACAAGTGAAAATTATAAAAGAATTTGTTTGAATAAATTTTTTTCTTCTTCTAAATTTGGCTTTGGGCAGGAAAAAAAATTAAGGCAAAGACTGTATAAGAACACACACTAAAGCAGAATCTTACCTATAAGAACACACACTAAAGCAGAATCTTACCTATAAGAACACACACTAAAACAGAATCTTACCTATAAGAACACACACTAAAGCAGAATCTTACCATGCTGTATAAGAACACACACTAAAGCAGAATCTTACCATGCTGTATAAGAACACATACTAAAACAGAATCTTACCTATAAGAACACACAATAAAGCAGAATCTTACCTATATAAGAACACACACTAAAGCAGAATCTTACCTATAAGAACACACACTAAAGCAGAATCTTACCTATAAGAACACACACTAAAACAGAATCTTACCTATAAGAACACACACTAAAGCAGAATCTTACCTATATAAGAACACACACTAAAGCAGAATCTTACCATGCTTTTTTACACACTTATGCAGAATCTTACCTATAAGAACACACACTAAAGCAGAATCTTACCATGCTTTTTTACACACTAATGCAGAATCTTACCATGCTTTTTACACACTAAAGCAGAATCTTACCATGCTTTTTTCCACTGCATTTATTCTCTTCATTACATCATCAATATTTAACTAAAAATAAAAAAGAAATATCATTGAATAATATATGAAAGAAAGATTGGATTGTATCTTGAAATATTATTGTAATTTTTATGGTCTGTCCAGAGTTTACTCTCTTTTAACAGGGATGGGATTACCATTATTATATAAAAAAATTATGAAACTGAAATGTGTTGTACCTAGAGGTTCACATGATCCTGTATGAAAATGTGAAAAAAGTTAACGACAACAGACTATGAATGGTCCAGTGTTTTACGTTTCCACAAGATAATAGTCATCTATTAACAGGAGCACCGCCCATGGGTGCTGGATGCTCGACTTTTTCGTATCTGATATTAAATTGCAAGCAATTTACAAAGTTATACATACTTCTAACTTGTCAACAGATTGGGGTCAACACTTTCTACAAGTGTATTGAGTTTGAAGTTAATAGCTTTGATAGTTATTGAGAAATTTTAATTATACTAAAAAAATATCCCAAATTTCTATGTACTATGTCGAAACAAGGGCAGATAACTCTGGATATACAAATTACAGGGTCACCTGCCTTGTTGTAATGGGTTCCCCATTTGATAGTGAACAGGTATGTTGAGTTTTATTTCAATGCCTATCATAATTATTGAGAAATTGTATTTTTCAAGAAATTCTAAGTCAAAAAGGGGAAGTAACTCAAATAAAATGCTGGATGGAGTTGTCTTCTCTTGTCAACAGATTGGGGTCAACACTTTCTACAAGTGTATTGAGTTTCAAGTTAATAGCTTTGATAGTTATTGAGAAATTTTAATTATACTAAAAAAATATCCCTAATTTCTATGTACTATGTCAAAACAAGGGCAGATAACTCTGGATATACAAATCACAGGGTCATCTGCCTTGTTGAAATTGGTTCCTCGTTTGATAGTGAACAAGTATTCAAAGTTTCAAATGGATACCTTTGATAGTTTTTGAGAAATGGACTCTGACAAAAAACTTAACCGACCCAGACGCTGACGTGACGACAATAGTTCAACTTTCTTTCTTCGAAAAGTCGAGCTAATAAAAACGTAGATATCAAATTTAATGTGCACGACATGTTTCTGGAATAACCTTCATCAGGTATGCTCATAATCGAAAGATTGGAAAGCCAAATAATTTACAGTTGTGGAAGAAACAAAACCAAAGGGCCTAAACAGAATAGTCAAAATCTGATAAGGTCACCTATGCCCTAGGGAGGAGAACCGTAGTTTTATTAATAATTACATTAACTAGGAACTGTAAATTTCAGTAATAAATATATCTAATAAACCATGCCAGCACCGAAGCACTGACTACTGGGCGGATGATATCCTCGGAGACTAATAGTCCACCAGCAGAGGTATCAACCCAGTTATAGTAATAAAAATGTAGATATACCGTATAAGCTAACCTATCAATATTACAAGACTATATGACAAGAAATAGTTTAATTTGGGAGCCATGATTCACACCTTTAACATTATCCATATTTGTTGGTATATCTCAAGCATATTATCGGTTGGTACATTTGTACTTACTCCTTTGATTTGATCCATTTGTATTTTGTGTTCATCTCTAACCTCCTGCATTTCTTTGGTCATATCCTCTATCATTGACATACACTGGAAAAAAATACATGCAAAATAAAAAGTTTCTAAAGATCCTGGAAATTTGTTTCCACAACATTGAGCAATTTATATTGATATATATACATATACGTTGGATCTGCCTTCTGTCATTGAATTAGCCCCTTGTAAATATATAAAAGGGTTTATTTCTATTTCGGTGTTCAGAAGAAGTTAATAACTTATTAAATATCAACAAATGATATATATTTATTGTTTTTTTTTTGCCTTTTTTTTTGTAATTGCCCAGTGGACTCGTCCAAATATTATACTCATCAGAGACATAGATATGTTTGGTACTTATGTACCAATCTAATTTCTGCAAATTGCTTGTTTGTATACTGTTTATTACATTTATGTATTAGAATGTTTATTGTTTTTTTGTGTAATATAAATCACTGTAATGACTCTGCCCCTTGCTGGGACCTTGATTGGACAATAAAATCTTATCTTATCTTATCTTATACAGAAAAAAATAAGTGTTAGGTGTCAATATTTAAATATGTCTTCTATGGAAGAAATACATAAAATGCCTTTGTTTTTAATAGTAACTTAAAGACATTTGTATTAAGTGTTTCTAGGAAAAATTCAGTCTTATAAGAAATAGGATTTATTACTGTTATTGGTTAGAGTTTGGTTTGGTTTTCTTGTGTTTAATGCCACTTTCAACAATATTTCAATTATATCGCGACGGTCAGTTTTATTGGTGAAGGAAACTGGAGTACCTGGAGAAGACCACTGACTTGTCGCAAGTCACTGACAAACTTTATCACATAATGTTGTATCGAGTACAGAAATCATAACAATGAAGACATTATGGAAAAAAGTTTTGTCAGGCACAAAGTTCTTCACAGTAATTGAAATAAAACAGAAATGGTCGACCAACATTAAACCAACACAACATAAGCAACACTAATTATGTTAATCTTCTCGAAAACTCTAAAATCTACAAAATAAGAGAATAAATAGAATGCAAATTTAGCAGCTAGCATGGGACAGGCACAAAAAAGTAGTAGTGTAACACCGAATAACAGGAAGCCAGTAAATATATAGTATAGCTAATCATAGACCACAAGTGACTGAAGTACCCACAAGGATTAAATGAGTGGGCGGAACTTGCCCACAAATTTAATCCTTAATGCGTATTCGGTAACGAGTGGTCTTATTTTGATATTCAAAATGTATGATTTACTCAATTAGTACTGTTTATTATATAGACTTCCAAGCTATAATCTACAAGCTATTATAGTATGTAATCAATATTGCTGCACATGCCAACAAGTGTTACCGCTTCGATGGAAAAAAATGGAAATTTAATTGAAGGACGAGTTTCTAAGTTTTGAAAACGTGAAATCCTATATGTTACATTTACAACAATACACAAAAATAAATAAAATGCCGACCGTGCAAACTTATTTTAGTTAAATTTGATCAAATTGAAGTGTACACCACGCCATAGAACGTCGGATCTTTTCGTTTTAACTTGGAAGTCGTCATATGACGTCATGTTGTCTATGTGACAAAGTTGTCAACAAAATTTTGCGGAATAATAATTTGTGTTATTTGTGTTATGCTTGTGAAATGATTCGATTTAGAATTAACAAGTGTTTGATTTTAATGTATAAATAAAATGAAACAATTCAAATAATTTCTAAAAGTGCAACAACTTTATTTTCATCAGTTTAATTGTTTCACTTTACAATCGTGTGTGTATTCACCTTATCACAACAAGGGACGTAACCGATAACACACCTATAGTTGTGTAAAAGTAGTTCTGGCAGGAAAAAACTGATATCTTACATGAGATACTATACAATTATTACCTGCACTTAAGGTGAACATCATAATTGTTCACCCTTAGGATGTTGTTTTCCCCGAGGGCTTAACAACATCCCAAGGGTGAAGAATTATGATGCTCACAAGTGCAGGCAATAATTGTTTTATTATACCGAAACTCTATTTACAATAATGTTGGATGCAATAAACACTTATTTGTGTGTTTTTATCTTGTGTTTTCATAAACTTCATATTTGTGTTTTTAACTTCCGGTCAAGATTGTAATTCCGGAATGCAAAAATGGATATATTTCCGGACAGACATGGAACATAACATTTGTCGACCGGTGAACAACAGTGATGTTTCCCTGGGGTACCAATTTTGTAAAAACATCACTTTTATTTTATATATAATATATAATGTAAGGTATAATAACAGAATTTATTTCACGGATAAATCCCCATAAATCACACCTATCTATATAATAAATTGTATTTTTTTTTATGCATATCAAAATTCTAAAATAATATACTTATTACTCAATCAATCTTACTATTATTGTACATTTTGTACATGTACCTGATTGACTTTCAATCATTTAGACATTGACAGTTTATCCAAAGGTATATTTGAAAGTTCTCTGTTTGTTCATTGTTTCTGTAACATTGTTTCACGTTGTTTGACTTTAACAATTTTAATTTTTCTTAAATATTCCTTCTGTGAATAACCAAAGCTCTGTTCATGTATTTTTTATTGTTTCACGTTGTTTGACTTTAACAATTTTAATTTTTCTTAAATATTCCTTCTGTGAATAACCAAAGCTCTGTCCATGTATTTTTTATACTCTAATTCTGCCTTTTTCATTTCATGTTTTGAAACAACAATCTCTAAAAATTGTAAATTGTCTGATCATGAGACAACTTTTAAGATTTCATTTATGGTACATGTATGCCCATTTCACATAAATATATTGCATTTTGATATACGTGTACTGTATAAGAAAATAAGACATTACAAGAGTCAATTCAGGTAAAATCATTCTTGTATGCACATATTTGACAAAAAAGATGGGATTTTTTTTACTTCAGTTGACAGATTAAATCCAGGACACATTGAAAGTCTGAGAAAAGTTGAACTGGTAATTATTGGTGTGATAATAATATGTAAAAGTATAAAGTTTTCTACATATATAAGACTGAATGAATTAAAAGATAGATCTAATTACTGTTTTATTATGTACTTGTATTGCATTAATAACACTACATGTAAATACTGAATTAGAATTCTAAGTTCCAAGTATGAAATACAGTAATTGGAGAAGAGGAGATATAGGGCAGATATGGGTGCAGATGACACAAAGCTACATCAAACAACAACAAAATAATTAAATAATCAAAATAATATTTAATTATATTAAAAACCATAAAAACTCATACTGGCAACCTTAAAAATTTCAGTTGTTTTATTACATACTAGGTAAGTAAAAATGAACAGGAGTCAATATGATTTTAAATCAACAAAAAAGACTCAGTAAAAAGTCTGGAGTAAAAGTAAAACAGCATCAATAAGTTTTTTAGTCAATTGTCAGAATTAACAGAATGTCGCCTCTTAAGTTCTAAACCAATACAAGTATCCTTACTTAATAACTGTAATATTGTACATATACCAACTTAGAGGGGCATTTGCAGTAGTGCCTACCAACAAAATTTGTGTGCGGGGCTTATCATAAAAAATCCCTGTTGATATGAACAGTATTTATGAAACCGTATGTCTTAGACTTAGAAAAAGTAATTGTGAAACTATGTACAGTGTATCATTGATTTTTCCTCCTCGAGATAACCGTGGTCAAAATAATGAACAATCTGAATGTTTGCTCTGCCCACAGCTATTTATACCCACAGTCCCGGTTTAAGCATACAAATAAAAAAAATGAAACATGATCACAAACAGAAAGAACAGAGCAAACTTGAATTGGTTGTCAAGGCATTAAATGTAATCAGTAAATAATGTAATCGATTACATTTAAAAATAATTGTAATTTAATCAATTACATAAAGTGAAAATTGATGACTGATCATGATTTAATTGTAATTTAATCATGAAAACTAGGAAGAACTGTTTTAGATACCTAAAACTTATGTCTCCCCTTAATGTTATGGCCCGGACAAGAAAATATAAAAAAGAATTATTTGACCTTGAGGTCAAAGTCCCACGAAGGTCATTATGGTACGCGACACACCGCCTTATGGTCATGCACCCACATACCAAATATAATTGACCTATCTGGAAAGACAAAAAAGTTATGGTCCGGACAAGCTTCGCTGAGAAGAAGCAGAAGAAAAAATCAGACTAAAACAATATGTCTCCCTTCGTTCGAAGGGGAGACATAATTAATTGCAATGTATTCAATTACACAAGTTACAACAAATAAGACTCAACCCAATCAATCTATAAATGTGTGGGAAAGAATCAAGGATTAACCATACCATATCAATGCCATTTTCATTGGTTTGCACTCGAAACAGGAGCGTGCTTATCCACATTTCTGCAATTGGGTTTCCCTTGAATGGAGATGTGGGCTTTTTGGGAAGATGTTTGTTAGATGGAACTGATGTCATGTTTTTTAGTTCCTCTTGTATGCTTGCAACTTGATGATGGGGTGTTCTCTTTCCAGTTCTTAGTCTTGGTGTAGGCATGGAATAGGACCTCTCGCTGTCAATGCTGAGCCCGAGACTGGGAGTGGGAGCATCTTCTGTATCATCACCCACACCACTGTCAATATCACTTAAAACTGATAATTCTCTAGCTTTTGAAGCTGATAAAAAATCCCTGTCGTAATCACTTAAATTCGTTTCGGCTTGAACATCTACAATGTTTAGCTGTCTCAGTATGGCATGCAACAGGGTGTGTAAAACATTGGAATTTACTGCACCTACCCTTGGCGTTAGTACGGCTAGATCGACCAATTGAGAAAGATTAACCTTAGTTGCCGGCATTTTGATTGTAATTTTTCTTACTGACACTTGACACAAATTACATTTATAGCAGCTATTGTAAATATACTGGCTCCGCAAATTATTCGTGTACTCCTGTCGGAATTAGCTTTTGACAATAACATACCTACGCAGTACTTCCGTTTTAATCACAAATAAAAACCATTGTTTTACGAAGTGTGATGAAAATGAGAGAAGAGATTAAAAATGATATATTCAAAATAATCCTGTTGACTATGTTAATTAAAAAGATAACATAAAAAAAATACAGTCTAATTTAGGAACTACATTTTGTATCAAAAAACGCGGATGTTTTCAAGATGTCATCGTTAGCGACAGTAGCATCCCACGTGATATTTTGCTATAAATAGAGGGAATCCTTGGGAAATCCATAATTTGAAGATTTATTTGGGAGGAGGGTGTAACCCATATGTTTTAACTTATAACTCGATAATGGTTGAAGCTATCTTAAATATTGAAACTGATTATTGAAGCCGATAGTAATAACCAATTGATAATTATAATGAAATAAAAATTGCATTTTTATAAAATAGCTAAAAGTTGTCGTATATATATATTCATGGGTCCCTGGTTTATTTTTGGACAAGACATTTCAAATTTGAACTCGTATTGCAGTATTGCTTTAATCATACTCCAGTGAAATATATTAGCCAACAGATTGACTAGCCGTGTCTCTGTCTTTTCATTTATGAAATTTAAATGAATAGTTAATTAGGGTTAGGGTTATGGTGCTTTACACCATTTTCAACAATATTTCCGTTATCGTTGGGGTGAGTTTTATTGGTGGAAGAACCCAGAGTACCCGGAGAAAACCACGACCTGTCGGAAGTCTCTTTATAATGTTTTATTGAGTATTTCTCACAATATTAGTGGTGATAGGCACTGATTACACAGGTAGTTGTAAATCCAACTACCATCCATCACGACCACGACGGACCCTAAATTGTTGCTACAAAGGTTAGTAAATCATATTGGTGGTGTAATGGTTGTTGTGTTGATCGTTGGTTCAAGAAGAGTTTGGAGATACCAAAGGGGCAGTCAAACTTGAACAATTGTCATGTCGTTTCTCCGCTAAGCACGCAGCATTAAGAAGAAAGAGCAAAACTGGGTTGGCAATGGCTGTGAAGCAGGATAATGCGTCGCAGGGGAGCTATACTATGGATATACCCACAGACTGAGCTAGTACAATAACAAATCCAACTAAGACGACATCACATCGAAACTGGTATAGCTGACAAATTGCTCACAACAGTTCTTGTTTTCATTGCTAGCTTGTCTAGTTTATTCAGTTAGAAAATACAATTCTACTTTTGATTGGTAGACTGACCTATGAACTACTTCTTCTTCTTCTTGCAGGTAAGGAATGAATGAATTTGAATCTTGGTGTTTAACGCCACTTTCAGCAATATTGCAGATATATCATGGCGACCAGTTTTAGTGGTTGAAGAAGCCGGAGTACGCGGAGAGAACCACCGACCATGGGCAAGCAACTGGTAAACTTTATCACTTGCGGCTATGAGTCGAGTGCACCTTTTTTGTAATTTACAAAGCCGGGCGCGAACCCACGCCGCATTGGTGATAGGCTTGTATGAGTTGTTAGGTAATCCAACTACCTAACTCATTGAGCCACCCGGGCCTTGCAGGTAAGGAACCGGATTCGTTATTCGAATGTATTTGATTCCTCTTGAAACTTTGTGCAGTGTCGCACAACACAGCGAGTTCTCTATAAACTATTTACATTTAAAACGATCTCCAATTTACAATTTAAATTATGTACACGCTATGTTGTTCATTTTCTTCCAGTGCTTGACTTTAGGACAGCTCTGAATCCTTCAATTGTGTCTGCCGGTGTTGTATTAGCTGATGGTCTTAGGGAAGAATGCTTATCCGTGTGTATCTATCTGTCTTTGATCTTTCTTGGTAGACATATTTCTACAGCAAATGACCTTTGGCCTTGTCTTACAGCAGAAACTATGCTATTATAGTTAAATAAATTAACTACTATTTGTTTTTTTCCTTGAAACTGATCCAAAGTTAGATATGTTCCATCCTCATTTATTAAATCATTAATAGATCGTACACCTTTTTCAAACCAGTCTTTGTAGAATATAGATTTATTGCCAATCATTATCTTATTATTAAATCAGATTAAACCAGATTGGGATAGCAAGGAAAAGATGCCAATTAAAATGTTGTTCCTTTTCTATTACCTTTTTCCATAACAATATATCTTTCCAAAAAGTATTTTTGAGTTTTGACTATTTTTGTATATAATCTGATCCACAATTATAGACCTGTCAGTATCTACGAACGACACAAAAATAGCTACATCACACTTACACAGTGTTTATCTCACAATGTCTTCCTCTAACATATATAGACAGGATGCTTAGGCACACCAGTCTAGCAAGCAAGAAATAAATTACAATATACTCGACAGATTAGCGTATCACAAACCGTCAATAAATCGACGGTGCTCTCTCTACCGTTGGATATAAGTCAGAATTGGTTAGTTGAACGTACTCGTACAGAATACCAAAATATTAAATACATTTGTACTTAAAAAAAATATATAGAAATAATAGCATTATAGATTTTAATAAATATATATTACTATAGTATTAAAATTATTAAAACCTTGCAAAATATGGTT
The DNA here is from genome assembly GCA_963680875.1 of Bathymodiolus brooksi. Lineage (NCBI taxonomy): Eukaryota > Metazoa > Mollusca > Bivalvia > Mytilida > Modiolidae > Bathymodiolus > Bathymodiolus brooksi. The sequence goes on along the minus strand of OY804581.1, from coordinate 75,248,307 downwards.
AATTTTTTTTTTATTGATGTGCAGTGAATAATAATTTCATACAATAACTGTGCATAAAATAAAGTCTTCACAGTCATATTTTTATCGTGATAAAGTGAATAGTAAATCGGCAACGCGATTGTTTTATCGACCTTTCTCATTTCTTTAAAACTTTTTTTAATTTCTGAATTAAATTACTTGTACTCTACTGCCGTGAAGGCCATTTCAAAAACAAATTGGCCTTTCTCTTCCCAAATTCTTCCTACAACTTTAAAATTTACTTTTAATTCCTCATAGCCAATGTTGATAGACATTTTGGGTACGTCAATTTGCCCATTAAGGACCAACTTAACAGTACAAAATGTCGAACAGGCGAGTCAAACAATAAAGTATTATGTTATTAAAAAAAAAAAAAACAGTACAAAATGTCATCGTATACTAGTAAGGTCACCGGAAAACAGTACAAAATATTTTGTACTGTTAATTGCAAGAGCGCAAATATTATTTACATTCTTGAGTGTTCCGTTTGTGGCCTCCAATACGTTGGCGAGTCTAAGCAGCCCTTCCACAAACGTCTGAATGGACACAGGAGTGACCTTACCATTTCTTCCTGTGAGCCAGCACTTCGGATTGTCTGACCACAGTCTCGAGGATTTTAACAGAATGAAAATCCTCGTCATTGAACAGAACTGTCTGTGGAGTGATTTTCAACGTGAGAATCGGGAAAGATTTTGGATTAAAGAACTCCGTGTTTTACATCCGGACGGTATTAACAGAAAACAATAGGTTTTTATGTATATTTTCTTTCACAGTGTTTATAGTCAACGAATATTTTACTATTACTATATATATATAGGGAGTGGATGTGGTCGAGTGGTCTAGGGCGCTGGACGTAAGGCTAAGCGAATGGTGCTGCAGTGTATCAATGGTGTGAGTTCAAATCCCGTCGAGGGAAGAACAAAAATTTGACAGCTCAAAAAATCTAATTCTAACACTGTTTGGTTTAATTTTCAGACGTATATTGCTAAAAGGGGCCCGGATGGCTCAATGAGTTAGGTCGTTGGATCTCACAACTCAAACAAGCCTATTAGGATAAGGCATATACGGGAAAATGAAGGACATTGAAGTGTTGTAAGCTTTCTCTTGCATGGTCCGCCAGACAGGAGACATTGTTTTGTAATCAAGGCACAAACGCCAGATAAGAAAATGGTTGGGGACTAAGTCTAATAAAATGGAGATATCAAATGTAGTGCCCACGACGCGTTTCTGGAATAACCTTCATCAGACACGCTCATAATCGAAAGATTGGAAAAATAAATTTAAATTTGGGAGCAATAAAACCAAAGAGCCTAACTTGACAGAATAGCCAAAATTAGCAACGGTCACCTATGCCTGCGGGAGGAGAACCTTAGTTTTATTAATAGTGCATTCAGCCGATTACTCTTCTGCTTAGAACTAGTTTCTAGAAAAACAAATTAATTAAATAGCAATGCCTTGCTGTAATTTGTGTTCGCCGTATCATTAATCAAGTATTATTTATTGTGAAAATGATTATACTCTGTGTCACATGTATTACCAAATATGGTATTTTTTACATGCCCATTCCTTCATTTTGCATTAAAATTCAAATAATATTCCCCATCACAAGGTAAATGGCCCATGTTTTATATTTTCTCCTGACGATTTGAATGAGTGAACATGTGCTTGATTTTCTCTTTGAGAATCTAACATCACGCGATCGCCATTGTGTTTTCAATGGAACGCTGATTTGTTAAAAGTTATAGTGCCTGTAAGTTTGGTAATTTCTTGAAAGTTTTTTTTTTTTTTTTTGCGTTGAAAGTTAATATATACCTTCAAAACATCTAGTCCAGTCTATATACGCCAGAAAAGGCGTGACCTAGAACAAATTGCAACAGAAGGTTTCTTGGGCTCATCTTGAAGCTGGGAGTGTCCTCATTAACATATCAAAAGTCGCCGAAAATCCCAAGTTGCCTTCTTGCAATTTTTGGGGTAAAAACAAGGGATTTTGAAGAAAAATCGCTGAAAACTGGAAATTTCACATGTTCACTCTACTTTGCAGAATATTACCAATTTCTCTAAAAATATCCTGTTATTATTGAATATTCTTTCAAACAAAATAAAAAAATCTATCCATATTCTCCCCAGGTGGCTATTTATTTGGTAAAATTTCATTAAAAAAAAAAAAAATAAATGCTGAAAACTGAAATTTTAAAAAAATTATATTTTCCGTGGCAGAATAAATTAAATCATGACTGTTTCGGTACAGAATAATAAAGAATGTTTTGAAATATAATTAAATGTCAATTGTTAACAATCAGTTGGTGTTTGTTTAATGAAAAAAAAATAGAAACATCTTATTTTCCTTCCCTAGATTAACGACATTATGTGATAAAAGTTTGTCAGTGACTTGTGACAGGTCGGTGGTTTTCTCCGTGTACTCCGGTTTCCTCCACCAATAAAACTGACAACGACTATATAACTGAAATATTGCTGAAAGTGGGGCTAAACACCATAAACCTACATACATACATACATAGATGAACGAAAATGGAAAATTTCAAAATTCACCAAAAATCCCCCCAAAAAAAATTAAATGAAAGTTCTGATATCGTATAAGTTAGCAATACATGTATCTTTCAAATATCAACATTAGGCATCAACTATTCGTCTGAATCAGAGTCCTGATCTTCGCATGCCGAGACATGTTGCTACATGTATTTCCTCGGCATTCAGTGCAAGCGACAGAACATTCCAGACCATGCTTTCTACAGTTACAGCGTTTTGAATCACAGTTTGTCTTAGGGAACGACCATTTAACTTGAAGGGGGGTGGGTGGGGGGTTATGTTTTTTTTCTAAAAAAATATTCTTATTCCCAATGTTGCTGAAAAAAATATTCTGATTTTGGTGGATGAAAAAAAAAATATATGATTCAGTTTTTGTCATATAACCTAATATTGAATTCTGAAAAAAAAAAATTCTAACTCTCGTGTTGTCCGAAAAAAAATAATTCTGAACGAAACAAAAAACCATACCCCCCCCCCCCCCTTTCAAGTTAAATGGTCGGTCCCTTACATCTGCAATATATCGTTTTTAGAAGTTCATCTGGAGCGGGTGGCAAACTCGATCTGATTGGCTCGCACATGTTGTGTTCAATAGACCACCCCCAATCTTTTGCTTCCATATTGTCAGCCTCACCGATCCATTGTTTCACTTGATGAAACACTCGCAAAATCTGAAAGTGTGCAGCGTTTGACGTCGGAAGCAAAAATGATGCCATCGACTATCGAAGAATAACAGTTCTGCCTGTAATTAGTAAGATCGTCAAAGCAGTGATCAGAGATAGAATACAACCATTGATCCATAATATGCAAAATCCAACGCAAAGAGGGTTTACGAAAGGATCGTCCCTCGTGAATGCTGCTCTACCTGTCGAAGAAGTATACAGAATATTAACCGACGAAAAGCAAAATTGACATCTTGTACTTCTCGATGGAAAAGCTGCATTCGACAAAGTTATGCATTCACATCTGTTCCGGCGTATGTACCACGCGGGAATTCAGGACAAAACGTGGACTATTATTAAAAGCTTGCACCACAATGCGGAAAGCTGCATACAATGGGCAGGAAGCACGTGCGATTGTTTTAAGGTCGGTATGGGAGGCCGACAAGGAGGTATCCTTAGCATTGATCTCTATAAACTGTGTATCAACTCACTAGTCAACCGTTTGTAAGATGTAAGTATAGGACTGAAAATAGGAAACATTAACAACACAGGATGTGCAGACGACATCGCACTACTCAGTACTCAGCTCAGTGATACATACATGCCAACTCTACCGATTTTTTAAGTCTTCTACAGCCTACCAATTTTAGATGTTTTCCTACCGATTTAAAAATGTAAAATTTTTTTATCGTTAATTGTTCACATGTTGATTATTCTTGTAGATTTCTACGACGTATAAATGTGTACAAATCCAAATTATTTAGGCCCTTTCCGTAATCGTTTCCCTCTTAAATTTGTACCGGAAACTTCCATTGGTCAATTCTTTATCATTAAGCCAATCAGAAACTGTATTTAAAATAAAGTTTTGAAGCACTACATTTTGAACTTATGACTCCTAAACATATATATATATATAGTAGAACTTCGCTCGCTCGAACTCGAAGGTACTGTCAAAATATGTTCGAGCTATCGGAAGTTCGAGCCACCGAGGTCCCGTAATTTTAGACAGAAACAAATCTTGTTCTGACCCGGGACAGTTTCATTACCTATATATGATAACTGATGCACAGTAAAACTGGCCTTTCTCTTAAAAAATATTTAATCATTTAAGCGGTTCAAGTTCAAGTTCTTTATTCACTCGGACACATATATACAAGTGTAACAAGTGGAATATTATACAAAATATTTTACATAATGACGGATATAACTAACCTAAAATAATACAGCCTCAGAATATAATTACAAAACATTTTGCAATTTAGATATAAATAAGACAATTTTTTCAGAGCCTTAACATTACACAAAGATAACAGGCCTTTCATTTTGTACATGTTTGCATATCTAGTATAATAAATTGGAATAAATTTACATCTAAGCCTTTGTACATCAGCAGAGGTACATTCAAATAAAAAATGAAATTCAGTACCTAAACCAACATTACACAGATGACAAATACGTTCTTCTCTGGGAGTATTCGGCCATCTTCCAGTTTCTATTGGAAGCTTAATGTTATTGCATCTAAACTTTGTTATCATGTTTCTCTCATGTGGTAATAATTTTAATAAGTATTTCTCTAAATTAAATTCTTTTTAAATATGCCATAAAATTCTCCCCTAGAAGAGTTCTCAATTTGGTTAAACCAGTTTTGAATATATTGATCAGTCAGATTTTGCTTAACAATAAATTTTAGTTGCACTGAATGAACTGGCTGTTGTTGGTTCCATAGATAATTAAGCCCAGTTTTCTCAAAAATTGATTTGATAAAATTTAGCCACTTAAATTGAACATTATCAATAATACTCAAATTAAACATAATCTTATATAAAATACAACTAAGTTTCTTCTTGTTTGAAATAAGTCTATTCCAAAAATTTACAATCCTTAATTAAGGTGTTCTACCAAGTTCTCCGTATGTCATAAAATTTGGAGTAGTGGTTCTAACACCTAAAATATTTCTACAGAACTGAAGATGAAGTTTTTCTAGTTGCTTAGTGTTCTCATAACCCCATATTTCAGAGCCATAAGTAAGTATTGGAAGTATAAGTGTATCAAACAATTTAAATTGTAAATCTATTGAAATCGATATATTTCTCAATTTTCTATACAAACAATATAAAGCTTTGCGAGCTTGATCCATCAATTTAGCCCTTGCCTTCACAAAAGAGCCGTTATAATTAAATATAACACCTAGATATGAATAAGAGTCTTCAATTTGTAAATTCTCTCCACATAGCTTAAAAATAGGTTGATTTTTTTTATTTTCTTTTACAAAATATTATTACTTTAGTCTTTTGCAAGTTAACCTTCAATTTCCAATGATGACAATACTTTTCAAATATAGCCAAAGCAGACTTACACATTTCTAAAAGTTTTCGTCCAAAATTATTTGGTCTGCATTCACACTGAGTATATCTTTTTAAGGAAATATTATTATCAAGTAAAACTTGGTAGTCATAGCAATATGATATCTAAATAGGCCATCTTCTACATTTACATCCATAACATTCAAAAAAGTTTCATCTGGTTCTGAAAAAATCTTCAAAAAAACCCAGTTTTAGCATTAAAATCTCCAACAAGTGCACATTTCATGTCTTTTTCTATAAAATTTACTAATTCATTTTCAATATCTAAAAATGCATTTATTGACCAATATAGAGAGAGTTTTCAGGTAGGGCGTATACACATCCCAATAAAAGGTCATTATTAAATACTTAAATTTAATATGATTTTTAAGATTATTTTTATATACAACAACAATACCTCCAGATTTATGCTTAAATATTTTTCAATTTTTTGCAACATAGCTAAAACCATCTGGGATATTTAAATGTCATATTTGTCAGTTTTTGTCTCTATAAAAATACATACTGTATATCATGTGTTGTAATTAACTGTATAAATTTAAGTAATAAAAGTTTTGACTTGATACCACAACTATTTTATTTCTGAAAAATTAAGTTTCTGTTTTTTAGACCTTGGGGCATGTCCCAATTTCCGAACTACATGCGCAATGGCACTGATGCTTACACTTCAGCATGAGTTTGAACTTTCAACGCTTCCTTCAATTCCACCCAACGATCATATTGGTGGCCTATTTTAATTCTTGTTTTATCATAGTTCGCCAAACATTCTTTCCTGTTTCTTTTTCTAGCAGTGCAGGTTTTCCATCGGCAGACAATTTGTCCTCAACAACAGACTTCGCGCATAAGTAGTAAAAGGTCACTTAGGGTCATATGAATAGGGGCCATATTTGGTCGTACAGACAGGAATTTATGTTCGAGATGTTTTTTCATGAAAGTAATATAGAATGGATGGACTCTTTAAAACTCTATAATTAGTCTTAATTTATGTCTTAATGTACTCCTTGTAAAAAATGTGGACAAAAAAAATCACCAAAATCAGCAACATTACCCGTTTAGCTGGTTTCTTTAATTTTGCATTTACATTTTCAACAACAACTTTCTGATTATCTAAGGTTTGTTTGCAAGTTTAATATGACACTGTTGTCTTGCATCGTCTTTCGTCTTCCATTTACCTACAAGTTGACATTAAGAAGAATTACGAGGACATTCGACCAAATGTATCGAGGTTACATTACCGAAAAATAAAGAAAATCCGAAAATTTCGAGTGGTATCTTCTATGATACGTGCATTCAAAACGATTCAAACGAAAGATACGTCATTGTAGGATTTAAGTAACCCAACAATTAATCTCTCAGATACATTTCAGTTTAATAGTTTTTACTTACGACTGTTACAACCGATTTGAAATTGTGTGACAGGGCATAATCTTAATTATTTTCGAATGAATACACCGTTCAAAATTTAGCAAAAATATGATTCTCTCTTTTATTACAATTTAACATCGACTATGAGCAAATATATGCATTATTGCACAGACCTATCATAACTTATACATATTCAATCTACTACTTGACCGGAAGTGTAAATGTGTGCACACCCTATTAGGTCTGAACGAGTTAGAGAGTGTTTTTTTCACATTTAGTTTTTTAACATATTTTAAAAAATAAGGGTAATAACAAAATTACCGAACTCCGAACAATCTTACAAAGGGAAAGTCAAAACTCATAAGTATATAAACAGACAAAATCAGTCAACAACCGGAAAACTGTGCAAACCGTAATGACCCTGACTTGGTACAGGCATTTCTAAAGAAATGGTGGGTTGAATCAGATTTTAAAGCGCCAAACCTTCCGCTTTCATTACGGCTCAAAGGCTAAGGTTAAGGTGTTGTGCTAAAAAAAGCATCCTGCTTCCTGTTTTGTTATTTTTATGAGGGCATACATTATTTCTTATTTCTTTTTTTACAACTGTGTCTCGTCATATTAAGGTATAATTATTCTACAAATAAGAGTGGTAAGTTGTTGCTATGATGTTTTTTTAATACATAACTTATTTTAGCATGTGCATAACACATAGTTTTTAAATAATAGATTTTGCGGTCGCCACCATGACTTGGTTGACCGCTATGGAATATCTATGTCATAAATGACCACGGATACGTTTCACTTGTCGTAAACACTTCCCGGTCCTTTCCTCATTCACGACTTATTACCGGGTTTGTAACTAGATTAACACGACGGGTGCCACCAGTGGAGCAGGAACTGCTTACCCTTCCGGAGCATCTGAGTTCAGCTCCGGTTTTTAGTGGGGTTCGTGTTACTCGATCTGTAGCTTTATATGTATGTTTTGTCGATCGTTGTTTGTCCTTTTGTACTTTTTCATTTGGCCATTGTGTTGTCTGTTCTTCTTCGTTATGTGGTTTCTGATTACCCCTTTGGTATCTTCAAACTCTTATGAATAGATATAAAGTTGTTTGTCTTACTGAGACTTTACAATTTCATTAACCACACATTATATGTTCCATCATCCATGACGGTGTTTAAGGGCTATGGGTTAAGGTGTTTAAAGTCCACTTTTAGCAATATTTCAGTTATATCGTGGGGGTCATTTTTATTGGTGGAGGAAACCAAAGTACCCGGAGAAAACCACCGACCTTTCACAAGTCACTGACAAACTTTATCACATAATATTGTACGGAGGACACATCGTCATGCACTTAAGTGTTTAAGAGACTGCGAGGTATGTCCTAGTGTGTATTTGATGATCTCTGTAATACTAACTAATGTCCCAACACTATTTTAACTACAATATACATATGCTTTTAGAAAGTGTGTTACTTACATATCTCGTAACGTGCGCTCACTACACTAAGAGAAATTTTAAAATGCAATAAAAAAATACTTTTTACATATCACTTAAATATCACAGTATTTTATCGGCGTTTTCCAATTAGGGAATGAAAAATCTTTTTTCTTTTATGTGATCAACAATTTCTTAGTACAAATGGCTGACTCATATTATTCATTTTTGCATCTTTACGCCCATTTTTTTTTAAAGTTAAACTGTCGTTCCCTTAAAAGACAAGTTGAAAGATAACTACATATTCATATTTTTACCATCTCGTACGTGCTATGGTAAAATTTGACGCTATTTAAGTGAAGTTGACCTATGACCTATGATCAGAATATCCAGTATTTTGTCTGTGAGCGCGAGTTAAGATTGTCCGAGGCATATTTAATCTGCTTGTATATTACAAGCCACCATTCGAAACGCAGTGTTTTTAAAGCAGCTACGAACTTGAGGGGCACATCCCGCTTGGACAACGTTGAATGTGAATTGCATCCCCCGCAGAACTAACGGATACTTTGAAAGAGGGGCCGTAATGCTTAAGGCGAATAATCTTTGTACTATTTTTATTCATCGAGGTTCTCACGGGGTTGAAAACAATGACAATATATATAAAAACCAATGCCTCCTATCTAATTCTGCTATACGTAATACAATATCTTATTGGACGTGTTTTTCAACAGACAGTCGGCATACCTATGGGTACAAACTGTGCTCCTTTTCTCGCCTACTTGTTCCTTTATACGTATGAGGCAGACTTCATACAGGGGCTTCTCAAGAAAAACGAAAAGAAGCTAGCCCGACCCTTTAATTTCACGTTCCGCTATATAGATGATGTCCTTTCACTAAATAGTGCCACAGAATAATTTACTTACTTGAAAATATCAAAGGGGTATTCAGAAACCGTCAATCGAAAAAGGATGAACAATACATTGGACAAAAAAACAAATCACCTTCGTCAATTTGGAGTACAATATCATTGAAAGGAAATAATTAACAAAAGGAAAATTTGCTATTAACTGGACAATCTTTATTGTTTTACTTGTGGTGATCTGGGTGAGTGAGTGGTTGTTCATTTACGTAAAATGACCAATGTTTTAGTTATTTCATGGCGGGGTGATCTGGGAGAGTGATTGGTTGTTCTTTTACGCGAAATGAGCATTTTTTTTGCTATATCATGGCGAGAACAAGTTACATTCAATGATAACGATCTCTACTTTATACTACACCAACACTCTTAGTTGTATCTTTATAGTACTAGCTTAGTGAATCAAAAATCCACGGTTAGATATTTCGCTCTATTCGGACACATTGTCCTGATTCGAAACCAACCAGTATTTCTCTTTCTCATTGTTGCATACTTATTGGTGAAGCAGCAAACATTTTAAAATCTTTGGGTGGACCCGACCAGGGATCGAACCACAATTTACCACAACACTCGAGGAGGTACGCTAACCATTACACCAACGATGTCATTGGTGTGATCTGCATCTCAAAGGTGTTTGATATTAGGATTCAATCAATTTCTCACCTTTCTGTTTTCAGTTT